>CM070719.1:32514090-32636590 GCA_036346275.1 Otatea glauca
GGCGTTCTTAAGTGATCATTGGAAATACTTAGACTCTCTTAAGATGGTATTTGTTGTGCCACTATCAACAATGCATATCTCTTCCATTTAGGCGCTACCACGATTTCTAGATAAAAGAAATATAATTCTAATCGGATAGAGGCAAAACAATCCAAATATTACTTGCAAAATTGAAGAATCTGGAATAAAGAATAAATTGCGTATTTATTCATGAAAGAAGTATGCTCTTCTAGAGCTTACAATCCTTTATTCAAAGAAAATGCTAACAACCATAATCTAAAAGAAATGCATTAAGCAGAATCGTAAAATATGCATTAATTTACCTTCTATATCATCTGCAGTTTTCTCTTCATTTGCCATAATCATGGCTGCTGACATCGATGTCCGAGGCTATTACAGTGAGGATGAGGCAAGTGGGGTGTCTACATCCATGACATCATCTTCACCGATGTTGGCGAGTGCGCCTCTGTGAGCGTTTTCCTTTGCCTTCTTCTTAGCGATATCGTTGATCGCTTCCTTGGATTCTCGACATATCTTGACCAATATCCCCAAGTGCCACACTTGAAGCCGCGTCTGATTACTGCTGTCCATACGGCTTGGCGTCGTCTTTTCTTTGTCATCCCTCTTCACGGGGCTTTGGACTTTCCTTTGGCACAGGGTCTCTCTTTTCCACCACCTTGCCCTTCTTTCTATGAGTGGGCTTTCTCACCTTGTAGTTGTTGGCATTGACTTGATGCGATGCCTGCAAATCGGTGGGCTGCGAGACATAGTTCTTGCGTAGAACATCGTCTTGCGATTCGCAACTTGCATTACATCAATCGTTCGCTATACTCCTTGTATGCGTCTGACGATAGCTGCGTGCACTCTGGATAGCATTAGGGTGGAAGGTAGAGAGAGTTTTCTCAATCTTCTCTTCATCAGTGATCTTCTTGCCACATAGAGAGAGATTGGTACAAATTGTGCAAAACGAAATTGTACTCGAGCCGCATGATACGAAGTACGCAAACCTCGAGCATACCCAATCTTCTTTGTGCTTGGGCAAGATGGTGTACTTGAGCTTTTCGAACCGCTTCTGAAGTGCAGTCCAAAGCTCAAGTGCACTCTCCTCATCCATATATTCATTCTTTAGAGTGGCTGAGAGGTGGTGCCTAAGAAAATACAGAGCTTGATCGTTCTGCTCAGCGGTAGGTTTTGCATCCTGCGAGGACCCTAGACCAATCATTGAGCAGACTTCTTGCCCCAAGAACAATCTTCGTCCGATGCCCAAGTGAGGTAGTTACATTGTGCGGGGCAGTTCTTCAAACTCACGATTCACAATGCGGACATCGCATGATATCAAGATTACGGTTTAGATTCTTGCGTGTAATCGATAGAAAATGGTTGCAAAAAGCATAAAGTGCGAGAAAAATAAATTCATATGCATTGCATTATATAAAATAAAGCAAAGGATTCAAAATTCATAAAGAATATTCATAAAACGAGAAATAAAGCAAGAAAAATTAAAAGCAGAGCCAAATAAATCTTCTTGATTTTACGGCAATTTTTCAAAATTTTCTGCAATTTTTTCTCTTTTTTCTTTCGTTTTCTTCTTTTATTTTTCTTTCCTTTTTCTTTTCTTTGTTTTCTAGCAGGCTGGCCTCTGGGCTTGCTTTTGGCGATAAGTGCGTCTGGCTAGGGTTTCCCCTAGCATATAATACTTCCTTCCTTTTTTCGTTTGCTTCCGCCGCTTTAATACGCCGCCTTCCTTCTTTTTTCTTCCGCGCGATGCTTGCCTCTTTCCCGTTCTTTTGCCCCTACACTTGCAAGCGCCGGCGCGAGTTCTTCAACGTGTCTTAGTCGCGAGGTCGTGAGCGGGTGCGGCTTCGGGTTCGGACCAAAGCAGCGGTGTGTGCGGCCAGGCGGCTCGGCGCGACGCTTGGGCGCCGGCGGGACTCGTCGGCCACCGTCTTGGCGCTGAGCTTGGCTCGGCCGCTCGTCTGTGGCGGAAGCGAATGCCAAGGCCGGGCGCGCACACATCTTGAGGCGTCGAGGCGGCGAGTCTTGAACCTGGCCCGAGTGGCGGCCTTGGCGCAAGCGCATCACCGTCGTCGGCCAAAGCGGCGAGGCGATGGCTTCTTGCGCCGGCGGTGGCCTCTGCAACCAGATCGCCCGGCCGAGCGTGGGCGGTGGCCGGGAAGTCTTCTTGGCGATGGCGATAGAACCCATGGGCCGGTCGGGCCGGCGCCGTCGCGCCGTCCGCCAAGGTGATGGTGTATGGCGGCTCCGTCTGGCCGAGCGTGGCTCTTGACGATCTTGGTGCGGTAGCGCCTGGCGGCGGCGGTGGCGGGCTTCAAGCGGCGTGCCGCGAACCGAGGCGATGTGGCGGCTGCTGCGAGCTGAAGCCAAACACATGTTTTTTTTCTGTGGATGATGCATGTACTGATGCTGCCTGTAGCTTCGTGCCACGTGGTGCAAACATAAAAACAGATGCAAACAGTAGATGCATGCATAGGATCAACAACGATTAGAATCAATCGCCGATTCTCACCTCTTCTCACCTTTTCAATTCTGATCTCCGGTAGAGCTTCGTGCTAATAACATGTTAAGGAACCTCACTATTGAATAGTCCGGGGTTCCCGAACAGATCTGAAGTGGAGAACAGAAAGAGAGAGAGAGACACGTGTTTAGGGAGAGCGAAAGCGAAAATTCTTTATTGCTAATGAATTCTGGTACATAAGGGGACCCCCCTCCTCCTTTTATAGCGCTCCTCTAGGGTTTTGGCTAAGGGACCACATGGGCCTTCCAATGGGCTATTAGGGTTTCTTAACAGTTTGTTACCTACATCCGCATCTAACGCCTTTTGTTAGCCGAAAAAATCCTTGAATAAAAAAGGAGCGGAACTTCAACATTGTGTGTTCCACCTGTTGGAGCACTACGCATCGTGCTCACGTCGTGAACGAAACAGAAGCGTTCAGGAGCGACAGCGGCGAGTGGCTCAGAGAAAGCACCCCGCGCGACGGTGTGGTCGTCGTGGAACCCCACGGCCTAGTGTGCTCAGCCGAACACCACACTCGGAACGGACTCCATTCTCGATCGGTTCGCCGGCCGCCGCTACGCTTGTGGAAGTTGTCACGTGCAAGGAATCTGGCGGCGACGCCGGTGTGGATGAACGGGAAGCATCAAGAGGCCGCCGACCACTGCATCCTCCCGTTGCCGGCTGCCGCGTCCGATGAAGATATTCGCCGCCGTACCATGGGAGTGGCAATAAGATCGACAGTTGCCGAGGCCGAATTGGCCAGCCCGAATTGACTCATCCGATGAAGATATTCGCTCGCCGAATTGTTGTCACCAGAACTAGAATACGATTTAGCGTTCTCCTTACAAAATGCATTTTGTTTAAGATCTCAACAAATATTATATTTGTGAAAACTCAATTTAGTTTCTCTGATCCAAACAAGGTATTTTATAAACCCACAATAACATAATAACAACTTAAAACCTATTTTTCAAAAAATCCTACTAAAACCTATTTTATGAAAACTTACGTCTAAATCGACTACGTAGCAAATTGATAACAAAAAAAAATCAAAATATTCTAATTTTATAATTTCGTGTAAATTATATATTTTGCAAAATGAAAAATGTTCGATCATAATAGCTATTCCCTCCGATTCCAAATGTAAGATATTTTTTAGAATCTACGTCGATCAAACACTGACCATCGGTATATAAAGAATTATCAAGACAGACAATATAGTCTAAGTTAGGGATGGTGTCGGCGTTTCGAGCACCGGCAAGTAAATTTGTAAGTCTAAGGGGTCGCGTGTTCCACTCCACAGATGGTTAGACTCGAAGTCAAGATGTATCTTTGGTTGAGCGAGAAAGTCCCTACTCGAGTTTGTGTGGTGGCGTTGTATTCCCTTCAGTATAGATGGCTGAACAAAGTTTTACAAGTGAGAGTGCTAATGGCTTAGCGCGATGAGTTCGATTGCCCTCTTCACGGGGTTCTGCCTCCTTTATCTGAAAAGGAAGGCGGGTTACATCGAAGTGGGAAGGGCGAGATGACCTTCGCTAGAGAGCTTCGGTCCTTCGTTCTGTTGGCGATCATCGCCCGTCTTGCCCATGCTTTGGTCGGTAGCTTAGATGGTCGGCGGTTAGGTATTTCCGAGAAGCGGCGTACACATCTTCTGCGAACCTTACGAGTGTTGACTATCTTTGCGCCGACGTGAGAGTTGCCTCGGGAGAGCGTGTCTTACGTCTTGTATGTGACCGGTGATGGGGTGGGAGCATGACTTGATCGATCATTAAGCCTTCTAGGAAGGAGCCACCGTCCTTGTATAGTCACTTGATTGACCCGTTAAGTAGGAGTGCGTGGCGATTATCCAGTAGAGCTTGACATGCGGCCCTTGGCGAGGTTGTCTTGGCACGATCGGTCGGAGGATCCAGACTGCTGCGGTCGGGAGCCTGCTGGTCGAGCCGGGGGCCGTCTCGCGGCGGTCGAGGAGCCCCACCTGGTCGGAGACACTTCCCTCGGCTGGTCGGGAAGGGATGTCTCGCGTGGCCTCGCAGGTGCTTCGGTCGGTAGTGGGCTAGGAGCGGCCTGTTGGGCTTTGAGCTGTGCTTGAGGCCGCCGACTCGTCACTTCGGGCCGTTGGGGTACCTCTGTTTATAAGTATTCGTCAGATGGCAACGAGGAAAATCCTCGCGGGGAGCACCCTCCCATCCCGGATCCCCGATAAGCAAAATTTCTCTATCCCTGTCCTCGACCCCGTACACGGGGCTTAATTCTCCCCCGTCCCCGATCCTCAACGGGTTTGTGGGGCCCCGACGGGGACTAATCATCGAAAATGCTATATAAAAGATCACATGCTACATGAATAAATCACTAAATTAATGGTGCATGTGTGATTAAGTGTGAGTAAATCACGAGAGTAATTCATATTTAACATGTTTATTAATAATGGCCTCATATATATTCTTTTTTCTTTTGAGAATAATCATTTGCTCCCACCTAGTAGTGATAACACGGGGACGGGGAATGGTGGAACGTCTCCGTCCCCGCGATCCCCGACGAGGGTAACATTTTTCCCGATAAACCCTCTACGGGGCGAGATTTCCCCCGTCCCCGTCCCTTAATAGGCGAATTCCTCGCGGAGAAACGGGGATCGGAGCCCATTACCATCCCTAGTCCAAGTAACACTTAAGAGACTGTATCGGTGTCTAAAATGACTTACGTTTGGAATTGAATTAGAAGAAGTATTGTGTTTATCTGCTATGGTTTTGACTAGGGGTGAATACTGAATAACGAAAATGGATATCGAAACTGTTACTTCGATAAGATTTTAGTTGTGATCTCGAGCTTTCCCGACCATGTTACGGTGATTATACACGTGTTGATTCTGACCGATCGACTCAAATTCAGTCCATATTCATATGTTTAAGGTTCAAATCCATCCATGTTCAGATTCGCATTCACATCCAACTATATGGACATGTATCGTATTCAATCTGTCTCCTTTGAAATCTGTGGTCCTTCCACTGGACCTTATTGGTATTCGATTCGTATTTAGGTCCTGTTTATAATGGCTTTAGTTTCGACTTTTTTCCTTTATAAGCCAGAAGCTATTTCAAATAGCTGACTTCTTCATAGCCAGAAGTTAAAAGACAGCAACATATTTATGCTAGGAGAAGTTGAAGTTCAAAAACTGGTCTAGAGTACCTTTCCACGGCTTCTGATGAGGACATCCCTTCCATTGATACAACCATGTCTACTACTCCTCAACTAGATATACAAGGATCAATTACCAGAGCACATGCTCGGCAACTCAATTATCAGGTAAAGTCATTCTTAAATGTATCTAATTACACTTTTGAGAATAATCCACTACCTAATGTGTATGATGTGCTTATACTTAGGAACCATGGTTTGGATCAGTAAGGATGCATATCTATGTCAAGCAAAGTCGGAGATAAAGTGTGCCACGTTTTGAAGCCCAATTCGGCCCTGAAGTAAAACAAGTATAACTTTTGTATACGGCGTCCGATTGGCGAGTTTTTGTACTTGATGAAAATCTTACATCCAGATCTTTCTAATGGATTTGACCCCACCTAAAAATTCCTTCGGAGCATGTTACGAAGAGCTTGCAAAGGTGCCAAGGTTGCCTGAATAGAATAGGAGCTCCGCGTTCTTTACTTGCTATTCGTGCCTATCTGTGACTTGCCTATGACTTCTTTCTAGTCCAATGCCTTTTCAGCACGTGTGTGGCCCAGCCCATAAGGGCCATGCGGACTTGACGTCATCCCCTGTTTGCACCAAAATTCGGCAAGTTAATCTAAATCAGGCAAATAAAGTTAAAGATACGGAAACTAACAGAGGTTTGGAAAGAATCCGAGATGTTTGGTAAAGCTGTAAGATTTTAGGAAACAACCTCTCAAGATAAGGCCGATCGGATATGGACTTTGAGCGTGTTGGAATAGGACACGATCGGTAGAAGGGTATAAAGGAAGAGCCAAAGCAAGCTGCAGGAGGATCAGAAACACATACAAACAATCAGCTTTACTTTTCATCTATTTTTCCTGTCGACTAGGAGTAGTTCTTGTAATTTAGTCTTTGTAATCGATTTTGATCAATAAAGTTGCGCATCGCGATTGTTGATCTTCGTCAATTCATACGAGTTCGATTTATTCTTATTTTGTTGCGCATCGCCTTCTTCAGAATCGATCTGCCTTTATCCTCTGATTAGCCTTAATCGGCTAATTAAATTTGCCTTGTTACTTTGATCTTGATCGGCTTCAAGCTGATTAAGTCTAAGCCGATTGATCTTGACGATCGGCTTGGTGAATTATTGTTTTTTCCTTATCGATTCTGAGTCAAATCGTTGCCACGCTCTGAACCGGTGTTAAATGCGGTGTCTTTGTTGTCGAAACCCTACCTCAAGTTTTTGACGCCAACACACTCTTGGCGCCAGTGGGATAATGTCTCGTCGAAATCGATTCCGCCGTCGATCTCAACATTGAAGCTATAATCGTCCCAACAATGGGCGATTTAACGCGAACGGCGTCAAGAGATTGAAGATCGGAAAGCGCGTTAGAAGAGATGATGCTAAATTGCTACCAAAAGACTAGGCGTGGCGTTACGTAAATCCGCCTGCAGGCGGTCAATACTCGGGAGACACAGTGCGGTGAAGCGGTAAGTCGATATCTACCGCTCGGGCGAATTATCGGCTATGATTAACCAATCATGCACCATGCTTTAATAAACCAATCATCGGCTCGTAGCGACTCTTAAGCGATGATAGCAAATAGCGTTAAATCTATAGCCGAGTTAGCCTCGTCGGAAGCTGCATGACCCACTACAAGCTCGCCAAATTATCCTGTTTTTCGTTATCACAAAACACGCGAGCACATCGGCCGATCCTAAACCATCGGCTATGACCTCGCCTCCCGATGATGCCCACACGACCTACGGTCATATTGCCTAGGGATCCTCGGTCAAGTGGGGTGAGCCATTACCACGCCTATCTAATATGCTAAGTATGATCCATCCATCAATCTACCACCGTCGGCTCCTTTTACGCTTTTCCCAATCGGTTTCACGGTAGATTGGCTCACGAAAGATATCCCCAAGAGCCTACCACCTTAGAAACCGGGTCCACAGAGTAATGCGTACTCGAACCATTTATCCGGTGCGGAACCGCAAATTAGGCATAATCGCACGATCGATATAATCGAATCACGGCGGCGCGGCATAATGGCGACAGAGCTTGCACTCGGGGCGGGATCTGATTATGATCGACATTATCAAGGGCTCTTTGTGCGGTGGCGATAATGCCAATGGACCGTCGGATCTGTCACCGTTTTGAGGATCGATTTGGCATACAACCAAAAGGAAAAGTGATCGGCTATAGAAAGCCGTACCCGATTACATAGATCGCATGCCTTACCCTCATAATTTGAGTCCGGACTTTGCCAAATTCTCAGGGGATGATTCTATCACTACGGAGCATGTTGGGCGCTTTATCGCACAATGCGGTGAAGCGGCCCGATCCGACGAGTTAAAAATTAGGTTATTTCATTATCTTTATGCAGGGCGACATTTACTTGGTTCACTTGTTTGCCTCGAATTCGGTCCATTTATGGAGCGATTTGGAAAGCCGATTCCACGAATACTTCTTTTAGGCGAGTTTAGAGTTAAAATTTGAGATCTGAGTTACGTCGCCAAAAGTTTGGAGAATCATAACAGATTACATCAAAGGTTTAGAGAAATCAGAATCGGTGTTTTAGCGTTACGTTACGACAATCAACTCATTGATTTAGCATTTCAAGGTTTGATCCCTCCTCTTAGGAGAAATTCGGTGGGCGAAATTCACGACCTTAGCCACTTATTGCATCGCGTATCGGCTCAAGAAAGCGATTCATGACAATAAGGTGTTTAATGGTAGATTTAAAAATAGTAACAAGGAAAAGGATAAGGCTAAGGTCAATATGGTTGAATATTTGTCCTAGTGATTCGTCGGAAGACGAGGAAGCGAAAATAAATATAGCCGAATGGGTAAAAGGATCCAAAAATCCTTAGTCATTTTCTTGGCTTAAGCCGACTAGGAACAAATCGGAGTCAAGTACTCTTTCGATGTTTCCAAGTGCGATCGTATTTTTATTTATACAAGAAAAGATAATCACGATTGCGGAGGGACATGTGATCTGTCGCGCGATGAGATCAAAAACGCGAGGTATTGCAAGTGGCATCATTCTTATTCACATAACACTAATGATCGCAATATCTTCCGTCAACAGATCCGATGTTCTATTGAAGGCGGTCGGTTGAAGTTTGCCGATGAGCCGACCATGCGGTGGATGTCGATCCGTTTCCTATCAATATGGTGCATTACTCGGCTAAAGGAAAAGAGCCGATGCAAGGCGAGCGGAAAAAGATCGACAAGTCGACGTGCGATCAAGCTCGGACGGCAGCGGACATCGAAGATTACCATCGGCTCCTTACAAATAGAAGCCGATCGAGAAGGAAAAATTCAAGGACCATTAAACCAAGGGAATCCCCAAGTGGGTAAATGGTACAAAGTGAAAAATCTCCAATTCGACCGGCGAAAAGGTTAGGTCCGGCGTTCGCAATTAATGGAGAAATATGAAAGGATGAGCAACCGACCACGGTATCATACCCGCCGGTCGGATAACTTGTACCGCACCGAGAATGTGGAAAGGGCATATAGAAGATGTCCCTTTTGGCGATTTCTTTGAGAAAGAGGAGTAGCGTTGCCATCACCATACACACCCCTGATGGAACATTATCCCAGACGATCGTAACGCAATGTCGGCGGACATAGGCTATCTGGGCGATTAGAGAGCAAAACGAAGCCACGAAGGCGGTCCATGAAAGATTATCTGAACGAATAAAGAGCAAAGCCAAGCCAAGACACACAAGACCGATTCGATCAAGGAGACTTGGTGGCGAATCTGGCCGGTGGAACCTAAACCAGGTGGTGCCCATCGGGCTGAGCAAATCACAACGACGACGGCTTGAGGCTAAGGGCGCAAGAAATTCGTGAAGCCGATGCTTGAGAAAGAGAGAGACGAAGTGTTTAATGAACCGTCCAATGAGATGCGTCAAGAAAGAGTGGAGAAGAAAAGAGCAAGCGAAGAAGATTTGAATCGGTGGCGACTTGATTCTCCATGATTGAGATGACACACCTCCATGGATGTCAACATGGTGTTCACATTCTGGCCGAGTTCAAAGTCGATCGAATCGGCCAAAGAAGCGATTGCTCGGTTTGCTCGAGATCAGAGCGCCATCTTTGAAAAACCAAAGGCGATCACCGGCATCGAAACCTCTGTACTGAAAGGATATATTAATGGCAAGTCGATATCAAGGATCTTTGGTAGGCGGGCGCCACGATGAATCTAATGCCATACACAACATGTAAAAATTGGGTAAGTCGGCGAAGACTTAATCAAAACTAACATGGTTACGAATGACTTCACAGCGACCCTCTGAAGCAAAAGGTGTCATAGTCACGAGTCGTGGTATCGGTAGCAAGACCTTGCCGGCGGCGTTCTTTGTAATTGATGACAAAGGAAATTACGAGTGTCTTTGCTTTCGGGCGGGATTGGATTCATGCAAGCTGCTTTCCCCGTCGACCATGCATCAGCGCTCGTTCAATGGAGCGGAGAAGAAGTTGAAGTCATCACAGCCGATACATCGGCCCATATTGCCATGGCTAGCTCCGTCACGAATTGGCAACACGAAGAAGCCGTCATGTATATCGGGCAAGGTCTTTGGGCATTGCGATTTCATATGTGTAAGCAAAAGCGGACTTATGCCGATCGATGTCAAGCACGGCACCTTTGATCGGGCAAATGAAGTATTGCGCAGATGGGGACAAGAAAAACATTGAAGGCGCTACAGGACAAAATGCAAAGCTATCGGCAAACAACGGATAGCCATGAAGCCATAGAAGACTTCGAAGAAATCGAAAAGTTAGGTCAAGGGTTCACATCCACGATTTACTTGAAGAAGTCGATATAGGTAGCGGTGATAGAAAAGACCAACTTTTGTTAGTGCCAATTTAGGAGTAAAATACAAAGAAAAACTAATAAAAATCCTTAAGGATTACAAGGATTGTTTTGCTTGGGAATATCACGAAATGCAGGATTAAGCCGTCGACTTGTGGAACATCGGTTACCTATAAAATCGGGTTATCGGCCGTTTAAACGATATCCTAGACGTTTCAATCTAGCCTTGTACCAAGTCATAAAAGAGGAGATAGAGCGATTGTTGGAAGCAAAGTTTATCGGGCCTTGCCGATCTGTTGAATGGGTTTCCAACATCGTTCGATAATGAAGAAAATGGAAAACTTGAGTGTCGTCGACTTGAGAGATTTGAACAAGCGGCGCCAAAAGACGAATACCCCATGCCAATAGCGATATGCTTATCGTATTGCATCGAAAACAAGATCATAAGCTTTACGGATGGCAATGCGGTATAACCGGATACTCATGGCGAAGCCGATATACCAAAACGACCTTGGATGTCCCGTGCAATAGGGCTATTCGAGTGGATATGAATGACTTTCGGCTTGAAAAACGCCGGAGCAACCTACCAATGAGCAATGAATCGATCTTTCACGATTTAATCGGCCACATCGTTGAAATTTATATAGATGATGTAGTGGTAAAATCTGCGGAAGATCTCAACATCCGACCGACTTAGAAAGGGTATTTAAAAACATAAGATCATACGGTTTGAAGATGAATCCTTATAAGTCGGCGTTTGGTGTGTCACCGGGCAATTCTTAGGCTTTATGGTACATGAAAGAGGGATCGAAGTTAGCCAAACAAGGGTCAAAGCCATAGCCAATACTAAACCACCAACATGTAAGCAATTACAAAATTGATCGGCAAAATTAACTACCTCCGTCGGTTCATCTCGAACCTCTCCGTAGGATCCGTGCTTTTACCCCATTCTTGAAGTTGAAAGAAAGCGAGGAATTTATATGGGGAGCCGATCGTGAAAGCTTTTGACGAAGTAAAAGGTATTTATCCAACCCTCCAATCCTGGTACACCGCAGAAAAAGGTATTCCTTGAGATTGTATGTCTCGTCTAAAGAAGATACTATTGGAGTGTTTTGGCGCAAGAGGTACATGGTAAAGAGAAGGTTATCTTTTATTTAAGCCAGCGGTTGCTAGATCTGAAATCAGTACCCTTTTATCAAAAACTATGTTTATCATTGTACTTCTCATGCACAAAGCTAAGGCACTACATACTAGCATCGGCTTGTAAAGTTATTTGCAAAACCGATGTCATAAAATATATATTATCGACTCGATTTTGCGAGTCGACTTGGCAAATGGGCTTACGCCTTGGTCGAGTTTGACTTATCATACGAATCGGCCAGCGGTCAAAGGACAAGTCTAGCCGATTTCATAACAGGACATGACACGGTGCAAACTTAGTCTTGGTGGCACCATGGCGGTTGTTCTTTGATGGATCGGTATGCGAGGAAGGATATGGTATCGGTATTGTACTCACTTCACCTAGAGGACATTGCTTGAATTTGCATTCCTATAAATAGCCGATGTTCAAACAACCGGGCCGAGTCGAAGCATTACTCAAGGCTTACGGTTGTTGGAAAATATTGGAGTAAGTCTTTGTTGAGGCATATGGTGATTCACTATTAGTAGTACAACAAATAAAGGAGAATACCAATGTCGAGATGAAGTGCTATTAAAATATTTAGGGCAATGCACAGAAATCATCGACTCTTTTGCATCATTTTCTATCGGTCATGTTCCTCGAGAATTGAACAATAGAGCCAATGCTTTGGCCCAACAAGCATCAGGGTATAAAGATGTTGGCCGAAGTCAGGAAACTGAACTGGTAGATAAAGCAATAATGTGCACGGATATTGCTGATTGGAGAAGCAAATAAAAGACTATCTAGTCGATCCATCTAAGCCGATTTAACGAAGGATCGGCAACAAGCATTGAAATGCGTTATCATGGACGATATCTTGTATTATCGGACTATGGAAGGCTTGTTGCTAAGATGTCTTGAGGCTGAAGAAGCCCGAGTGGCGATGGGTGAAGTGCATGAAGGCATTTGTGGTTCTCACCAATCGGCACATAAAATGAAATGGATGCTTAGGCGGACGAGTTATTTTTGGCCGCGATGCTAGAGGATTGCTTCAAATATTACAAAGGATGTCGGACATGTCAAAAGTTTGGCAGCGTACAACTAGCACCGACATCGGCTTTGCATCCAATTATCAAACCTTGGCCGTTCGAGGTTGGGAATAGATATAATCGGCCAAATATTTCTGCTTGAGTAAAGGCCATAAATTTATTTTGGCCGCAACCGATTATTTCTCAAAATGGGTGAAGCTATACCACTCAAAAAGGTAACTAGCGTTGAGGCGATTAATTTTGTGAATGAACATATCGTCCATCGGTTTGGAATACCACAAACAATCACGACCGATCAAGGTACGATATTCATGTCTAATGAGTTTGAGGTTACGCTACGAGTTTGGGGATCAAACCGTTAAACTCTTCGCCGTATACGCTCGGGCCAATGGACAGCCGAGTCGTCTAATAAAACACTAATCAAGTTAATCAAAAGAAAGATTGATGAAAAGCGAGGAATTGGCACTCAACACTATCGAGTCACTTTGGGCCTATCGGCTATCTTATCATGGAGCGACGAAGCTTTCACCTTACCGGTTGGTGTATGCGGACGGAAGCCGTTCTACCTGTGGAGATCAACATTGAGTCGTCTGAATAGCCGGACAAAATGGTTTGTCGGCTCAAGATTACAATGACGTAATGATAGACAACTTGGGCGAGTTAGCGAGTTACGTTTGTTTACACTTGATTGGCTTAAGAAGAACAAGATCGAGTAGCGATGGCGTACAATAAAAGGTCATGCCTAAATCTTTCGATCAAGCCGATTTAGTGTGGAAAACTATCTTTGCTGTTGGTTCTAAGGATAACCGATTCGGAAAATGGTCGCCTCGTGGGAAGGGCCATATAAAATTAATCGGTGGTCGGTGGAAATTGTACTTCTGGAAGCGCTTTGGAAGGGCATGTCTTGCCTAAGGCAATTAATGGGAAATACATAAAGAAATACTATCCTAGCATTTGGATCGAGCTTAGCCGACTAAAACCTTGTTCAGAGCCAGGATTAACACGATGCTATTAATCAGCTGAAAGGATTGCAAACTCAAGATATAAGCAAAATAAAATCGGTTAAGCAGTAGATTATAAACATTGCAAGATTACAAGTATTCAAAATATTTGAACTAGTATTTTGGGCCATTAAGAAAAGGTTACATCCGAGCACAGGAGTTATGCGCCTAAAGCCGATAATGCTCCAAAGACCTTAGCAATTGTTTCTTGTACCTCATCCAAGATTTTGTCATCTTCTGTTGCATTGCACAGGATAGGTACAAGTTTAGCCGATGCTCCTTGAAGGTCGCCACGGTGATGCTATTTCAATCTTTTGCTCCTCGGCCGATGATGTTTTTCAAAGGAATCTTGACCTTGACAATGAGCTTTATCGTCCTCGCCAACTCACCTCAAGAAATTTTTAGTGGTTTCTAACTTTTGAAGATTTGATTTGTTAGCCTTCAAAGATTCTATGGTCGCATCAAAATTTTTCTTCTTCGCCTTTGTCTCAAAACCATTTTGTCAAGGATTTTCTCGATCGGCCTCTTGGGCCATTCTCTTTCTTTCCTCTCTGGGATGCTTCCACTAAGGCCTTCTTCTCATCTAGGTGGCACACTTGACGTAGCGACCATGGCCTCTGGTGGCAAATCGGTTTCAACTACGGCCATAGCATCCGAATCGGTGATTATTATTCGAATCTCGATTGAGGCCTTGACACCAAATCAAAGAGTCTGTTGAGGCGATCTTGCATTCGGGAGCCGATGAGACGGCGAAAAACGCGTCTTTGGAAACCGCAATGATATTTTGGATTGCCGAGATGTAGTCATCGGTTGCAAAAATCTCGGATCATCAAATCGGATAAGTTGAAGCCAAGGAGGTTGGATGGATCGGATGTCTCGAGCAGCGGCGGATGTTGGCGCTAGCATCGGCCGAGGAGGCAACGGCTCTTTGGCGATATATCCGCAAGCTTGCCGGGATGTTGGCCACTTGTGCCGTCACGGTAGGTGAAAGAAGATTGAATATAATGAAAACCGATGGACTAAATCGAGATCCTTAAATTTTGAGATAGACAAATACCTGAGCAGTAGCCGATCCGTGCGGTGAACTTTCGCCACTTTGTTCCTGTGGCTTGGAGTGTTTTTTCTTGGCAGCAACTTTAGTGGACTTTGGTTTCTTCTTCTCTGAAGGTCCATCGGCTAGAAAGTTAGTTTATAAAGAAACTAAAAAGAAACAAGAGATGGTTAAACATAACTTACTTGGTTGTTGTTGTCTTTCTAATCGGACAACGATGGGCTTTGAATGCCCAAGGAACGAATATAGCCGATAAGTGCGATTGCCTTGTATGGTCGTTTTTCTTTACTAGCGAAGGGGCGTCGATCGGCTTCTTACCAGCAGCTTTAGTCTGCAAAGAAAAGAGGATAAAGCCAATGAGACATTCATATGGGCTACGATAAAGAAAAGTTAAAATCGACTAAATACCTCGACAGTAATATCTACAAGACTCGTATTATCATATCTGGAGCTCGATTCGTCACTTGAACTGTTATCAGAGGATACCATCGGCTCAGGAACGTTTGGGAAAAGGGCGTTAATAATGGCCGATGGAGTACGATCTAAGAGAAGTGCATTTGCAATTGAAGACCACCATGTAGAGAATCGGCTGGATCGACGATTATTCAGGACGAAATGTGGCAAAGATTTGATCTGCAAGTCATCGGCTATATTCAAAACCATATTGGCTGCGGCTAAAGATCTCACTCTAGTCCTTGGCTGAACCAAGTCGAGAAGTGGGAGGCTGGGATCACTTGGCGAAACCCGGTTATGCAGCAAAAATGGAAGGATGATAAAATTCATAGGAAGGCTGAAAGGTACGATTTCTTGTATTAAAACCGACATGTAAGATGCTGGGAGAAATAAAAACTTTGAAGAAATCTAGAGTCGATTCAGGCATCTCTGAGCTGTCAGAATACAGATGAAGAAATGATGGCCATTCAAAATCGGCTGCATTGGTATAACTGAAGAAGTCTTGTTGGCTAAAATCATTATTATCCAAGTTAAGGAAGAAAGATAAATATTTTTTCAGACCAATCGGAGAAATCTTCTTGCTGCCAGAGCACATTATGTATCTTTCACCATAAGATCGGCTGGCTCTAAATTCTGGTGCTGCATTTTCTGGTGTGTTTTCTCGAGGAAATGCCGAGTCGTCAGATGGATCCAGTTTGAAAGATCGGCTAAAATAACAGTACAACCATATCTGTATGAACCGAGAGGACCTCCTACGTTGCCGGCGCAAAATTTAGCGAAACCAAGAAAAGCCGACTCTAATTACATGCATCATCTGACAAACTGCTCCAAGGAACATCTTTCCCAATGCTAGCCGACGGCCCTCTACCAACCGCTCTGCCATTAACTGATACACTTGTGTTGGTCCTAAAGCAGCACCACAAAACAAAAATCGGTCTAACCACAAGTTCAGGAAAGCAACATGTTCTTCATCTGATACCAGCCCATTCACTTTATTATTGTTATTAATATACTTGCGCCAACCTTCTCCTTTGGATTGAATAAACTTGTATTTGGTTTCTCGCTAAAGCCGATATCTGCTCACCATCTGGCCTGAGGCAACACAATTGGGCTATGTCCATGAGGGTTGGGCCGATGGGACCAGTATGAAACAAAAAGGCATTGAAGGTCTCCGACCAGAAATAACAGGCCGTGGCCACCAAGGGCTCATTGGCTTCTGGATCGGCTAGTGAGAGAGGGATACACTCAGCTATACCCATTTTTCCCATTCCCTTTTTTGGCGGCCACGGATATACCAAGATCTCCATCCCTTAAGCTACGCCGGCCATGCCCTGAAGCTCTTATCCCACTCTATGTTGAATCACGATGGCGATAAAGGAAGGCGGGAATATCTTGGCTAATTCTTGTCTTTGGCGTCTAGGTTTCCTATCGGACCAAGAAAATCTTGATCTTTCTTGTTAGGAATCGAAATGAGTACGACTCGCGTCCATTTCACCGATCTTAGCAAGCCGATTGGAGAAGATGTATGCAAGCCGATGATGGAAACCGAGCAATGGATAAACAAAAGCCGATTATGTCCGAGCTCGAGAGCTTGTGCGCGTGAGAAATGACCAAGGTGGGGCCGCATTTTATAGCATGGTAAAATTTGAAGCGGCGGAAGTGAATCCCAAAGGGCGGGAGCGGTTAAAACGCACTAACTCGCATGTCGAGAAATACGGCGCGAATAAAGCGGAAGCTAATAGGTGAAGATCAAGCGTTAGCCGATTGCACAAGCCGATAATTGTGATTTTTGATGGATAACAAGTTATCTCTCAAAAATGGGGGCATATGTTTGCACCAAAATTGACAAGTTAATCTAAATCGAGCAAATAAAGTTAAAGATACGAAACTAACGAGAGGTTTGGAAAGAATCCAAGATGTTTGGTAAAGCGTAAGATTTTAGGAAACAACCTCTCAAGATAAGGTCGTCTGGATATGGACTTTGAAGCGTGTTGGAATAGGACACGATCGGTAGAAGGGTATAAAGGAAGAGCCAAAGCAAGTGCGGGAGGATCGAAACACATACAAACAATCGACTTTACTTTTCATCTATTTTTCCGTCGACTAGAGTAGTTCTTGTAATTTAGTCTTTGTAATCGATTTTGATCAATAAAGTTGCGCATCGCCGATTGTTGATCTTCGTCAATTACGCCACAGGTTCGATTTATTCTGATTTTGTTGCGCATCGCCTTCTTCAGAATCGATCTGCCTTTATCCTCTGATTAGCCTTAATCGGCTAATTAAATTTGCCTTGTTACTTTGATCTTGATCGGCTTCAAGCTGATTAAGTCTAAGCCGATTGATCTTGACGATCGGCTTGAGTGAATTTTATTGTTTTTTCCTTGTCGATTACAGGTCAAATCGACTGGCACGCTCTGAACCCGGTGTTCGTCTGGTGTGCTGTTGTCAGAAACCCTACCTCAAGTTTTTGACGCCAACAACTCCGCAACCACCAAAATAAGTTAGGTCAACTTTCTAGTCCAAGTCAAACTTGGGCATTAGTTTTGTATGAGTCCTATTCGGCCACTCCTTTGTACCGGTCAAATCCCTCTTTTCTTTTTACCTATATATAGATAGGGAGTCCTCCAAAATTACTTGGGTTTTGTTTAGTCGTAGTTTTCCTCAATGAAACTATTAGGTATTCTCTTGTTCGGCTAGATCAATAGCAATACCGTGCTTTGGAACCCCACATCAATACTTTAATTATATTTGCATTTTCAGATTGCTTTTACTTTGTTCTTACTTGTTCTTCAATTGCTTACATGATTTAATCTTCATGATCAGGTTAATCTGGTTTTGACACGGTTGATAACAATTCGGAGTTTGGTTCAGCAATTACTTGACGTCAGTCGTGTTTCTGTCGGTAGCCTGGATCGTGAGGGTCGTCTCACTAATCGAGAGTTATCCATCTCATCGAAAGATTGAGCCTCCATTAACTTCATCAGCTTTGATAGTTAGGTTGTGACTTTTGCCATTAGAGTTAAACAAAATTACCTCTCTGACCAAGTATAATCCAAAACCCCACTCCTATCATCCTCATTTTTAATTCGTACCCATCGCATCTAGAAACTAGACTGCCAAACATAAACTTTTTTAGCCCAACCGTTCAGCCGTACTATCCTTCAACTATACAACCTATCCGAAAACTATTTTTAAAAAAACTACTGTCATACTAATCAGAGTCTCAGTCTATTTCCTCTGCAGTGTTCGGTTGTTCTACCGGACCTGAAATTGACGAGAAAACGACCGAACCGCGTGCTGTTCGGGTATGCACGGCAGAACAAACCCGGCCCCCTTAAAACCGCGTGCGCCCAACGTCGCAACTTGCAGGGAAAGGGCAACAGAACGAAACCCAAGCCCCGCAATTTACACAAAAGCCCCTCTCCCGCTGCTTATTTGTATTTCCCCTTCCCTTCTTCTGCTCTCGTCTCCTTCGCCCGCGCGTCGGCGGTTGCCCCAAAGAGAACCTCCGAACCCTCGCCGCCGAGGCCGACTCGGGAGGAGGAAGCGGCCGCATGGAGGGCATCAGCGGCGCTGGGGTGGAGGACGAGAGGAAGCCGCTGTCGGAGGTGGTGGGTGACTGCGTGCAGCGCTGGTTCCAGGACGCGCTCAAGGAGGCGCGGCGCGGCGATTCCGCCATGCAGGTGCTCGTCGCGCAGATGTACTACTCCGGCTACGGCATCCCCAAGAACGAGCACAAGGTATCTATTACGCAGCGCGGGCAGCGCTCCCTCTCCCTCCCTTCGTCTCCGCCCTCATGGCGCGGAAGCTTTCTCGATTTGTTGTGTAGTGTATTGGGTGGGGGTTGATCTGCTGGTTACGCGTGCGCCCAAAGGGGAGAGGACTGAGCTCTCCCAGTCAGAACGATCTGTAGATCATGGGGCTTTCGGGCGGTTTGTACTTGTTTTGCTGGATTGAATCGAGAGATTCAAGGGCACGCGGGCAGGGTGAAACAGGATGTGATTCCTTTCATGAGCAACATTGTTACTTCATTAGTGTGTAGTTACTGAATTTCTTAGATTTGTAGAGGTTTAATCAGTTTGGACATGAAAAAGATGGGGACCTGATTAGTTTCTTTTAGAGAGAAGGCAAGAGGGCCCTGCTTCCTATGCGAGTGCTGGGGATGTTGTGTCCATGCTTCGATGGTCTAATCTAGTGCTTTGGATCCGTTGCATGTTGCTTCTTTGCTGGTAGTGGTAGGATGATCGTGTGCGTATGCACAGACCTTTGTAGTTGCAATCCTGGTAGTTAAGTAGTGTTTTTCTTAGTGTTGTGTGCAATCTGGTGAGGGATAGTTCTCTCTTTTTGTACAATTTTGACGCAAGGATTTTAACTTTGTTAGTTAACTTGTTTTTAACCGAAAGTCATCTAGCTTTTCTTGGTCTAGTGTGGAATTTGTGTGGGTTTGAGTGCCTTTTAGTTGTTTCTAAGTGGTAACGTTAGATATGGTCATTGGTATACACCTGTTTGTGGTTGTATCTTGTGTACAATTTCATGGAGCTTAAGATTGATGGGAGGAAGAATTTCTTCTGTTCTCTACTGATGCTAGTTTTATTTGCTCGCTCACAAGAATCAGCACATAATGCTTTGTTTTGCTTGGGATTTGGAATGTATGCTTTGTTTAGTGCTGATCTTTTTCTTTTTCCACGAAAATAGTGAAGCTGAGAGTTTCTGGTGTTTAATTTTCTAATTATAACTTTTTTTATCTAACCGGAAGGTTCTCTTGCCATCTTTTTCTTCTTGTAGAAACTGTTGATCTACATATCTTTACTTTTGTATTACAAGAAACAAAAGATGTGGCATATTTATCAACACCTTTTTCCTATTTGCTGAATTATTAGCTATTTGGAGTTGATTGCTCTGTGATTGACGGTTTGTGTGGTTAAAGCTAATTCCTTTTCCATGAATAAGCATGACCTTTATTTGCCTACTTTGTGTTTCTTGACTTGTATTTAGTATTGTAGGAGTTGAGGTGGTGTTAATGCTAAAGTGGTAGCCGGTAGATATTTAAGGGGAATACTTCTATGCTCAAGCAAAAGGAAAATTACATACATAACTCCACATATTCTAAAGCATATAGGGAGTTGTGGGGGTGCACCAACTCACTGGTTATCACAGGTGCTTTAAGAATGGTGAAAACAATCTTTTGATGGAGTAGATATCAGGCTAAAGAAGCATTTGGATGCTGAGGAGGTGAATCTGGCATGCTGTCCACTTTAGCACTTTTGGTATGAAGTCAAAATAGTGCATATAGTTTGCACATTCGGTAGGTGGTATGGTATGTCAAGTATGGGGAGAGGGTTCACTTGCAGTCCTATGGGGACTGCAACTTAAGCAGTCCCCCTGTAGACCGTCTGATCGAAAAGCGACAGTCCAGATCTTCGGGGGAATACTATAGCAAAATCACTGTGCCAATTTTTCACTGTATCAACACACTGTTGGCTAATCCAGACCGTTCGTTGTCTCGATCAGACGGTCCTCGCCTACGGGGACTCCCTACTTAGGGACTGCATGTGAACCTTCTCTCACCATGGCACTCCAAACTGTTGAAAGTACCAACACTATCTGCCAAGTGGTTAGGTTCACTATTCATTCTTTAGAGGATTTCATCTCAGTATTACCAGTCTTATTTATTTGTAAATAATTATTAGTGCCTGATTAGAATTTTAATTATTTCAGGACAGTTTTTGTAGGGTTGTGAAGTTTGGTAGCTGAGATTACTGTGGAGGGTACTACCATATTAGTGTTTGGAAACTCTGAGCTTGTTTCTGTCTATTTGGTAGCTGACATTATTGTCGAGGGTATTACCATATTAGTGTTTGGAAGCTCTGAGCTCGTTTCTGTCTAGGATTAACATCATCTTTGTTGCGTTTTATTTTTTGATGAGCTATTGTGAGATGGGAATGCATCAAATGAGAACTGCCCTTAAAACGCGAGAATGAGAACTTGCATCTGAGCCATACAATCGCGTGAGGCAGAATTTTCATCTGTTTAATCCTTGGGACGCAATTGCTGCTAGCTTCCCTAGGGATCCAGTCAGCGATATGTCCGTCCTTAGGGAAGCATAGCAGCAACTGCATCCCAAGGTGCAGATTAGACAAATGAGGTTCATTCCATCACCAATTGGGTGGCTACAGTTCAAAGTTCGCATTCTCCTATTTTAAGGTGAGTTATCACCTGATGCACCCCCTAATAAGTACAGAAAAAAATGTAGCGTCTTGCAAGGGTAGGGAAAATAAAATGCGATTAGAAAGTAGAAATGACATAGAAAGTCTATCTTCTACTTCCACCCCTGGGGATGGTCTGATTTACTGTATGCATGCCTTATTTGACCAGGCAGTATGCACATACCTAATGGATACAAATGCCTCGTTACAACATACCACAAGTCCACAACCTAAAAGGCTATATGGTAGAGTTTATTTGCTAGCATATCCAGCAATATTTATTTTGAGATGTCCAATGGTGGAGGAAATGCAGTGAACAAATTGATTTGAGTTTTGTGTGTTCTGGTGTGTGGACTGGCAGCAAGGCTTGTTTATTTGTGTGTATTCTGAATTAACATTTATTCATTTTTGCAAAATTAAAAAAAAACTGCTTCAGCACTTTTGGGACACCACTGGTGGATAGTGCTTAGCTGCCAATGCTGTTGGCTTACTTTTTGAAAGTGCTGAGGCAGCCATGTTCCTCCACCTGAACAGCCAAAATCTTTGGGTTATCTGTAACCTTTAAATATTAACATGTCCATTTGTAATTCATTCTCTTGCATTTGCAAACAATGCGTCACTGTTTGTGCTTTTCGGGAACTTTTGAGCATGTATTTGGAGATGGAGATTGGACTGTGCTGTGGAGATTTTTTTTATTATTATTATTATGAAGTTTTGATTTGGCTTGCAGTAATTGCAATTCTGCCCTTCTAATAAGTAAAAGTTGGAGCTGTGTGTGATCGTTTAAGATTTTATCTCTCTTTTGTTCTCTTTCTACATATGGCGTGCTTCTCAAAATTCATTCACTAGCATATGCTGTGAAACTCATCTAATACCGAATTCTTATGTTAGTATTGTTCTTTGTCTGTTTCTTTTTCTTTTTCCTTTCATTTTAAGGGAAGAGCATGGATTGAGAAGGCATCAAGATACAGATCTTCAGTCTGGAAGGTTGGCACAAAACGTCCAGGTATTCTTCAATAAAATATGTATTCATTTTTTTAGTATCATTTAAAAGCTACTTGTGTTAGGCTGTGATTGTTTAATATTTTATCTGTCTTTTCAGGATATAATGCTAGTGACTCTGACTCCGATGAAGCAAATGATGATTCCAAGCAATAACACCCAATTATGAGTTGAATTAGTTAGAGGAATGACAGGGTAAGAAAGTTTGATTAGTGTTGTTTCTCTTTGTAGTTCGAAATTGGTGAAGTTGCCCCAGAATATGTTTTCCTGGAGTTTGACTTGGGAGTTTCATTACTAGAGGTCACATAGGTTTTCTAACTGGTGGTGGAATTGCTACTGAGCTTGTATTGAGTAGACTTCCTGAAGTCGATTGCCAATAGCAAGAACTCTTCGAATTGTATCATTCCGAACTTGATCTACCATTGGTAGCCTGTATGATCTCGTAAAAGACTTTGTTAATTCTGGACCGCTGTTGGTATCAGCCGCATCAGTTTGGTTTGCCTTTTGATGTACATAGCCATTCTACACCTATGTTACAAACTGTTGATAGAATGCAGCTGAGATTCTGACTTGTTTGATAACTGGATGTCTAATTCAGGTAATGATGAAACTGGTTCTTAAACCAGTGTCAATCCTAGCAACCTTCGTGAGCTCGGGACTGCTTTCGATTGGAGTCTGCTGTGTGAGCTATCAAGTAAATTTTGTGTACTCCTTTGGATACTTAAAACATACATTGTACTCAGCATCTGCTTGAAAAACAGAGAAATTATTCAGTTTAGCAATGTTTTCAGCACACAAGTTAATTCTTTATTTCATTTCCTAATAAAAGCAAAATAGCTAGTTCAAGTATCCATTTTATGGGTTCTTGCTTGGAGTGTGGTTCAGATTCAACGTGTAGAGAGTCCTGTATTGGCTTCAATGCCGTTCATGGGCTTTTTGTTTGTGCTAATGCATAAACTGGCCGAAAACTGGCAGTTTATTACCGGTTTACAGCTGAAATTCATATGATTGCTCTTTCTAACCCTTTTCCCACCAGATGCTTAATGTCCATAATTTATGCAAAATTCAGCTGGAATTGCTACAAATAATTCATAACTCTGTAATGACCATACGATCAGTTCTGCTTGCCGCATATGGCATTACTGGACTAATTTATATCAGAAGTAGGTTTGCAGTTTCAAGTGGGCTAATGAAATAGTACTTGGTGGTCTGTTTGTGACCACACCGATATTGGTGGAACTGTACATTACATTCAAGCATTTTCGTCTATTCATGTGACATACCAGCAGTTTCGAACGGTTAGGACTTTGGAGCCGGTATTGACGAGTTTGCTAATGCTATCAGTACCGAGTCTCTGAAACCCTAGCCCAGGGGACTGGAAGCAGAAGAAATCAATTGTTAAGAGGACCTTTTAGGTTTATAGTCCACTTTTCCCTCTTCTTTCTACGCCTCTTGTGTTAGAAAGACGTTTTAAGGTTTGCTCAGTGTCACTCCATGTTTTACCTTCCCACCCCCCACACCACAACCAAATGAAATCTTACATGGGCACCCAGCACATTGTCATTCTCATTTGTTATCGAAAGGTTTCTGTATCTGCATTGCCAGGATGGTTGCCATTTGAAAAATTGCCATGTAACATCAATTCAACGCGGATACCCCAGATTAGGGGGGCTAATTTTATGCGTTGAAGGCCAGATGGCCATTGAAAATGATACCAGCACCGTCCTGAACCTGAGCGTGATGTCAACATCAAGGGTTAGTGTAAATAGATTAAGGACTAGTTTGGATGGGACGGGAGCGGGAGCTATTGAGCGTGTGATAAAGTGCGAGTCGCACTTGTATAGTTGTATGTGTAGAACTCTCGGATCGAACACTACCCAGCTGTAGAAGCGCTTCCGGCGCATATCTTTTTTGGCCCAAGGCCCAAATCAAAGCATTGATATGCTCTCCTTCCTTATGCTCCTTTGTTTTCTTCCTCAACTCGACCACATCGCTCACGACCTTCTTCCCATGCATTTTCTTTCGGCAACATCCACTATCACCTCACCTCCGGCAAGCACTGCCCTTGCCCTCGCCCATGCTTCTTCCTCCTCCTCCGATGCCCTTCTTGCTCTGCCTCACACTACTACAGAACAGCCAATCCTTGCCGGCATATCACTGCCGGTTAGGACCGAGCCGGCAGTGATAACGTATCTCTGCCGGTTCGAAAGTTAAGTTGAGGGGGAGAATTTATCACTGCCGGTTCATGCAACCAACCGGCGGTAAAAACAAGATATCACTTTGCCGGTTTGAGACAACAACGGCAGAGATATATCTCGCCGTCGTTCTTAAACCGCGGTGATACTTGCATTTTCACCGCCGGGTTAAAGCGAGAACCGGCGGTGATATTATCTTCCCGCGTAATATGTTTTTCGCGCATTCAAAGCTTATCACCGCCGATTCGCACGTAACCCGCGGTGATAAGTCTTTATATAATGAGACCCACGCTCCCGACCGATCGAGCAAAGACAGAGAGGCGCCTGCTTTGCTCGATTTGTAGATTGCAACGATCTGCTAAAAAATTTGTTAAAATTTGTATTGTACTTCTTTTGAGGTTAGTAATTTGATCTCTATTTTTGTAAATAATAGAAAATTGCCACGTGGATTTTTACATAATGAAAAAGGTGTATTTTCAAATGTTGAAATAATAAAAACTTGTTAGATGGATATTTACCTAATAAAAAATGTTGATATATTTTAATGTACTCAAAGTATATCCTAAGTACTTACAATTTTTCCAAATTTGTAAATAATAAGGAATTGCAAGATGGATATTGACGCAATGAAAAAAGATTGATATATTTTGATATAGTCTAAATATATCCTAACTATTTACAATTATTTTCATTTTTACAATACTAAAAATTGCTATATGGATATTTACATAACGGAAAAAGGTTGATGTATTTTAATATAGTCAAAATTGCTACATATGTTTTTAAATCTAATCGTTTACAATTATTTGTTATTTGCAATTATATGCGTATGTAATGTTTGATTTAATTAATTGTAGATGGACCAAGGTGGATGTATGACACGGACCGTTGTGGGGCGAGTTTTTAATGGTGTGAGTTATTTTCTAAGCGTGGCTGCGCGCACAAGTCGAAGAATCTGCGGACTACATGTCTGTCCATGCGTTGATTGCAAAAATCGAAGTCGTTTTCTACCATAGAGTCGATCGTGCACACTTGCTTCAAGAGGTTTCAAGGTGGCTATACTGTTGGACCAAGCACGCGAAGATGAGATTGTACATGAAGGGCAACACATTATTGAAGATGACGGAGACAACGGTATGGCGGTAGTTGAAGATACGTTTGTCGGCGACCACGACGATGATCTGGATCAAATGTTGCGTGATGGGGAGGAGACTTCACGAGTGAAAGAGAGTTTCAAAAATTCCAACATATGGTACAGACTCCACGACACCATTGTACCCAGTACGCAGGAGGAGCACAAAAATTGCGCACCGTGCTTACACTCTCTGCGATTGAAGGCAAGCAATGGTTGGTCCGATAAGAGCTTCACTTAGCTCTTATGTCTCTTGGGGATTTGCTTCGGAGGGTAGCGTGTTGCCTACAAGCACGCATCGGGCCAAGCGGGTTGTGCGCCGTTGGAAATGGAAGTACAAAGGATACACGCATGTCCAAGCGATTGCATGTTGTATCGCAATGAGTTTGCGGACTTGGATGGTCGTCTTTGTTTGCAAAGCAAAGCGGTATAAGAACAACGATGATGACATCGATAATGAAGATGTCGGGTGAAGCGTAAGAAGATGAGATCTCCCGTGAGGTGGTGTGATATTTTCCTATAATTCCCGTCTCAATCGATTGTTTGCGAACAAAAGGCATGCCCAATTGCTACGATGGCACGCCAAGAGCGTAAGAACGATGGAATGCTCGGACACCTGCGACTACGTGCAATGGAGAACATCGACGTAAAATATAAGAAGCACTTTGCATATGATGTAAGGAATATAAGGTTCGGGTTGAGTACGGATGGGATGAATCCTTTCGGTAACATGAGCGGTCGTCATAGCACTTGGCCGTAACTCTATGTATCTACAACCTTCCTCCTTGGCTTTGTATGAAGCGGAAGTACATTATGATGCCACTCTCGATCCAAGGGCCTGAGCAACCCGCAACGATATCGATGTGTACCTCAAACCATTGGTTGAAGATCTTCTAATCTTGTGGAGCGATGGAGTACGGGTATGGGATGAGTATAAAAGAGAGACTTTATCCTCGCGCATTGTTGTTCGTAACCATCAATGATTACCCTGCCCTTGGTAACTTGTCGGGCCGCACGACAAAAGGCTTCAATGGATCGTCCAATGCTTAGATGGTACAACTAGTCGGTGGTCAAGAAGCTGTCGAAAAATGTCTTACATGCGGCATCGTAAGTTCCTCCGCAAGGATCACCCATACCGCAATAATAAGAAAGTTTTTGATGGGACAAAGGAGACCGCTTTAGCTCAAGAATCACATCGGGAGAGAGATATTTGCAGCTGTAAGGGATCTTAAAATTATCCACGGAAAGGGAGCAGACGGACATCTATCCCGAGTTCCGTGATAAGGCTCCTTTGTGGAAAAAGAGATCGAGATTTTGGGTCCTACCTTCGGCAAGACTTAGAAGTGCGACACGCAATCGACGTCATGCACATAGAGAAGAACGTGTGTGACGGCTTGCTTGGTATCTTCTTCGATATACCGGCA
Source organism: Otatea glauca (assembly GCA_036346275.1). Taxonomy (NCBI): domain Eukaryota; kingdom Viridiplantae; phylum Streptophyta; class Magnoliopsida; order Poales; family Poaceae; genus Otatea; species Otatea glauca. The sequence continues at coordinate 32,541,227 of CM070719.1, forward strand.
AAACAAAAGATGCTCTCAAGCACGGATGGACCTTGAAGATATGAAACTCGGAAGGAGCCGCATCACGAGACATGGATACAGGGAAAAAGTACCTTCCTGACTGCTACACTCGAGCAAGAAAGAAAAATTAGCTTGTGCGAATGCTTGCACGGAGTGAAAGTTCCGTCCGGATACTCTGCCAACATAAAGAGACTAGTCTCAATGAAAGACTTAAAATTAATTGGTATGAAGTATCACGATTGCCACGTGATGATGACGCAGATGCTTCCAATTGCAGTTAGGGGTGTTCTGCCAGAGAAAGTCCGAGACCCAATTGTGAAGTTGTGTTCATTCTTCAACGCGATTTCACAGAAGGCCATCGATACATTGAAACTAGATAAGCTACAGGAAGACATGGTCCACACTCTCTGCAGGCTCGAGATGTGTTTCCCTCCATCTTTTTTTGATATTATGGTCCATCTCATTGTTCACATCGTGAAAGAGATCTGATTCTCGGTCCGTGTTTCTACATCGATGTATCCTTTTGAGAGGTTCATGGGGTCATAAAGAAATATGTTCGAATCGACATCGGCGGAAGGTTGCATTGCGATGGTTGGGGAATCGAGGAGGTCATTGAGTTCTGCGTTGATTACATGGATCTCAAACCGATTGGTGTGCCTACATCACGACATGAGGGTAGGCTACGAGGAAAAGGGACATCAAGCAGAAATCACTCCGTACAAACAATCTAGCTTCATTCACACAAGCACATTTCGCGCCTGGGACAATCGGTTGTGGTGGCCCGTATGTCAACATGCATAAGAGCATGCTATCTAGAACAAACCCAACGAAGTCGAGGGTTGGATCGCGAGAGAGCATAGACATAACCGGCGATTGGTTGCGTAGGCACATGATGCATACGAGACAGAGCGCGCCGATTGAAAGTGTTGGCTCGTGGACCGTCCACTACAATTCGGACATTCCAAGGATACGATATAAATGGTTTTACTTTTTATACAAGAGCACAAGATAAAAAGAGCACCAACCAAAACAGCGGTATCCGTCTGGATGCCTCTGACAACAACGGAGATAGGAAAACCTACTACGGATTCATAGAAGAGATTTGGGAGCTTGATTACGGACCTTTGAAGGTCCCTCTCTTTCGGTGCCAATGGGTAAGACTTCCAAGGGCATGAACATCGACAAATACGGTATCACTACCGTGGACCTAAAGCTGTCTGATCTGAGAAGAACCATTCGTACTTGCTAATTGTGTTACACAAATCTTTTTGTAACCGATCCGACTAACAAGGAGCGCCACGTGGTTATTCAAGGAAAAAGAAGGATTGTCGGGGTTGAGAATGTTGTCGACGAGGAAGAGTACAACCAATTCGATGAGCTTCCTCCTTTCGGAGAGGACGTTGACCTTGGTCTCATGGAAGAGAGTGAGGACGAAGTTACATACATACGCCGCGATCATGACGAAGGTCTAATCGTAGCTTAGTTTTCCTAATTAAATACATTTTATTTTCTCATATGTAACAATTAATGTATTCTTTTGTCATATGTATCAATTTGTGTGAATTCAACTTCATCTGTGTGTTTTTTGTATTTGTGTGAATTTTTGAAGCGATGGTTGGTCTCTGCATTTGTTTGAATTTAAATCAAATATTACATGTCTGAAGTATTCTTCCAAAAATTTCAGAAAATTTGGATAAAATTGATAGGATTTCAAAGCAGTGAGCAATTTGAATTTTTTATTTTGAAATATTAAAACTATGAAAACAGTGAGCAATCTGGATTTTTATAATTTTACAACTTTGTCAAAACTTAGGGAAATATTTAAATCAAATATTACATGTCTTGAAGTATTCCTCCAAAATTTGCGTAAAATTTGGATAAAAATTGATAGGATTTAAAACTCCCAAAGCAATCATTCTTTGAAAACTTTGACATAATTGATCGAGCTTATCACTGCGGTTGTCTCATTAAGCGGCGGTGAAGTGCTTTATCACGCCGGTTTGTAGTATTAACCCGGCGGTGATAATCAAGTATCTTCGCCGGTTTTGTTTTGAACCGCGGATAAATCTTTCACCGCGGTGTAGATACAACCGCGGTGATAATGTATTATTACCGTCGGGTTGAGATTGAACCGCAGGTGATAATACTTTCACCGCCGGCTGAGCTTGAACCGGCGGTGACAATTCAACTATCACCGCCGGTTCTCTTTATTATCCGGCGGTGATAGTGTATCATCGCCGGTTTTGTGGTGACCCGGCGGTGATACTCTAACCCTATAAATTCGAACGCGCGCCACTCGGCCCTCATTTCCACTTCAACTCGACGCCACCGCTCCTCCTCGCATCGCGCTCGCGGTCGTCCCGCATCGCCCGGCCGTCGCCTCAACCTCACCGCCCGCCGTAGCCGGACCTCACCGCCCGCCGCCGCGCGACCTCATCGCCTCGGCCGTCGCCGCGACCTTCTTTGCTTCGTAATGACCTTTTTGAGCTCGGTTGTTGTATCAAGTATTAATATGTTGACATCAACAAGTTCTATCAAGTAGTAATTAGTTGAATTGTCCATGGACGGAGGATAATTAGCACCGAAATTTGATTTTCTTGGTGCCCAAATAGGCTATGATTCATGTGTGTATGATGTAATGACCGCATTTTTGTTATTCTAGTCTTCTTATGCTTCGTTGATCATAGCAAATGAAAAATATCTTGATTATGAAAATGAATAAGCTAATTATGGGTTGTGGCGCATGGTGAAAACTACAACAGACCTTATTGGAGTACTTAACTACTTGAACTAGATTTGTTCCTTTTTGTGAGAAAAAATCGAGTTTGTTCTGATTGTCGGAAAAACCATATCGATGGTCTAAATTAAATTTATGTTGGATTTGCCTTATTAGCTAGCAAAAATTGTGAAGCCAAAACATTCACCGGTTAGAGCGATTATCCATCTATTTAGTCTCATGTAGTAGGTCCAATGGGTCTTAATTTTACGCCATATGATTTCACTAGGTTTCGATTTGTTTAAGGAATAGCTTGCTAGAGAAAGCCTAGTACACTAGTTGATGATTTGCACTTACAGGACTAGGAAAATAGTTGCTATATCTCGCTGCATTATTTTTGTTAAGGTGGATAAAAACATAGATTTAATTTTTTTAGATTGATGAATTTTTTATACAATTCGTAATTGTCTAGAAGAAAGAATTTAAGAGCTCTTTTACAATGGATTAAAATCAATATAAGCCGTCCATTCCTTTGAATCCAATGGTTGAGACATTTTTTTGGAATTGTTAGGAACCGATATCCGATTTTTTCAAACGCAGTAACATTTTTTCCTACACGTGAAACATTTTTTCTACGTGTGAATGCAGATTCAAAAAGATGTATATGTGTATGTGTATGTGTCCTTCAAGGATGTTTGTGTATACAGATAAAAAAAATATGTGTGTATTTCAAAAATGACCTTGTTAATTGGAAATTTTCAACAAACTTGCTAGGAATGGCCTCCGACGAAGGACAAGTGCCGGAGGGAGTTGGGCCCTCAAATATGGACGAAGGAGGAAGGGTAGCCCAATAATAGCCCAACGTCCCTATCTCGAACTGCAGGATCCAGCCATGGACCAACCTGACGATACTCACGTAAGCGAGGTAAAGTTTTAGTACACTGTGGTTCCCAAAACATGGTAGGCCCAGACGACTAATAATTTAGAAGATCAATTTGTAGGCTCAGATGTCTGATCAACGAAGGCAGCGCGCAAGTCGTGGTCCGAACAAGATGCCTAAGGAATTTTAACATAGTGGAGCTCTTGGCGATCGGGAACCCGCTATACCGAGTCATCATTGGGGTCAGACAGGATAGCTGCATGGGGTTATTGCTAGGGATGATGTGCCCATCACCTATAGATCATGGATTGGCCATGAGGTGACCCATGGGTGGTACCCAATGACTGAAGAACTCATTATGGGACAAGTGAAACAAGTTTTCCAGTTCCCCAAGGGACCGAGCTGGTTGCAAAGAAACGAGCACTCTGCATCATGTGCCTTTGCGTGGAAGAATTGGAAGACAACACTAAACAAGAATTATGTGAAAAGAATGAAACGCCAATTTTGACACGTACCCAAAGTTAAGGGAGTTCGGGATGAATTTGTGGCGTACAAGAGGTCTCAAGAAGCTCACATAGTAAGTCAAAGGAACAAAGCAAGCGCGGATAAGAATATTCACCCTCACAAACTAGGAACGGAGGGTATGTGAAGAAAATACCGACATGGGATCGGTCCAAGAAGAAATAACCGCAAGGGTATAATTCTGCAACGGCCGCTTTAAGCGAACGATCGAAGCACCGGTTGCTTGGGAGGGTGCTTCTATCTCCGATGATGGCGGCTTAAGCTTCGTGCGATAGAGAGCGAGGAAGTCTTTGCGAGAATCACGATGCTCACACGCAGCCTTCCCAAGGATCTTCGCGCCACGAAGGGAGAATGACGAGCTAACCATAGCCACAGGTAACAAGGAGCATCCGTCGCACGGAGGGTTGGTTTGGTCACGTGGAAAGAAGCCTTCCCGAGCGCATGGATGTACAAACGTTCAAAGAGATTAAGAGAAGATCGACCGAACGTCGGATAAAAGATCTTTGTCGCGAGGCGCTAGAGGAACAAAGATCGGAACTAGATAAGGCTGTGGAGCAAGTCGTACAGAAAGCTCTCAGCTCACGACCCGGTGCTCGTAAGAGCAGCTGCGCGTCCACAGGGACTCCCGAAGAGCATGGACTGCGTTTTCTGTGGATGACATCAAAGAACCGACACCGCAAGCTACATTTGGCCGCACATGGCATTACCATAAAGGTGGTGAGGCGGGGCTTGGCCATGCCAGAGTCACGGACTTTGCATCGTCGCCGATATCGCAGGATTCGCCAGTCGAAGTGGGCGGTGTCATCCGCCAATACCGAAAAATGGAGGTAGAGATCCTGGCGAGGATGGGAACAAAAGCTAGGAGAAAACGTGAATGGCTTCCTCGCGTGGCGCAAGAGCTTGATTAAGTTTGACTCGGACGATGAGGCGGCGACGATGATGATCACCGCACTCTCCACACGAGACCTCCGCCCTTCTCGCCGCCAACCAGAAAAGTCCAACTCCTCCGTCGGCACCAACCGGAAAAAGCCCGACTCCTCCGCCAAAAAGCAGTAAAGAATCGAACAACGGGAACATCTCGGCGATCGGCACCGTCCTCAAGAAATCTCAACCATCTGTGAACCCGGACAACCACAAAAGAAACTATCGGTGACATGACCGAGGAAGAGCGGAAAAAGCATGTAAGCGCTGCGTAGCATCTCACTTTAAAAAGGTGCCATCAAGTAAGAAGACTAAAGTTGATCTTGACGCAAAAAGTTTTTCTTGAGTATGGCAAAAGTGCAAAAGACGGGCGAGGCTTCAACCTTGCAAAATATCGGACTACGAAGCGCATATCCGAAAAGCAATACTTGCGGCGGCTAGTGCCGACACGTTAAAGCGGGATGCTCAAGCGGATGATGTTCAACTAGATGCTCGCGCAAGGTCTCGTGTGGAAGTTCGTTATGGGAAAACCGCCGGTTGAACCACTCATTTCGACAACCTTACAACTCAACTGCGGCGCGTCCATCAGTGGTATATGTAGCAGTCCAACGATGGTATGGAGGCGTTCCAAGTCAGATACACAGAGCAAGATTTTCACAATGGGGATAACATCTGTTGGGTTCTTTTCACGGAGCTGTATATGTTGTACCAAAGAAGATGCCACAGGACGTGAACATACTTAGACTATGGACTTTGTAAGTATGTCGAGATATCGTTGAGCATTTCAGCATCTTTGCTTAATTGCATCTCTAACTTCTTTCTTATGTAGAATGGAGGTACAGACATGTAGAAGAAATAACAATGACAATCTAGCATTCCTAGATCCGGGGCTCGTCAACGAGAAACTTGTGAACGACAATCCACAGTTCGTTGAAGACTATTTATTTAATACTTTTTTGAAGCTGCAATACAAAACCTCCGTACTTTTACCCTATAACTTCAAGTATGTATCTCCTGACTTATAATATCGTTTTACTATTTTTGCGTAACACGTGCGATGTGGGAGTAATTGACTACGTTGACATATATGTGCGAGGTTTCACTGGGTCCTCCTCGTCATCCAGTTAGATGCTAGCGAGATTTTTGTCTTGGACTCGGGAGAAAACAAACTAATATGTACCAAGACCTTTGGGACATCTTTGAGCAGTAAACTCGATCGTTGCGTTATTACTCTAGCAAAATTCCATTCTATTGCATTTAAGTTTAATTACTATTCAAAATCATTCACGGGGCTTTACTTGCGATGCATCAAGAAAAGTGTTCGTATCGTCCATACCGGAAAAATTTTGAAATAATAAATGACTTTCCATGCATGAAGCAGAACCCTAAACAATTTATGTGCATTCTATGTATGTACAAATATGCATTCAATTGTCACGAGAGTGTCGGCTATAACGAAGCCATGGTACGTAATTACACTTTGATGCCCTTTTTATTTACCAAATATCATCATTAAGTAACTTCCTTTTTGTTCAAAACAGCGCTCAAACGAGAACCAATAAGTTATTCTTGATGAAATTATAGCAATTCAAGAACAGATCGCGGATTCATTCATGATGAGATCATCAATCCAAACGGCGAGTTCCACGAGTAGCCTCATCGCCTCATTCCTATGGCCTAGACGCGTGACATGTCTACTTGACTCTTTGTAAAATCAAAGCGAACGGGATGACATGTAGTCGAGCTACATTGTAAAAACAAATTATGTGATGCGTAATTTAATATATTTGAATTATGATTTTAACGATGCTTAGTCGATACATGCATATATTTGAATTATGATTTGAACGATGCTTTATATACTAACATATGGACACTGTAAACAATTATATAAAAATATATATATATTGCACAAAAAATATGCAAGCTTGTCACTGCCGGTTCTTGGAGAAAATCGGCAGTGATATGTATATATCACTGTCGGATTATGGTACAACCCGGCAGTGCTAGTATAATATCACTGCCGGTTTTATATATAACCGGCAGTGATAATTATCATCACTGCCAGTTGTAGATATAACCGGCAGTGATAATCCTTATCACTGTCGGATTTTGGTTTGATCCGGCAGTGAGTATCACTGCCGACCAATCACTGCCGGCGCCAATGACCAGCAGTGATGGGGTTTTGGAACCGACAGTGATATACTGTTCTGTAGTGGTGTTAATTGCCTTTTTCTTTCTAGTGGGCTCTGCAAACCTCTACCATTGCTGCCACTTACCACCTATAGCCGGCGGTGCCCTCACCGTTTTTCTACATTGCCATCTCTTCCCTATCGCCGCTACCCCCACGCCGCCCACCCAACTCATCTCAACTGTCTCTGTGCCACTTGCTACCACAGGCCTCCACCGACCCCATGACTGACAGCGCCCTCGCCACCCACTGCCCGACCATCGCCTTCCCCTTTCCTATAAATTCCAGGGTATTGGTGAAACGCTCCCTAACTCCTCACTATTATCAAAGATCCTATTGCCTTCATTGGAAAAGGTAAGTGATTTGTCCTTCATTGTCTAAATCCTTGATTTGTCCAAATTTCTTTCATAACTATGGAACTCTTATCAAGGGTCTGTCTATGCATCATTCAAAAAAAATTTAACTGATTTTATGCCACAAAATCATTTATTTTTTGAACCAAATTTGGATCTAGATCTAACAGCCCTACTCCCCTCACCTTTCATATTAACTCTACTTCACCCCGCCACCGCCTCCCGACCGCACCCCCACTACCACCGACGCTACTCCGACGCCGGCAAGGTCCTTCCAAGACTCCTCCCACGTCGGTGCTGCTGCCCGCTTCCTCATCTCTAGCCGTCAGCGCCATTCTCCACCTCCTCTTCCACTGTCGCCGGCCATCATCTCCCCCCTACCCTTCCCCATCTTTGGTGGCTGCTGCCACCGATCCACCGCCTCATCCTTTCGCCTTCTAATATTATCTTGATCTTGTCGTCCCCGCCGACCTTCACCACTCGCTACCATCCCCAAAGCCCATGGATGGCGACGCCCCCGTCGCCTCGCCTCCCCCTGTCCCAATCCGCCGCTGCCGTCACCCACCACCAGCCCTCTACCCGCCCTAGCCTCCCTCTAAATCTGGGCCTCAGTGAACTCCAAACACTAACCCGGGTGAATCCCGACTCTAAAGAAGCTCACCGGAGACTCGACGGAGATGGAGGTGGGTAGGTGCACAAATCGTAATACAAATTGAAATGTTAAAAAAAATCATTGTACATATTTCTAGCAATTCCGCTTATTCAATAGATAGCAAACAAGGAAAAAACCCTGGAGGCTTGGCTGACCTAGCTTCGTCAGAAGAGCATGCATTTTTCCGAGGTTGTATTACTTTGTGTAGCTCAGCCTCTTCACCGTGTTGATGATGTCAGATGCATCATATAGCAATGGTTCCGAGGAGACCCAAATGCAACGTATCACAAAGCTATGCTATCTCTAATTGACCAGTGACCACGAAGTTACTTATTGCCAAGGGTAAACGTCATGTCACATCATCATAATAGTGTCAAAGATTCTTCAGCAAATTCTTAAGAGAGTGATCAAAGTGAGGTGGGGTTACTTATATCGTTATCTGCTCCGGTTGACCTCTTTCAGTGAAAAATCTAGAGTTTTTTTTACAGTGTATTAAAATCAATATAAGTCGTCTATTCTTTTGAATCTAATGTTAAAATCAATCTATATCTAATTGTACTATCACCTGTAGTATTGATAGTAAAATTCAGAGAGGGGTAAAAAGGTAAAAAATTCTGTCATACTATTTGTCCTTTACGGTAAAACACGTCCTGTGATACTGATGAATGGTGGATGAATGAATAAGAAGCATCTAAAGATCACCAGATATTCGGTGAATCCAAAACTGTGAACGAATTAGAAAAAATCTAAAATACCCCTGATGAATGGATAGAAAAAGTCTAAAATACCCTTAAAAAATTAATAATTAGATTTGATTTCTAATACCATTACCTACTACCTATGTTATCTACGGTAAAATTTCTCAAAATCTAATACTCGGTCAAAATCCTCAGAGAGTATGCTAAATTAACTAGGACTTGTGTAGTTGTCATGCCAACTTCCGAGTTGTATAGAGCAATATGTGCTCCAAGGTTGTAACTCCGTTCTGACATAATCAATAGAAGAGCTCTCTTTTCCAAAAATAAAATAAAATAAAGAAGACCTCAGACAGGTCTAATTTTGAGAGAGAAGCTACTTGTTGGCCAATTGGCATAAGAACTAACCTGAACAGAGTGAATAGTTTCCTACATGAGCGGTAGTCAATATATAGACCATCATCACATATTACATAACCTTTTTATTTTATTTTTTATTTAATTGTATTAAATTAGAGTGGCTGTCGGGGGTTATGCAACATTCAGGGAGATAACTTTGAATCCTAAGCTCCAGGATTATTTTGACAAAAAAAAAATCAATAAAGAACACTGTGATGGTCTAATGTTCACTTGTTTTGCTGCGTTCATGTCTGATCCATTAACATTGTTCGAAGAGTTGCAGATTCAGCGCATCACACAACAAATTGTTTTCTCTGTTGTACACGCAAGTGACCATGAAGCTACTAATCGTCAAGGGTAAATTGCCTTGTAGCTTATGGATAGCCTCATTTATCAATACACTACTGACCCTGTTTAGCAGAGTTTCAGATTCCAGCTCCACCTCAGATCTAGAGTTTGTAGGCTAAAATAAAAGTGAATTAAGTTTGTATTTTTAGTCTAAAATGTAAACAAGATGGCCCACCTAAATACTCTTAATGTATCCATAACTCCAACTCTATAAATTTTTGGAGCTAAGAATACTCCGCTTCACCAATTTTACAGATTTTGGTGGAGCTGAAACTATGCCAAACACGCCCTTGACTAATTCTTTCAAAGGATCACTGTCACCTCCATGACCTTGCTCGTTCGATTGATCAGCTGCATTAATTTTTTAGAGTCAGAAAGATAACTTTGAAAATTCCTGGTTGTGCACGTACATCAATAGCACTCATCTATCTGCTGATGTACTGATAAACTATTGAAGGGTGACCTAGAGAACAAGAAATCTAGAAACTTGGTGACCAAGAGTTGCTAAGTTGGACTTCTAGAACTGCAACCCAAAACGCAGAGAGTACTAAGAAAAAAAACAGGACACAGATATTGGATCCCAGTTAATTTTATCTCTTCTGATGGAGCGAACTAGCGATAGCACAAGCTGATGTTTCACTTTCTTTGCACTGTGGCATTGGGCAGTTATATAGATCTTTCAGAAATAGATGATGTGATTGACTAAAAAAAAGGGTAATGTGATCAAATCCCATAAAGCCCACAACTAAACCCATCTAACGTGTAACTAATGCGACTTAAATTGCAGCTATTAGCTAAACCCATCTAACGTGTAACTAATGCGACTTAAATTGCAGCTATTAGCTACAAGATAAAAGTGCCATACCTGTTGACGACATAGTGTACATCATCATCCGCTTATCTTTTTACACAAAATCTCCTTTTACCAATTTTCCCATTAATTAGTTATGATGCATTGTTAGCTTGACCGAAGGGCGCTAATAGACATTCGTAGAGCCAAACGTTTGCGATGACGTCCCATGGAGCCATCTGTTGAGTTGGAAATTGTTGCTTCAGATCAACACTTTTAAGAGAAGTTCTTAAAGAATTGGTACCTACTATAGATAACCAATTATTTAACCTACCATGCATGTGCTCATTGATTTTCTGGTAGAATCGATCTAGTACGCTTAGACCATGATTGGGGCAGATTCTTATTGTACAGATTTTGATTCTCTAAAAATTGGATGGATGACAGCTTCTGATTTTGTATATAAATCTGCTTTTGATTGTGAGAGAAGTTGTTTAAAATCCTCCCGTTCGGTAAATAATCCGCTTTTCTTTTAAGCAGAAGCTGTCTAGAAGCTGCCCCGAACAGGGCTTATTAGTCCACCGGATCACTTACTATTATTCATGTAATCAAGCCTTGCACGTTTACCCTAATTTTTATTAATAATAAATTAGAAATAGGAAATCACAATATAAGAATGGTGTCCTTGAATTTACAAATCTAGGAAGGACGTCTTGCGAACAGCGGCTAAGCAATGACGCCGTGCTGAATTACGTCCATACGTCGACGTAGGTTCCCTACTCGATTAACTGTCGCCCCTCTTAATCACCTTCACATGTCACAAGCATGCAAGATCAAGAAACTGGGGAAACGATGCGCTGGAAACGATACAGTGGCGCTCTTGCATCCTTGCTATAAAGCACCATCGTCTTGATACAAGACGTAAGCCCAGCAACAGATCATGCTATGTTCCAAATACTAATTGGGTTGAATGCTTTTGCATGCTTAGCGCTCAGCATTCTAGCAGAATCACATTTGCCTCATTGGTTTAATGGAGTAGTTCATATGTGCATGTGAACTAATATAAACTGACCATTGAATGTATGTACACCTGTAAAGCTCTTTTTTTAAAGCAAAAAGTTCATATAACACCTCGAAATTTAGACGAAAGTCCATCTAGCAATCCAAACTATAAAAACCAAACATCTGACCCTCAAAATTTTACAATCCGGTTTAATTAATGTCCTGACCCAGTTTCGTATAGTGATATTTCCTGTGTGCCACAATGAGTAGGTGATTTTGTCATGTAGGATAACACGCTGGCCAAGTTATGTCAACGGTAAGTAGGGCCCATATAGGCTTCTTCCCCGCTGAGCTTCCAATCATGCCTCCACAGGTATTGGACTCTGTAGCTCCCCCCTCTCTATTTCGATTTGAAAGAGAAGCCCCTGTGGGTATCGTCTGTCATTCACCTAAACTTGCCCAACATCTCATCCTTTGTGGCAAAACCGACCACTCATCATACCACACAGGCAATACAACTATGCAAAATCGGGTCAAGGTGTTATTTGAACCGGATTATAAAGTTCCAGGAGATTAAATGTCTGATTTCATAGTTCAGGATGCAAAACTGATACATATTGCAATCAGAAAAAAATTGCATATATATATGGAGTCTCGAGTACAAACTAAAACCACACTCGCTAGCATTTTCTCAAACTGTGGAAATTGTCATTAATAACAAATTACTGTAAGACATAGCACCTGGTTGTAGCATCAACAGTAGTTCACAGTTCAACGAGGAAGTGAAAGATAGTACTACATAGTCCGCGCTAGTTCAAAGATCAAACCACCCGCCACCCCTCCTGTTCACCGTTGAATAACAAGACTATTGTAGGGCTGTAAAACGAGCCCATGTCTAGCAAGTCCGGTCCGAAAGCTCGAGCTTTTACTGAGTTGAGTTTGGATTCAAGTCTGGATTTGGGCTTGAGGTAAACTTGGTAACCATCAATAATTTAACATGCACTAATTTTCAATAATAAGGAAAGTTGAAGCTCAAGGTTGACTCGAGTAAACTCAGTAAGAGTTAACATACAGCAATATTTAACAAATGATACATAAATTTACCGAACTTCATGAGCTATTCTAGCTCGTTTCGTTGAAGCTCGCGAACTCAGGATCAAACTCAAACTCGGCTCTTTTAGAGTTTGAATCGAGCTTAGACGAGCTAAGCTCGAGTAGTTCCCAAGCCTCAAGTTTTTTTCAGCCCTAACTGTGGGTCTGTTTGGGGGAGCTATAATTTTTCTAAAAAACTGCTTTTTGACTTTCTGAACTGAAAAACGGCTGTAGCTTTTTATAAGAGACTGTTTCACAAATAGCTAATTTCCCTTAACAATAAGCTGCAAAACTAAGTCTAACTCAGCTTTTGGCTTTTGCTAGTTATATAAAGCTTCTAGCTTATGTCAAAAGCCACTTAAAAGTTGAGCTGTTTGAGGAGCTTACTGTCTTTTCAGAAGCTAAAGCTAGCTTAAAGCCCCCCAAACACGGCCTGTATGTTGGGAGCTACCCATTTTAAACAAAGCGTGTATAGAAGAAACCAAACACTAGCAATGACGATGCTACTCAATTAACGCCTAGTCTTGGGGAATACGTGTCGCCGTTTGAAACGGCGACAGAGAGTCTATCGCCGTTCGAAACAGCGACAGAGAGGTATTCAAACGGCGACAGACTCTCTGTCGCCGTTTCAAATGGCGACTGACGACGGGCTCTCTGTCGCCAGGCCTGTCGTCGAACGGACAGGCTCTCTGTCGCCATTCCAAATGACGACAGAGAGCAATATTGGGGAATTTTAATTGATAGTTTTCAAAAAAATTTGGTTCACTGATGTACTGCAGAATTGGGGAATTTTAATCGGCAGTTTTTGAATTTTTTTGTTCACTAATGTACTGTTAAATTATGGAATTTTAATCCACAGTTGTTGCATTTTTTTGTTGACTGTTGTACTTCAAAATTGTGGAATTATAATCAAATCGATGTACACGTGATAAACATGAAGATGCACAGAAGACGACTATGTAGGAATTTGTTCAGGAGCTTTTACGTTGTAGACATGTCTTTTAATTTTACCTTTCGTTTGTGGATGTTGTAAAACTGATAAGCGATGAAGAACTATGCAACACATGATCGAATTTGTTGTAGGCATATGTAATGTAGTGATGTTCCAACACAAGTGAAGGAATACGACATTGCAAACAGAATGAAGATAGGGAGTACATAGCTCATGCGAAAAAAATGGCATAGCATGATGTAGAAAACAATGAGAGAAAACGTACATAAAAATATTAAGGTACTTCGCATGACAGAACTCTATCACCGTTATGAATGGCGACAAAACTCTGTCGTCGTTATGAATAGCGACATAACTCTATAGCCATTCATAATGGCGACAAATAGGAAGGTTGAATTTTTTTGTAAATAATATAGGATAAATAAAAGATTACAAAAAATAGTATGTCGAAAAGAAAAATTGCGGAAGTACGCTGAGTACTCTGTAGATATTTTCGAATCTTCCGTTGCTATTTTGTTAAAGTCAGATATTATTATTTTTTTGACCTTTCCTTTAGATTTATTACCATAAGTAGTCATTGAATTTTTTTAATAATATTTAAAAATAAAAAAATTACATAAATAATATGTTGATTTAAAAAATGGCAGATTTACCTCTCTGTGGATGTTTGACAAACAACAACTTAATGATCGAACTGTTGATGTATTTGGTTCCCTTCTTTTCGTTTTTAAGTAGAAAATAGAAAATAACAAGATGGAAATAAATTAATAAAGAAAGATTCGAAGAAGTAACGTTTAATGGCTCATACAGAAGATGACATAGCATGTAGTACAAAACGACTCGAGGAAACATACATACAAATATTAGGGTACGTAGCATAACATAGAAATATTATGATACATAGCATGACATCGTGGACATAACATAACATAGAAAATGATGAAAGAGACATAGCGCGACGACATGGATGAACCATGAACGGAAACTATTGCTAAGGTACATACGCGCCTTTTGGAAATAGAAAAATATCGTACTTATTGTCGTAGACCATATAGGGAAGGATCCATCGGTGCCTTCTCCTTTGATTTTGGGAGGCTTGCGGCCTTGGCCTTCTTCTAATTAGGTTCGTACACATTGACCCAATAATAGTCTTCTAGGGCGATCTTCCACTACAAGAAACAGAGAAAAATTTGTGGGTTTTTTAAATTCGTGGGCCCAAAAAAAACCCATGAATTTATTTATTTAAATTCGTCGGTTTGTAAAAAACCCACGTTTTTAATTAAATTGTGGGCGAAATGAAACCAACGAATTTAATCCTTTAAATTCGTCTTGAAGTAACCCACGAATTTAATTATTTAAATTGCAGTGTGTAAAATTACCCACAATTTAAAAATTTAAATTGTGAGCCACCATATACCCACGAATTTAAATTTTTAAATTCGTGGGCCCACCTAACCCACGAATTTACCTGGGCAAATAACCCTCGTGCCCGCACACACGCACCCACCGAGCCAAAAATTCCCCCACGCCGCCGTCCACGCCACGCGCCGCCCGCCGCCCGCCTTCGCTGTCGGCCGGCCCCTGCCCTCCCCGCGATCGTCCCATGGCTCCGCCCGCCGCGCTGCCAGCGCGCTCCACTCGGCCGCCAGCCTCCCGGCTGCGCAGCCCGCTCGCCGCCGCCGACCCGCCCGGCGCGGCGCCACGCGCCGCCCGCCCGCCCGCCCTCTCCCGTCGCGACGCGTCGCGCGCCGCCGCCGCCCCGCTGGCCGCCCGCGCCGGCCGCGCTACCTCCGGCGCCTCCGCCCGCGCCGCCGCCGTGACCGCCGCCGCCGCCGCCCGCCGCCGCCCCTCGCCGGTCGCCGCGTCGCGCGCCGCCCGCCTCCGCCCGGCCGCCGCCCCGCCGAAGGCCGGCCGACATCGCCGAAACCGCGGCCGGCGAACCGCCCGGCCGCCCCCGCCCCAAGCCGCCGCCGCCGCGACGCCGCGCCGCGCAGCTGCCCGCACCCACCGCCGTCTTTGCGCCTCGCCCGGCCGCGCCCGGCCGGCCATCGCCCGTGGTGCCGCCGCCACCAGCCGCCGTCGCCGCCGCCCCACTGGTCGCCGCGCGCCACGCGCCGCCGCCGCCCCACTCCCGACGCCGCCGCCGCCGCCGCCGGCCAACTTCGCCGCCGCCGCCGCCGCCGGCCGGCCGCCGCCACGCTACCCATGAGGCCGCCGCTTAGCTAGCCGCCCGCCCGCGCTGCGCCGCTGCTGCCGATCTCGCCGTGCCATCGCCCAGCAGCTCGATGCGCGAGACGCCGCCCGCTTGCCGGCCGGCGCCGCCCCCCGCCCGCCGCCTTTGTCGCCTGTCCACGCCACCACCTCCACCCGCCGCTGTCGCCGCCGCCGCATACCGCGCCGCCATCGCCGGCGCCACCCGCCGGTCTTGCCTCGCCGTCGCCGGCGCCACCCCGCCTCCCGGACCCTCCGCGACGCCCCACCGCGTTGGAGAAGGTATATTTCGTCTCTTTTTATGTTCGTTTAAAGTTATTTCATCTCATTTTATATTCACTGCATATGATATATATTTTTTTATTTTCTCGCTGCCGTTGTATATAACGTTAGAGTTTAGGGTTTGTGTCGAACAGTAGAGAGCATAGGCGTCACCCGTTCATCCTCCACGAGGCTCGGTTCCCTCATAGGGGAGTGCTCGCTCGTCGAGGTCCGCACGGGAAGCACAAGCGCACGAGGAGGCTCGTGAAGCGCGAGAGGAGGCTCGTCAAGCACGAGAAGAGTCTCGTCAAGCACGAGAGGAAGCTCACAGAAGTCGAGAAGACTCAGAATACATGAAAATGTATCTGCAGGTACAATCTCAACTTTGAACAAAACGCTCAAGTTTACATTTGTGATTAAAATCTAACAAACAATCTATATGCAGCAATTGTCACAATCTCTTGGACCTAACGTGCGTTGTTTAGCCCTCCCTGCTCATGCAGTAAAGATACTTGAGTTCATTACTCTTTAATTCACTTAGCTCGTAAAATCACGAATTCACAAACTGGACTATTATGTCATAGGGCTCCCAGCCACCTCCCTTCTACATGTTTTCTCCGCACATGCAGCCACCACCACAAGGAGAAGCATCACAGGGTGCTCAGCCTCCCGGCTTCCTTCATAAACCCTCTTCGGGATGCAGCACCACCCCTAGGAGATGCACCTCAGGTTATATGATATTCTCATGCATTCTTTATTTTCAAAAAACTCTATTATGTGTACTTCATATCACAAACTATGATCCACAGAGCTCCCAGCCTCCTCCTCCTTTCTACATGTTCAATCCACAGATGCACCACCTTCTACGGAGAGGCACCACGGTAAAGACGGATCGGTTCAATTCGTTATTTAAAATTTGAATGAATGATTTATATGTGGCATGATGTACTGTCTATGCCTTACAGGGGCTCCCACCTTCAAACCCGTTCTACATGTACCCACCACCTATGCCAAGCCAAGGAATGCCTATGTACTTCAACCCGTGGGCCTGCAGCCACCTCGCACGACACCACATGTATGGATGTCGAAAATATTATAAGTTTGCGACACGAGCTAAGTTTGTCAATTCTTGTACAAATTGCCGCTTTGGATGTGTGATTGATTATCTAAGGATCTGCTAGAATGTCTCCTTCGGTTTGAGAGATTGGTATATATATTATAATCGCAAATGTTTCTTTGTCTCACGAGTGGATGTCCTATTTACTAGAGAGGTCATGCGAAATTTTGTACATTTCAATGACTTAGTTTTAAGCCGGTTTGAAAGAGTTGAAAGGTTGGTTTCAGTCTTTTAGTAGAGGTAGTAGGTTTGGTGTCTCATTTGTTAATTTTTCGTTAGCTTGAACTTTGTTGTGGAGTTTGATTACTTGGTGAGCTACCCGCCCATCCCTTCCTTTCTCTTGCTCAAATTTAGAAACATATGCTTCCGTAGGAACTTTAGTTCATTCTTTGAATATGAGATTACATATGCTTCATTGAATATGAGATTACGTGTGCAATGGATGGACATATACTTAGTAGGAAATCTAGTTCATTCTTTTAGTATATATCAATCTTAGTAATCTGTTGCAAAAGTGATAATTTTTGTTGAAATGCACAACTGAGTCGATTTTAGGATATTTAGGCAACTCTTTCTTAAACCTTGCACAAATCATCTCAATGTTCATACTTGGAAAGGTTAACTTGTGTGCTTATGAAAGTTCATTGTCGTGTTCTCAGAGATAAGTGATGGTTTACCAAATTATGAACCCATCACGTGCTATTTGATTTTTCTTTCACAATAACTTTTGATTTCAACCTTATATTGTGTCGACTTCTTGGAATTGAAAAGTTATCTTAAGACAACTTGTTCAATTGTGAACTTATGTTTTAAATGCTTCATATGGTATCCTTGTAGAGTGTTGTTTGCCCATGTACAATCTGATTGTTTATCCTTGTAGAATGCTTTATATTTGTACTTTGTATATTGAACTCTTAAAATGACTACCAAAACTCTTATTGCTTCTTTGAACTATTTTCACTGCTTGTTATCTTTTGAATACTCAATGATGCAATTGGGGTCTTTGGAAGTTGAATTAAATAATTGTAGTTGTAATCTTGACCTTATGTTAATACTAGAGAGTATTACTTTGATACTTCATTGAATATGAGATTGATGTTCATATGATTATTGCAAAAGATATCTTGACTAGCTCAGACGTGTAGTTCTTATATATAATACCTATTCTTGTTTAGCTTGACCCGTCATATTGATATTCTCATATTGTGTCTTGGTTGAATAGTACTATTGATATTCTCATATTGACATTCATGTGAATCAAAGATAATGTTACTTGTAGCACAACCTAAGATAATCTTGAACTTGCGGGTTTCTAGGTCACACCTCCAAAGACGTTCTAACGATTTACATCATAGAAGACATCTTCAACAATACGACGGTGGTGGTAGCGCCCACAACTCCAACAACCCCGAGGCATGAATTCCATTGTGAGCTCGATTGGTGTATAATCTGTTGTACTTTATAACTTGTTGTGATGGATACGTTGTGATCGACTTATTGTGATGGACTTATTTTAATGGATCGTGGATTGTATCTATTGTGGTTGTAATGTGTTGTACGTCATTGCGTAGTTTACAAATTGCCGTTGGATGTGTGTTTGGATTATCTAAGGATCTGCTAGAATGTCTCCTTCGGTTTGAGAGATTGATATATATTATAACCGCAAATGTTTTTTGTCTGTGAGTGGATGTCCTATTTACAAGAGAGGTCATGCCAAATTTTGTACATTTCGAGACTTAGTTTTAAGCCGGTTTTGAAGAGTTAAAAGGTTGGTTTCAGATTTTAGTAATCGGTAATAGGCTTGGTGTCTCGTTTGTTAATTATTCGCTCGCTTCAACTTCATTGTGGAGTTTGTCTTTTGTGTTACTGATTCGATCGATTTGAACAAAATAGATGATCTTATTTATTCTTCGCTAGCAATTTTTAGTTTCAATTTTCTTTTGCCTTTTCTTTTCTTCTTTAGTTGTTATATGTATTGAGTGCGATACATATATATATAAAAATACATACATTTGGATATATATACATATATGTATTGAGTGCGATACATATATATGTATATAAACATACATTTGGAATATACATTTTTTTGTAAAATGATGCTTAAATTGTGGTTTAAAAACCCACGAATTTAATCGATTAAATTGTGGGTTTTTAGCCCACGAATTTAATCGATTAAATTGTGGGTTTTAAAACCTACTAATTTAACTCAAAACAATTAAATTCGTGGGCTTAGTAAAACCCACGAATTTAACTTAAATTCGTGGGTACCCACGAATTTAATTAATTAATTTCATCGAGTTAAATTCGTGAACTAAATTCGACGGTTTGCTCACGAACACGAATTTTTCCCTGATTCTTGTAGTGTTCGGCTCCTCCCACGCGCGTGCGTATTGCTCATCAGCTATCTCCTTCATCTTCTTGCGATGTGCCTGAAGCTCCTCTTGTGCCTTCCAGAAGTGCACATCATCAGGATGGTGGTGCGGTGGCTTTGATTTGTCTTTCACGGTCTAAGGCTCAGGCTTACAATGTTTGTATCGCTCGAGCGCAACTGTGTAGTGCAGGTACACTTTTTGCTCCAAGTACTCCCTATTATACTTGTCCGACCATCGATCCATTGGAAGAAGTAGCAACTGTCGTCTTCCTGGTGTCATGCGTCGACGAAGTTAAAGTTTGAAAAACGCATTACGGAATGTATATGCATGTCATTAACTTACGCGGATTTCGTAGCGACACGTGTAGTGTACCCGGCCAGCGGTGTCGAGATGTCTCGATTGCATTATCCACGCTAGAGCACCGTAGTCGCTGTTTGGGCGAGAAAACTCCAATGGCACAGGTGCATCCTTGCAAGAAACATCTGGGTAGCTTTTCGCCTTCTTGCTAAGCCACTTCCACTTAAGAAGAATTGCTCCGTAGTCGGTCATCGTGAACCCGCCAGTGAAGGGGTCTATGTGCTGGTAAGGATGTGGTGTTAAGTGTAGGGGTTGGCTTGCTGTAGTGTGGAATATATATGCTAGACATGGCTCCGTATTTATAGTAAGTTTTCGATGGTAGCGTGTTGTTCAAGCGACCTGAGAAAGCTGTTGCCCGCGAGTTGTCTAATTGAACTGACAAAGATTTTACCCGCGAGTTGTCAAATCGGTTTGAGAAAGTAATAGCCAGTGTGTTGTCACTTTTCTCTGAGAAAGCAGGGGCAGCGTGTTGTCTCGTCGGTCCAACACAGTGAGTTCAAATGAAAGCAACAAAATTGTCACTGTGCTCTAAGAAAGCGGGTCGCATCATGTTGTCTCGTCGGTTTTGGAGTAAGTGCTAGTATGGTAGACATGGGTCACAGACTAGGCATGAATTAAGTTTGTGTAGCTATTGCAATACGTGATCGAGTTGGTAGCTTTGCTATTGTGCAAATCAGTACTAGAATTAGGGACCTGAGGCTTCGATGCTCTCTATTTGTTATGCAGCATGACGGCAAACATAAACATGAAATTGATACTACGACATATTAGTTGAACAGCATGAATGTGTAGATAAACATCAACTGGATACATCCTTCTTAAACCACTTCGAATGTCATCCATGACCAACTTAGTCTCCTTTGCAGGAAATGAACTACTTCACAAGTATAGCATAAAGTACAACACGGATACCCACACACACAATTTTCTACAACCATTTGATATGATCTAAAATGTGCTCCATCTTAAATACCATCATGTTCAACCTCTGCTCAAGCATAGGGTCCATCCTCTGCTCTAGCCCAGGCTGCATCCTCTATGGTACTTTGCTACCAGGACACTCCATCGATGTATCCATAGTGTCTGTCCATTGAAAATATTGGCATCCTACAGCCTACGTGACGATGTGAACATGCTTTGAGGCCGTGGAAGGAAAGAAGATATCTTAACAAATAGATAACTCGAACATGAAAAAAATTCATCAAAATGAGAAGAAATCGAACTAAATTTTCACTTACAGAGAAAAAAGGGCATTTGTAAAACACACAGTCGTTATTTCCCTCAGTATTGGCGTATAACACATTAGCTTGCACATGGCAGTTAGGGCAATCAACCCGCCTTGCAGTGGCAAGCGCAAGGGCCCTCCGATTCCCTGAACTCGATGTTTGAGATATGGCCTTCACCCAATTGGAGGAGGCAAGACATGGGATGAGGAAGAGGATATGAGGATGAGGAGGCAGCATGGAGGCCTATTTATGGAGGCAATGCAAAGATTCGACGAAAAAATGGTGCCAACATTTCGCTAGATACGTCCAACGCGGCCAGATAGAAATAACATGATTAACAATGAAATCACGTTATTTCTGTTTTCAATTGGGTAATTTTGTAATTGTTGCTTTTTGTTGTATTATTTAAAATAAATCACCCTTCTACTTCTGTCATTTTTTATTTCGGCATATTATTTTTGTAATTTTTTATTTGTCGTGTATTATTTCAAAAACATTTCTTACCATCCACATCGGCTTTTTCAGGCCGATTTGAGAACACGCTGCTAGCAGCTTTATCAGGCTGATTAAAGAAATAAAGAAATAGGCAGTGTGCTGTCACTTCTCGGTGCGCAGAGTGTTGTCAAATTGGCCTGACAAAACTGCTGGCAGCGTGTTGTCAAATCGCCCTGACAAAGTTGATGTGTGCGTGTTGTCCAATCGGCCTGACAAAGCTGCTGTCAACATGTTCTCAAATTGGCCTGAAAAAGCTGATGTGGATGTCAAGGAATATTTTTGAAAGCGGTGGGCAGAGTGTTGTGAAATGTGACTGCGAAAGTTGATGGATGCGTTTGGTATTTATAACTGTCGTTACTAGGAGGAGATAATTTCATAATACATAAGTTAACAAAACAAAAAGATCATATCCAAATAGTACATATGTTAACAAAGAAAAATACCATATCCGAATAATACATAATTTAAGAAAGCAAAACACCATATCCGATTAGTACATCAATTATGAAAGCAAAAAAAACTTGCTGGGGTTCTTGCGCAGTGCAACCCCTCATGTGGTCCTAGGCTTCCTCCGACGCTACACATGTCTGGATGGATATGTCAACTGGTCAGGTGTCTATCCACGAGTAATCCTAGCAGGCCGTACTGGTGCTGACAGAGTAACCAAGGCGGCCTACGATGGCTGGCTCGGTCTGAGCACATCGACGAGCTGCGATGAACCAAGGACGACACCCGACAACTGCTGGTGGGGGTCTATCAACCAATCCTCGATTAGGGTGTCGTCGACGTGGAACAAGTCACTGGAGTGGCTCGCGCTATGGTCATGTGCTGTATCGACTCCTCCTGACAAACATTTCACGTTAGTACACCACATAATGTAAAGAATGTAATAGACGAAGGGAGACCACGAAGGTGTATATGGAGTCATGTGGACATGTGGTGTAGAATGGTGCCAGCTGGAGCCCCCTGGCACGTCTACAGGGGCAGTTTGCGTGTGCACTGTCCCAACTACGGTGTGCAGCGCGTGTCGACCACGTACAACTGAGGAACACCCGTAGACCTATACCATTTCGTCGTCCCTAGGCCTCCTGTAGGACGTAAGGTGGATGATGCGAGTGGTCTTCTGGTAAGCACGCTGCAATGCCCCTCTCAAGTAGTCCATGCTGACCTCCAACCTATCCCCCCTGGCCAACTCTGGCCATCAGAAAGGCGAGCTCCTTCGAAGCCTCCCTAGCAAGGTCGCTCTGCGCACGTATTGAAAGGATTGTTAGTTTTTACAATTGTATTAACGATACATTATATGACATGTGAAAAGAAGTACTAACCGAGCAACGAAAAGCTGAGTTCAGCTGTGTAAGGTAGGTGTCCACCATAGAGGGAACGTGCCTCAGAGGTGAGTCAACGACATGCACAATTCGAACGCGTGTGCATGGGTTGTATCACCAGATGTACTCCTCGTACATGGCGTGGTCGTAAGGGGCAGCCTCCTCGTGTACGTCTGCCAACGCCTGCTCCCACTACTGAGCATGAGGCAACATGCGTACCGCCTAGCTCGCACTACCAATGAAGCCCTTGCGTGTGTGTCTGCATAAAAAGATTTGCAACATAACCTCATTAGTAAGGACATCCAAACGAGTGATGCAATTGAAAGTGATGTAAAAGAGAACTAACGTGTGCACGCTTTGCGGGACGACATCACCAGTGGGGACAGGGAATGCCTACCGAAGACCAAATTGCCTCATGACACCATGGACGGTGTAGGTCTCCACATACACGTCGAACACCAGATGACGCTGTGTTAGCCAGAAGGCGGCATCACTAGTGCATTGCAGCGATAGGCCCTGAGGTGCTCACGCGTCGGCAAGCTCTGGGAGGTTATAGACATCAGATAACATGATCATCCATTAGTTGGTCAAACATCGCTACGTACTCGGGGTATGAAGCATGCGACGTAATAGGGGTGAAAGTCGACTGCAAAAAAAGTGAAATAGGCGGCCATTAGTATGAAACATGGCAAATTATTGTACAATTGACGATAAATGTGATTTTACTAACCCGTCGATGACACCACAACATCCCCATGGTAGGACGGTCCACATCATCCCTGGGGGCCCCCGTAGAGGCTTGCTTCGTAAGGTCCCAACTCTATCTGCGGCCGTCCGATATGGAACCTCTCGAAAGACCACAACTAAAGGAGTAGAGGACACTGACGAGAGTGGAGGAGTCCACAGCGCGATGACACCTGTTGCAAAGGGCCTGGTAGGTGGCAGCCAGTACAGTTGGTCCCCATGCTAGCTGTGGGATCTCCTCCAAGTTGGCATCCGTGATCGTCCTCATGTACTAGATCATGTGCTTGTCGATGCTGTCCCCGTGGGATGAGCAGAACAAGATGCAGCCGAACAACTAGAGCAGGTACGCCTTGGAGTGCTGACTGACGATGTAGTCCCTTGCTCCGTCCGCCATCCTCTCGGGATGCAAAAAGTAGTGGTCAGTTCGACAACTAAAAGGGGAAACGAAATAAAAATTAGACAAATTAAATCACTTACGTAGAACTGTAGTAGCCACTTCTGCGTTGGACCATGTGCACTAGTGAAAGGTGTGTACCCTGCCTCCTCGGGTAGCACGTCCACGAACCAGCCCAGGAGCTCTATCCGCCACTCTGGGTGAATGTCGTCAGGCACCACCGTGTCCTCGGAGAAAGGTAGACCCAGCAAGTAACTGACGTCCTCCATTGTCGGCACTATCTCACAGCATGGGAGGTTAAATGTGTGCGTCTCTAGTCGCCAGCAATCTACCAGAGCGGTCATTAAGTTCCTGTCATAGGAGAACCTCCTGGAGGCACCACGTCTGTCCTACGTGTCGGTGCTGTCACCTCCATCATCCGTGCTAGAGGAAGTAACCCTGCTGCTCTTAGCCTATAGGAAAACAATGTCAGTATGATCACTCCACACATACAAGACATCGTAACACAACTATGAAAATGGTGCACTAACCTCGAAATCTATCGCGGGTCGATCCGCCATGCTCTCGTGGGGGTGCGCAAGCATAAGGAGCTAAGCTCGAATGCTAGCTCCCTATCCGACGGTGGCAAGGTGGCTAAGCGTCTTCGGTGAGTCACGTCTATTACTGGGTCAAGCAACTCGTACTGCTTGACGCCCGCCATACCTGCAAATGAATAGTTCAATGTTATTACGAATTCGAATATACATACAAATTGAATATAGTGATTACAAATAGAATTTGAATACAACAATTACACGTAAAATTTGAATACGATAATTAGACATACAAATTACATGCAATAATTACACATACAAAGTCCATACATTCATTAGACATACGAATTTGATATACTAAATTGACATACGAATTAAGTACAATAATTTCATATGCAAAGTCCATACAATAGTTTCACGGCCTCTGAACCGTTGGGCAATACTTAAAAGTGTGCCCCATCTCTTTGCAAACTGAACATTTCTTCACATGATGCCCACTTTTCGCAACGTCTATCTCGTTCCTTATACGCCTTGTCTGCCACCGCCCTACGCCCTTCAGCTTGCTAACATCCGAAATCCATCGTGTGTCCTCCTAACTCTAATGCTCTGTGAACAAACCCACCACTCAAAAACCGTAAATTTCTACACTCCAAGTTACCGTCACCGCTTCCTTATTGAAGAATTGTGACATGAATATACCTGGATCCATACAGATTGTTTAGCAAGCAGCCATGCCGTGTACGCATGGCCGATGTGACAGACGAGGCTTGTTGCAGGTGCAGACACATGTTTGCTTCTGTAGGATGCATTCATGAGCAACTTTTCGTTGGTTCGTTCCACGATCGACTTTCTTTCTACACAGTACCTCGAAACGAAGATCCCTCGTGCCCATTTTCAATGCTCTATGCATCTCCCCCTTCTTGCCTTTCTCTTCCATGTATGTATAAATCATCTCGAAGTATTTCACAGTAGTATCATTCATGCGGGTGGATACCCTAGCATGTCGATCCACAAAGTACTTCGTGATTCCACCAAGAACACCCTCCACTATAGCAATCAGGGGAAGGGGTCTTAGTCCCCGCATGACCCAATTATAAACCTTTGCCAGGTTTATCGTCATAACCCCTTACCTGGTACCATCGGTGTCATAAAGCAGATGGGTGCACCTTGCTGCAGCTGCACGATCACCTACAATAGCCCAGGATGTCGATCGTGTATGACACACACTCTAGGTCGCTGGTCCACGATGCCGGCTTTCATGTTCCTTAGAAACCAGAGCCAGCTATCTGTGTTCTCACCCTCCACGAATGGGAGCGCTACGAGAAGAACCTGATTGTTGCCATCTACTCCTATGGCAGTCAATATCTGGCCTTTGTACTTCCCAGTCAGAAATATCTCGTCCATGCATAACAACAGATGGCAATGTCTGAACGCGTTGATACATGAACCAAAAGTAAAGAATGCCCACTTGAGAACCATCTTCCCAGGGAAGCGCTGTGAAGGTTGCTCATAAATATCGACATAAGTTCCAGTATTCCTTTCCTTTATCACCTCAATCATACCTGGCAAGTTCTAATAGGAGTCTTCGTTTGTACCAAACCTTGCTTCCAATGCCTTCAGCTTCGCTCTCCATGCCTTGGCATAGCTTATGGTGTACTGGAACATCTGCTCTATTGCAAGTATGATGGCACGTAGCTCTAAATCCACATTGCTCACAATCTCCCCATACATTGCATTCGCAACAAAGCTTAAAGATATATTTCTATGCGATTTCGTAGACTCTGTCAGCACGCATGTGTGTGGGATGACTATATAACACTTCCAAATGGTGTCCCACTTAGGCTGATACGCATAGACACACCATGGGCAACCCTCCATCTGGCATCTGATATCATACACCCGCTGATATGACTTTGCAAACTTAAAGGTTCTACGCAGCGACACTGTCCATGCTGTTACTACTTCCTGAACCTCACACTTATTCTTGTAAATCTCACCTTGCCTCACCTCATTCCGATCGTACTGCCATGCGAAGTATTCGCCCTCGTTGACCACCAGCCTATCGAATTGACACTCATCCCACTCCATGGGGAAAGGCTCTTCATCATCTTTGTCATTACTTAAAGCCTCATAGTCCTGGCTCTCTGCCTCCATCGCTTGCACCAAGAATTCAATATGTTCTCTCTCTTCTGCCACACCCATTGGTCCTTGCACCTCTGGTATTGGAACATCAACTTCCTCACTTTGCACTATCTCATGACCCGAACTAACATCCTGCCTCACTAATCATTCTCTAGTTCAGCTCTTTCCCCAACTTCCTTCGGTTCATCACCAACAACCTCCTGCTGCGTCGCATGGCCAGCATGGACTTTCTGAAATGCTTGCTCCAATAACACTAATGCTCATCCTTTCTCATTTGCCATTCTTACATACGAGCTTCACGACTTCGGTCCCTTCAATTCCACTAACTCTCAGTACGTGCAATCCCGTCTCCGACACCCTACTTCGTGCAACTTGAGATCATGCAATTCACGGTCCAATGAGAATATGTGGTACAACCATCTGGTAACCGTACCCCACGAACGCTCCCCTACACGTGACAGGCTAGCCACGACACTTAGAAAATGACTTAGTTCCACCCCTTGTGCACCCATGTGTGAAATCCCTTCTTCGTAGTATATTTTAAATTGCACTCGTTCATCCATACCTATCAAGCATTTCAGGAAATTCTTAATACGTGCACAACGTGATGCCATCACCTTTTAAATTCTTAACCTACCTGCTACACCTATGTACCATGACGACGTACTCTACACTACTTGAAACAACTGCTGCAGGCATACATAAATTTATTTTTTCAACTACATACTATCCCGCATAACTTTCATAGTTTTGTATGTCCATAACTATTACTACTCTATACAACTAATTACTTACAAACCTAATTAATCTGGTCGCTAAGTCATATATGTAAAAAAAACTATTGCTACTCTACACAGCTAATTATATACACACCTAATTACTCTGGTTGGCAAGTTGTGTATCTAAAAAACTGTTGGTATTCTATACATCTAATTACTTACGAACCTAATTAATCTGATCAGCAAGTCATGTATCTAAAAAACTATTGCTACTCTATACAGCTAATTACTTACAAACCTAATTAATCTGGTCGCTAAGTCATGTATATAAAAAAACTATTGCTACTCTACATAGCTAATTATGTACAAACCTAATTAATCTGGTCAGCTAGTAGTGTATCTGAAAAAACTATTGGCATTCTACACAGCTAATTACTTATAAACCTAATTAATCTGGTCACTAAGTCATGTATCTAAATAACTATTGCTACTCTACACAGCTAATTACCTACACACCTAATTAATCTTGTCAGGAAGTCGTGTGTCTATAAAAACTATTAGCATTCTACACAGCTAATTACTTACAAACCTAATTAATCTGGTCACTAAGTCATGTATCTAAATAACTATTGCTACTCTATACAACTAATTACTTACAAACCTAATTAATCTAGTCGCTCCGAGTCATCTATCTAAATAATTATTACCACTCTATTAGCTAATTAATTACAACCTAATTAATCTACTCGCTAAGTCGTATATCTGAACAACTATTGTTACTCTACACACCTAAATACTTACAAATATATTTAATCTGGTCACTAAATCGAATTTTTAATTTTTAACTTAAATGAACAAAAAGAAATTACCAGCAAAAATGTGATGCCTTTCTTCCTCCTCCTCCCCTCTTCTTCTTCTTCCCCTCCTCCTCCTCTTCCTCCTCCTCTTTCTCCTCTCCTTTCTTCTCTTCCCATCTCCCCTCTTGTTTCTTCCCCTCTCTTTCTTTCTCTTCACTTGGTGGCAGTGGCTGCGAAATGAGCGTTCTGGCCGTGCTAGTGAGCGGTCGACGCTTATATTGTTGTCTGTTGCCATTTCAATGACGACAGAGAGCCCGACCGTTTGTCGATAGGCCTCTATCGTTGTTTCAAATGGCAACTAAGATATGTGTCGCCCTTTGAACGGGCGACTGACGGCCACGTCAATGCCACATAAGCTCGAATCGCTTCGACTCCCCTGTCGCCCAACCATCGGGCAATAGATAATAAATCGACCGTTCGTTTGGCGACAGAGAGGATGTGGGCCTCTGTCGCCAAACCAACAGGCAACAGAGGATGGCTTTTTAATCGCACCGCGAGCACTGTAGCCACGCGTGCTCATCTTATTTTAGCCAGCCCAGTCGAGAGAAAAGAGAGGAGTGGGAGGGAGAGGAGAGAAAAAGGAAGGGAGGGAGAGAAGGAAAGGGGAGAGTAGAAGAAATTTGTAGCCGTGCAGGTAAAAAAATTCTGTTTATTTTATTAAGCAATAAACCATGATAGGTTAGAAAATTTTTTAGATCCAGTTAGATTTAGAGTTTATGTATAGATTTTGTATATTTTTAGTAATTTAGGTGGTTCATAGAAATACATGTACGTATATGTTTTAGGAATAATAATATATTTTTAGAAATGTAGATGTTTTTTACAGATAGATGTAGATATGTTTTTTTAGGAGTGTAGACTTTTTTACAGATAGAAGTACATAGATATATATATTTTTAGGAGTGTAGATGTTTTTTACAAATAGAAGTAGAGAGATGTATATTTTTACGAATGTAGATAGATATATATTTTTTGAAGTGTAGATATAGATAGATCTAGATTTTTTTATCAAATAGATATAATATTTTCTTACGAAAAGTAATTGATTCGTGGGTTAATGAATCGACTCGCAGATATGTCAGAATGAGTTCCATTTAGAATCTATTATGGAGAAGGGGTTGTCATGTATGGTTTAGAGGGTGTGGATCTAAGTAACTTTCAGTATGTGGACAGAAGTTTAAGTAGGGTCGAAGAGCGTACATTTTCTGCTGTGTTGAATTAGTTGTATTATACTTTTCGGATGGAACCAGAGAAGTGCCAACTGAAGTTATTTTGCGTTTGTACTATGAGAAATGATCCTGTTTATTGGGAGTTAGTTGAGGTGAAGGGAACTGCATCGTGGAGGTCATATGTAATGGGGGCGGAGCAACATGGATGGTTTCGTGTGCTTTTAGTGCAAGCATATGATAGGGTTGTTGCCCCACAGCAGCAGTTGGACACCGGTGAGTGTAGTGAGCCTCAAAATGAGTTGGACGCCGGTGAATCTAGCCGTGAGCGGCATGTTCAGGAATGCAACGAGGATATCATTTACCATAGTGGTGAACAAGTTGAGGTTGGAGTGGATGATAGAACCATTGGATAAGAAGCGCGGGGACAAGTAGATGAAGGCGGGGAAATTTATGAAATAACAGCAATGATGGAAGAGGAAGACCGTGAATACATCAGAGCAGAAGTGGAAGTCGACGATAACTCGGATGAGGAAGATGGAGGTACGGAGCCGCTTGTGCCAACAGATTGGAGCACGCATCAATTTAATAAGCTAGTTGTGAATGAAAGCAATGATACACTGTGGCAGTATAGTGACAATGAGGTTAGGCCTAACAGTATATACCCGACAAAAGAGGCAGTGCAAGATGCTGTGAAAGATTAGGCCTTATCATTAAGAAGGACATTCAGGGTTAAGAAGTCCACTCCAACACTACTACAGAAAGGTTTATATTGGACTCCTCTTCATAGACGGTTTTAAAAAACCGTCTGTTATGACAAACATCACAGACGGTTCTCTAGTGCAACTGTTAGTGATTTAATCACATACGGTTCTCTTTATGAACCGTTAGTCATATCACAGACGGTTTTAGTTAAAACTCGTCTGTGATCATATCACGGACGGTTTTAACTAGGAACCATCTGTGATAAGGTAATATCACAGACGGTTCTAACTAGGAACCGTCTGTGATACGACTTGAGACCCCTATATAACCATACCGATAAAGGTTTGTAGCGCCAGATCCATGCATTTCGTCTCCTGCAAACCCTAGCCCCCCGGCAATCCTCCTTCTCGGCGACCTCCTCCCCAGCGACTTTCGTGAGCACCTGCTTCTCCCCGTCGGCTACCTCCTCCTCCTCCCCGTCAGCTACCTCCTCGTCCGCGGGCACCTCCTCCTCATCTCCGTCGATGAGTTGTGTATGAATCCGATATGCTTAACTAGGTTATTGTGTTTGTGAATGATATTTGTGAATGATGTTTAGAAAGAATGAGGCTGATATTTGTGGATGATATTTGTGAATGATGTTTAGAAAGAATGAGGCTGTAACTAAAGAATTGTAGCTTAAATGCTTGACTAGGGAAACCGATATGCTTGACTAGGGAAACCATTTTTAGTTTGTGAATTAATGATGTTTGTGAATGATGTTTAAAAGGAATGAGGCTGTATATAGGATTCATGATGGTTGAACAAAACTGGATATAGGATTTATGAGAGGTCAAACATAAAATTCTTAGCAAGCTACATATATATAGCTTAGCAAGCTTTAATGCCTCATTAGGTCACCGCAACGCAATTTCATTTTTCTATGTCAATATGTTGGGATCTTTATTTCTTGGTATGGATTAGTTTGCTAACTAGGCCTGAGGTATATATATAGCAGAACATAAAATTCATATAATCTAGAATTCAACATTAAACTTGTTATATCACACAAGGATTGATGTCTTGGAGCTACTATGTGTTGAATGTTCAATGCCTCTTTTGTGCCTATAATAGGTGATAATGTTTGAAACTTATGTACGTGTCATCCTATCTCTATCTTGCATCCTCATATTGAAGTGAACACCTAATTCATTATAATATATTTATGGTAAAGACATGGAAAAGCTGTTAGAAACTAAACAAAAACTTAAGGTGAAGATCGAACAACTAAAGGGGAAATCTGAGATAACAGAAAAGATTTGTGAGATTAAACAAGAACTGAAAGGCATAGATGATCGCTTGCAAGATATCGAATCCCTTAACACGGCACTCATCAATAAGGACCACAGGGTGAATGCAGAGCTGGAAGAAGCTAAAGCTAAGCTTATAGAGGTAATATGAAGGTTTCTAGTACGGAATTCAATGTGGTTACTGCCCTTCTCACAACAACATGATCGCTTTTAATTTGTAGGGATTGAGAGATATGACTGAAGATCAATCGGTTATTGGTATCAAACAAATTGGCACTATACTGGAGTTATGGAACTTCAGAGAGAACTGAGAAGCCTCTATTGCGGAAGCTATGTCACATATGATGGAAGAAATGAAAAAACTATAAGGTTTTCTTATCTTGAATTACGAAATAATGTGGTTTCTAGCTGAACACTTATTGATATTTGTGGTATATATATCATATTTTGTTAATGTATTGTTACCTGAACTATGAAATATTTTGTTATCATATTTGTCGTAAGGTCTTCTGGCCTTGAACTATGAAATAATATTTTCCCCCTAACTCTCTTGGCAGAACTTCTATGATTAGTATCTGATATTCAAAATTTTATTCTCCTAAGAAATTTATGCAATGAAATTTACAACACACAACCAATTATAGATTTTGCAATTCAATATCAAAACATGCTAGATGCATTGAGGCAACAGCTTGTCTAATGAGAAAAGCATCTAGGATGTTTTGATATTGAATTGCAAAATCTATAATTGGTTGTGTCTTGTAAATGTCATTGCATAAATATCTAAAGAGAATAAAATTTCAAACATCGGATATGAAGAGGAACGCGATATGCTACACTAGCACAAAAAAAAACCTACCGCGTAACCAGAAAGCTACTCGCAAGAAGGGGATCACAGATAAGATTACCACTAGACGCGCAGTTGCGGAATCCTTCGCGCGTCGATGTAGTGGATCGTCCTCGCCGCAGCCGCTAAGGCCGATGGAGCGGATCGCCCTCGCCGCCGTGATCGCCCTCCCACGCCGCAGCCGCAGCAAAGATCACCGCAGAGTCCACACGCTCGGGGATGGAACGCCGCGCGCTTGTGCAAGCACCGGTCGTTCGGCAGGGCAACGAGAAGAGGAGGCTAGGGTTTCGAGTGAATCACTTCTAAATCGTGGGAAAGCACACCGCGCCACCCTCCTCCCTTCCTTATATAGCCACGAGATGAAACCCTAAAACAAGGCCCATCAGTGTTAAGCCCACGAGGTCCATTAATTATGGATCCAATCCAAATTAATGCGCCCCACCTTTAAGTGTGTGACCTGCAGTTCACGACGCTTGGACATGGATTCAAAACTCCTTTTCAATCCAATAGTTGGTAGCGGCTCCTTGCAAAGTATGCCAACTCCCAAACATACTATGATCAAATCGGACAAAACCTATCAAAAGTACTCATGTAATAATCCCTTTGCCAAGTATATGAAGATTGAACTCAAGGCGAGAAGCATGTCATCCTTTGATGATTCAATCCATCTCTCGTATCCGTGATATATTAATAACTTGTGATTGACTCCTCAATCACGACATGGCCATGCACTTCCTTAATCATATCACACGAGTGGCCTTGTCATATATCTCCGTTTCATTGGAGTGGCAAATTCCATCTTGATCGCTCACTTCCTCTGCACGCTTTATAGTAAACATGAAAGCTACCTTTATAACTATCCGGTTAGGAAGTAGTGTTTGATAGCCCCAAGGAAAACTATTACACATGTAGGGAATATGACAATCTCGTGTCTAAGGATCATACATCTACTAGGTATGAGATACATCGATGACACATAAGAATGAAACATTCTCGCAGTGTCCCATTGCGAGTCTATCTAACCCATGTTCTTCAACATGCGTCCACAATGTATAAATGATATCTCTATATCCCATGATCTATGAAGCATGATCATCGATCACTACATGTGCTGATCTATTCATCGTTGTCCTATACGATGATATCCAATCAGAGATATTTATCGAATTATATCAATAAGTAAAGAGCTTCATAAGCAAATCACATACTTGTTGATCAATACAATGATATACATTCATTGGACCAATAATCATATTATTATTCACAAACATAGTCATGTTAGAATCATCTAAATGATTGCCTCAAGAGCATAGCACTAACAAGATACTAATCATGGAAGTTCTGCCAAGAGAGTTAGGAGGAAAAAACTATAACACAGACGGTTCTATTTAAAAACCGTCTGTGATAATCATATCACAAACCGTTCTAATTAAAAACCGTCTGTGATTACTTATAATTAGAAACGGTTCTATCTTAGAACCGTCTAAAACAAAAGATCATCATAGACAGTTCGTAGATAGAACCGTCTCTGATATTAGTTTTACTGACGGTTCGAAAACCGTCTGTGATGTCTTCTCATCACTGACACATTTTTGCATACGGTTCACAAAACCGTCAGTGATGAGGTTTCCGAACCGTCTGTGATGAGCTTTCCTATAGTAGTGCAACCTTCTACGACGTTGTGTGCGAGATCCATGGGTGCCCCTGGAGGGTGCACGTGTACAAGCCCAAATGGGGTACCCACTGGCTATGTTCGAAGGTTGAGCAGCATAGCTGTATGACTGAGGAAACCCTGATGGCTCACAGAAACCTGTCATCTGGGTATATCGCGAATATCATGTACCTAGAGATAGTGGAGAACCTCAATTTTGAGCCACGTGCTATTATCCGAGTAATCGAGAACAGATATCAGTACACAATTAGATATGGGAAGGCATGGAGGGCGAAGCAGAAGGCCTTAGCAATGAGGTTTGGGAAATTTGAAGACTCCTACCATAATCTGCCTGCACTACTCAGTTGCATTCAGGGAAAAAATCCTGGCACTTATTATGATTACGAGGACTGTCCGTCAAGCAAGTGGCCGACCAAGAGGCATCTAAAGAGAGTTTTCTTCGCATTCGAAGCTTGTATTAAGGCGTTCTATCACTGCCATCCATTGTTGTGCGTGGACGACACATTCTTGACTGGGAAATACAAAGGGCAAATAATGACAGCTGTGGGCATTGATGGAAACAACCAGATTCTGCCTGTTGCTTTCGCCTTTGTAGAAAGCGAGAACTATTAGAGTTGACTGTGGTTCCTACGGAACTTGAAGATCGGAGTGGTAAAGACTCGTCAAGATGTGTGCATACTCTATGACAGGCATGCTGGTCTGCTTAGTGCTATCAAGAAGTTGCAAACAGGGGAAGAGAAGCCATTTCCATGGCCTGACTTGCAGAGCCGATGGTGCATGAGACATTTGGGTGCGAACTTCTATAAGCAATTCAAGAACAAGGAACTGATGAACATGTTCAAGAGACTATGTAAGCAGAACCAAGAGAGTAAGTTCCGTACTCTATGGAAGAATCTTGATGAGCTAACAAGAAAACACAAAGAGGAGCAGATGAACAAGACTAATAACAATGAAACACAGGAGCAGGCAGAGCCTCTATTCCCTCTGCCAACAGAAGATGAGGCGATGAATCGTCGTCGAAGGCAAAGGTCAATCAAATGTTTCTCGGACTGGATAAAGCATGAGCCGAAAGAGAAGTGGTCATTGTTACATGACACACATGGTGTTAGATACGGTGTTATGGCGACCAACTTGGCGGAGGTGTACAACTGGGTAATGAGAGGGATGAGGTGTCTCCCGTTGGTAGGAATTGTTGAGGGAGTACTGCGGGGTACAACCAAGTACTTTGTGGATAGGCATCAAGCTGCTGAAGTAGTAATGAGAGATGAGAATCTATTGTACTCAAGCATGATCACTAAATACATGATGAGAAGAGTAAGAAGGTGGCCAAGCATAGAGCTATCAAAGTAGGTGCACAAACACTGCGCTTTGAGGTGATATGTAGGGATAAATGACAGTGTGAAACAAACCAGAAGGTTATCCCCCAAGAGTGCATCTTGCAGGCTGACTGCAAATGCTCGTGTAACAAACCCCACCTTTTGCATAGGCTATGTTCTCATTTGATAGCCGCATGTGCCTTATTTGGAATGCGACCCGGTACATATCTATCTAAATATTTTACGAAGGAAAAGGAGATGGCAACTTAGAGCGAGGAGCTTTATGGTTATGGTGTTGTCGGTTCTTTCACCACAACTCCTAGTATCAATGAAAGACTCCGGTTTCTTGATTTTGATGCAAGAACATGCAAAGCAGGGCGTTGCAAAACAAGGCGTATCAGAAATGACATGAATGAGTCTGAAACTGGTAAGCGCGTGAAGAAATGTTCATTATGCAATCAAACAGAACATATGTTCAAGAACTGCCAGCCAGAAAACAAAGAGAATGAAGGAGGAGATGGCAACCCGACGGCACGGGAGGGATCGTCGTCTGCAAGGCGTGATGGACGACGTCATCGTACTACAGGAGAAGCTTTTTGAACTATCATATGCTATATATCAAATTCATATTTTATTGATGTAATGTGTGTTGTATGTACTCTATTTTTTACCTAGTTGTAAGCAAGTTGTATGTCGTTGTGAGTGTTGTTGTTTCATAAATTATTGGAGTTTGTTTCAATATATTGTTATGATGCTTGTGTAGTTATTTTTACGCATTTGTTTCAATATATTGTTATGATGCTTGTGTAGTTATTTGTACGCATTTGTTTCTATATATTGTTATGATGCTTGTGTAGTTATTTGTACGCATTTATTTCTATATATTGTTATGATGCTTGTGTAGTTATTTGTACGCATTTGTTTATATATATTGTTATGATGCTTATATAGTTTTTTGTACGCATTTGTTTCTATATGCATTTGAAATATAACTTTCATTTTTGTAATTTGCAGGTATGGCTCACCAGGATGGAGATGACGACTGGCCATTTGAGTTGCTAGATCCAATCGTTGATCGTCGTCACCGTGCCCACTACGCCACTGCTTTTCCAAAGGAGGGTCAGGGTCCTCTGGTGCTCGGCGTACTACGACCGAGGCCACCGCAGAAGCTCTGGACGATCGATCCTCATTGGATCCCCAGGTAACATACTATTCTTCAAATTTCTAAAATATGTTTGATGTAGTATCATAATGTATATTAACAATGCAAGAGGACGTTCAACCAGCACTGAAGGAGGGGTACCTCCAAACCGTACAAATGACGATGACGGTGATGATTTCATGCCACCTAGGCCATGAACCTTGCGTCTTCCGAGTCCTCCAAATCCTAACGATGATATTACATTAAGCCCTATCAAGTATCCAAACGTAGTACCCGTCAATAACCAATAGATAACTATCGTCCATTTGACCATGCCCTATTCCGACAACCATGGCCATAAAATGTACTTTGTCCTTCACCAGAGGCATGTACCTATGTTGTATCCCAGTTTTATGAATTCTCTAAGGTATGTATGTACCTATGTTGTATCTCAGTTTTATGAATTCCTTAAGGCATGTACCTATGTTGTATCCCAGTTTGTAACTTAGCAATGCACTTTGTAATATCAATGTCGGGTTTTATTCATTTCCAATCTTTTACTATGATTTGTCGTCAAATTTGTCGCACACCGAAAAGAGAATGAGTAAAAACAAAATTTGATTTTTTTGTCCAAATAATTAACTGACACATAATTTTGTAAATCACTACATGAATTATGATTATCACTGACAAATATGAATTTTTCAGAATTTATTGCACCCTAGTTTGAACTTTAAAATTCTAGCAACCGTCAAAATAACACTGATTTTTAATAATTAATGTTGGCAAGTTACAACGAATTTTTGAATAAAATCAGTGCAAAATAGTTCCTCATAAATTTAATTTCCTCCAAATTTTTTTTAATGATTTTAGAATTTATTCGGGGCTCTGTCGCCCTGTCGCCCAATGGTGGGGTGAGTATTACAGTTGCCCTATAGTCAGGCGACTCAGTCCAGTCGCTCAATGGTGGGGCGACAGAGTCCTCTCGCCCTAAAATTTGGTGCCACATCAGCGCTGACTCAGCTTTTTCTGCATTTTACACTCTTGTTGCCAAACCATATGGCAACAGAGGTATATTTTTTGCAATTTTTTCAGATTGAGGTATATTTCTGTAATTTGAATAAAAAAATATATTATTTTAAAAAAATTCTCCAAGTGTGTACCTCCTTCATTGCCAGACAAAAATAGAGGGGTGTTCAATGAGGTAATAAACCAATGTGAATGTTTTTTTTTCTAGTTTCAACCATCTTTTTGGCGAGTTTTGCTCTCATTAATTCGAGGAGTACTTGTACTTGGATCATTCAAGAAATAGCTATGCAAAATTCATTTGTCCATCTTTTACAAATCTACAATAAATTTTATAGAATATATGATTATATGAGAAATTAAGACTATACTAAAGGACATGATTATTTTTGCTTATATATGGTGACATTTTATATTTGTACAATTTACAAATCAATTAATAATTAAAATTAATAAAAGAGAGTCACCTTATCTAATCTGGCCTCACAGCCCTCAGCAGCTCAGCTCAACAATCCCTCTCTCTCCTTATCCTCTTAGACCAAGAGGTGATAGACTGAGAGCTCTATGGACGGCTCCTCCTCGCCTTCTCTGCAAGCCGCCCGTCCACCACTCCCTCGTCCGTCACCGTACGCCGGTGCTCACCCTCGCTGGCTCACCCCCTCCATTGCCTCGCCACATGCCGCCCGCAGTAGCCTCACTCCCTCCATTGTCAACCCTGCCCGAATCTCGCCCGGTTGGCGTTCGCCTCCTCTGTCGCAACCTGAGGCCCGAGGGCCCCTTTGTCACTGGCTCGTCCCTTGCTCCCTCCAAGTAGCCGGCTCGCCGCCCAAGCTCCGAGAGGCCCCCTTTGTCACCGCCCACCTAGTCGCCCTCTTCATCTCTAGATAGGAATCGGTGAGTTGCCCTCTCGTCTGAGTCTATCCAAGCGAATTACGAATTTGAGGAATGGGGATTGACAAATGGGGAATTAGGGATTGAGGTCGGTTCAAGTTAGACTCAAGTCTATCCTATTAAGCTGTTCTGGTGCGACTAGTGGTGGGTGGACGCACGAGGGGTCCTTCTTCTAGTCTTCTTCAACCTCTGAGTCTCTGATACATGCAATCACCTCCCTGCTTCTTGCGCCACGCTGCCATTGGCAGTTGGTGCTCTACCAGGGCAAATACCAAACAGAAGATGATGGTGCTAGGGGGCTTTCTCAGTGCGTGATGACCAGAGCCAATGCGCTAGCCCCTTCGTACACCGACCAAGCTTCTGCCAGTGTTCATTGCCGTCTCCGCCTGTTGATGTTCTTAGCCACAGCGTCCTTCCCAGATTTATAAATACCGGTACACTTTCACTACATTTGTGATTTTTTATTACTACTAGGCTGGTAGGCGCGCTACGTCGCGCTGGTACCTAAAATGCTAGCATTAAAATGTCCTTAAATTTTTTAGCATAAAAATATGAAAAGTATTAGGAAAGAACTTCGTATTTGGCAAGTCGAATAACTACAGGCCTAGCGAGAGGTGTGTGTGAGTATATTGGGATATCACAGGTTTTAATTCCTTCTCATGGCTGATAGTTCAATATTCAAGACATCAATCTTTGGAAATGAATTATCTATATTGAACAACAACAGGAATGCAAGCAAAACATGTAAACCGCTGATTACAGGCAAAATCTATAAAGGATTTATCAATTAATCACAAATACAAATGATCTACATTGGTGTCAATACTAAAATAAGCACAACAATAACTCTATTACACAGCATGCAATCCTAATTTGCGTGAAATACAATATGAAAACAGAACTGTACAATTCTTTAGCCACAACTACACTGAGACTTAGTTTCTATGCAAAAAATGAGGGGGAATAGGATAATATGGGGTTAAAAAACAAAGAGGTTAAAAGGTTATACCTGCAGAGAAGAAACCAAAGTTAAATCAGTCAGCGATGATGACAATTTCCAAGCGTTACCGTGGAACTGCGACCACCGATAAAAAAATTCAAGGCATAACAGAGGAGAGCACACAACAGAATAGAACCAATATAGGAGCGATGAGATATATCATTGTCTCACACTGAACACTTAGCTTGACAGCGAACTACCATATTCGCAACATACAAGAAACCATATTGCTCCATATTACTTGGAATAGGACCAATAGGGCATCTATCCCATTTTTCAGACATAAATTTTCCTTAAGCAAGACATACTTCGTGTAATTCAGTTACTTATAATTTAGCCTAAAAGGAACTTATGACAGTGAACACTTAGCTTGACAGCGAACTACCATATTCGCAACGTACAAGAAACCATATTGCTCCATATTACTTGGAATAGGACCAATAGGGCATCTATCCCATTTTTCAGACATAAATTTTCCTTAAGCAAGACATACTACGTGTAATTCAGTTACTTATAATTTAGCCTAAAAGGAACTTATGACATACAGTAAGTTTGCATTCTAACAGATAACAGATCATGTGTAAGATTAGTTTTCAAGAACCATAATTTGACATAAGACTTATTCAGTGGAATATGATGTTCTATGCAGAAAGGATAAAATAGAACAAAATAATCATAGCACATCCTTACGAAGAACATTTTGGGCAACTGCAATTTGAGGCTCTACTTCAGAGTTTCAAATCGACCAGGCATAAACATGAGTACAGAAGCATAGTCTCAAATTACAATTTAAAAGATGCATCAACTGAACAAATAAGTACAGATTGGATGACACTCCTTTCTCCAACTTTCTTCTGGATACTCCAATAGGGAAAAAACCGGATGCCCAACATCTCTATCACATGTTAATAAACGGATATAAAAGCTTTTATACTAAATCGTACATAAGCGTAGATACCACGCCGAGCATAAGTATCCTATGGAAAATTTAGATCAGGATAAGTAGAAGCAGGAAAATCTGTGTGATCCACACAAACTAACCTGCCATCATTTAGGCATTAGATGACCTTTTGAAAGAACCACATAAACTCTGCTATGGCTGCAATGACACAAATAACATATGCATATGGAGGAAAAAAGGAAACCATTAAATCCTAAATGAATAATCTCTATTTGCATGCATTTAGATAACCACCACTGATATACTGCATACTGAATCTAAATTTAAATCCTAAATGAATAATCTCCATTTGCATGCATGTAGATAACCACCACTGATATACTGCATACTGAATCTAAATTTAAATCCTAAATGAATAATCTCCATTTGCATGCATGTAGATAACCACCACTAACAGATTGCATACTGAATCTAAATTAATGTTTTCGATCGATTCACAACAAAAAAATAGGTTATAAATAAGCTATATGTCAGCAAAGAAAAAGTAAGCATTATGCATGGCACTTAATAAATGACAGCCCGAATTCTCTTCTAAAAGCTTATCATAAAAATATACACATCCAAAAAGCTGATTGCGACAAGGCGTAATCTTTTACTCAATACTTATAAACTAAGCATTAGATAAATACATATAAGTACATAAATGGTATTGGTTGTTACACATACTGGATACGGATCAACATTGGTGTGTGGAGTCTTTCCCCTCAACAATCTACTAATTATCTTAGCCTCTTCCTTGGTAATCTGCATCTCCTCGTCATTATACTCATCATAGATCTTCCTTCTATACTTGGCAACAAAAAAAGCAAGTAGGAGAAATTAAATTAGTAAGAAAAATCATAACTAACCAACCTAGCATCATACAGCGTAAGAATAAAGCAAAGACGAAAAGTAAACAGAAAAAAGCATCCGCTGACTGACACAGAGAGATTCAAAATATGGACAATTTTATCATGATGGCTGCACTTGGTAATGTTAGACGATAGAGAAAAGCATCGCAAAAATGGAACAAAGGTAATAGCCTAAGCAGACTGCAGAGAAGAGAAGCACATATATAAAAGAGTAATCAGAACAAACCAAAAACGATGTAGTACATACAATAGGAAACGTTGTATTACATTATAGCTATGCATGGTTGAGCACATATAAAAGTTCACCATAAAATGACTATATACAAATGCAAAACAGATGCTTGCCTATGAGCAGAGGAAAACATGAAAGCAAGGAAGCTAAACATGGAATCACTTTTCTGATGTAATTTTCATCTGGATAGGAAGGGTAACACAATTTGACATAAGGAAAATACTCCTGAGGAATGGCCTGTCTTACGCACAAAACGACTTACTTTGCCTTTTTCTCATTGGTTAGTTTCTTGCTAGGCAAAGTGGATGCTCCACCAGGCACAACTGCACTTGCATACCTACATGCATATTCCGAACCAATCCAATAACTTGATTGTCACATAGGCAGCACAGACATTGAGGTTTAGACATTTCCTAGCTAAGTGGGAGGTATTGTAGTACAGAAAGGCAGTCAAAACACATTGAAACCAACCTCTCCTTAGTGTGAAGATCTGGTGTGTCTGATTCATCAGAGTCTAGGAAAACAAACTGCTTATCGAAGAAGTGGTTGTCTCTACGGATTCTCAATCAACTAAGCTGTTACTTTAACCTATAGAAAGGGTCTGTTCAATAGAGCAACAACTGATACATTCAATAAGTCAGGTCTAACATCAAAAATATTCAGTCATTCAAGAATGGAGAACCCAATAAGAGTTTAAATAAGTACAGAAAAATTAACAAAGCAATGAACATGGTTTCACTTACAAAGATCTGTGAAGGAATATTTGGACTCATTGCAATTGATGCAACCTTGTAGATCTCCTCTACTGTCTATCACACCAAATCAGAAGAGTAATCACAACAAGATATTTAGAAAAATGGAAGATGTGGTATCATTCAAACTTTAAGAGTAAATTCCTGCACTATAGACTATAGAATATAGCAAGTACACTAATCTTATTTAAATACTTAATTTTCAACTGGCAAAGCTTTTCAGAATCTGTTAAAACATTATTCTACAGTTTTGCGATTCGGCAAAGCTAGCAGCTATAAATGAATGAGTCCAAGAACCTTGGGTTCAACTATCTTGGGTTTAGTGATAGCCATAACCTATCTAATCCTAATAGAAATCCTATGTAATTGTGTTTGCCTTTTTTCTCTGTACTAAAACCACTTTGGATGTCTGTGCCACAGCACCGTAGATGAATGATTATATAGAGAAAATGATGTACACTGATCTATATTGGTTTTGTATACGAAATGCTAGAGGAAGCAAAGAAGAAAACAAACTATATGCATGCTTCAGCC
The DNA here is from genome assembly GCA_036346275.1 of Otatea glauca. Lineage (NCBI taxonomy): Eukaryota > Viridiplantae > Streptophyta > Magnoliopsida > Poales > Poaceae > Otatea > Otatea glauca. Next base: position 32,583,879 of record CM070719.1, read on the forward strand.
AGCTCCAAAAATCGTAAGTAACTGCAAATCCTAGGTAACTACTAAGTCATAAAGCTAGGGACTTGTAGATATTCCATGCGCAGAATTTTTCATGAACCAATGAAGGGGGAAACAACTAATGTGAAATCAAACTTCAGTGAAAGGAAATAACAAATAAACAGAAAGTCCACTGAATCATAACAAGTAGCTAATGGAAGTATTAGTAATAAAACTACAAAGCATGATGCATTACAGGTTTTTTTGTTCTTTTTCCCCTTGCATTTTCTTCTCCTAACAAAACGTAGAAAATTTGACCCTCCTTCCCATGTAATAGAGCTTGAACATCAAACCCCATCTTATTCCTAGAATCGAGTGCAGACTCGTGTGAATATTGAAAATACAATTCCTACCTTGGAACCAAAATGGAACAAGAATAATTTCAAAATTTTCTAGCATTCAATTATAAGAATCTGCAATCTATCAGCAAATTGAAGAAATGAGCTCACCTCTCAAACCCCAGCAATCGACAAAATTTTATGCAAAGCACCACGAAAACCACCAAAATTTCTAAACGCACAAGGACTCTGAAAGAAGGGAATCGAGAGAGAAGAAGGCCAAGTATAAGCATTGTCACCCAAAATGGAGCAAGGTCAGGCTGCTCATCCAAGTTCACGATGGAGGCACAATTGTGTGATCATTACTACATCTCCAGTTCGTTGTAACTCCGTCTATATCCTACAAAGCTGATATATCGGTTGGGAAGCCAACAGTCACCTCCCACTTTAGAAAAGCCAATACCAGCCACATGTTACCAGCATAAGTGGCTAATGCAAAAGGGAGCTAGTAGAAATAGCATTTTCTTGGAGTTTCAAGGGTGATACATAGCTGTTGTCTGCTGCATCGGCAGAACTCATCGTAATGTAGCAAAAATAGTATAAATTATTTTTAGTCCATAATACTATTACTACGTCTTAAATGTTAAATCCCCAATGACAGTTAGAACTGACCTTGTATATCTTCAGAAGAACACTACCAAAAATGATAAGCACTAACATGCAGACACAAGAGTAGCCAATAAAAGATTGTAACGCTTCCAATTCAACATTTATGGTGCCGGCTGGAGAAATCTAAGACCGGTAGCAAGATCCATGTGAGGAGCAAACGTTGCTACACACATAGCTCACTAAAAACATGAAAACAGCCACAGCAAAATTCGCACCAGAAACAAAGGAACAAGAGGGAAGCAAATCGGAGGCAATTCGGAGTAGCCAGATCCCCAAACTGGAGGAATAGAAGTCCGTCTTGTTCTTGTCTAAAAATATTGGTGCTGCGCACGAATGTTGCTTACCAAAGAACTAGATGACGACTTGTCGTTTCATCGATTGGGACGACCGTGTCGGAAATCCGACATCGACGGCAGCCCTCATGGGCTCACCTGGCCCGGAGGCCACGTCCTCGGTGGACGACGGGCCGACAGCAGCAAGTTTGCCGGAGTGAGAATGAAGCGACTGAGACAACGGTGACGGCGCGGGGAGGTGAGGCCGTCGGCACAGTGGAGTCGCTGTGAAGTCCAATCCCTCATAGTGGTAGAACAACAAGAAATCAAGCAGCCACCGCTAATCCTAGACCCAATCGAATTGTACATGTAGGAGCCTCCAATTCGTGTGAAGAAACAGACAGATCCAACCGAATTTCAGTGATTAAGGGCAGGACGATTACCTGGCGGAGACGGCAATAAGCATGCAGCTGGCCCATGAGTGAGCTGGGGAGAAGGTGGATGGAGCCGCGGAGCGAGCGGAACTTGGCGCGACGGGGTAGCGTCGTCGGCGGCGAGGCATCGAGAGCAGGCGATCGATGCTCTCGATGCCGAGCGCGCGAGTGGCCAGCACTGCCGGATCTGGGGAAGGAACAGCAAGGGATCTGGGGAACGAGTCGGACCACGCAAAGGGCAGCGGCAAGGAGGCCACAGGGCGACCGAAACTGACCCAGCGAAACACAGGCGAGGCGGATGCGGGGAGACGACGGAGCTCCCGGGGGAGGAGGGACGGAGCAACCGCGACGGAGCGCGAGGAACAGAGCCTGCACGCGCGAGCAACGGCAGGAGGGGAAAGTAACGACGCGTTATCAATCGTCGTTAGCGCAGCCGACGCGAAGCAACGGACGGCCACGACCCAAGCGAACGGAAACGAAGGACCTAAACGCGATTTTGACCTTACCAGAGGGCCTTTTCGCGAAGGCGCTGACGTGGCGCAGCTGAGGAGCGGGAAATTCTCTCCGCTATAAGGATAGGTATACATTAGTTAAATTCTCGGCACGTTTACTTAACCCAAAAAAAAGGACTTTGCGGAGATACTTTATGCAGTTACATCATTAGTTATTTATGTATACAAAGTTTACTGTATATGAAGACTATAAATAGTATCATACTTTGTCATTCATTAACACGAACTTGATCTGCGCCTTGAACAATATCTAATATGCAGGTTTTTCTTTCACTATAACTTTGACAAAATAACAGACTAACTTAATTATCTTTGTCATGGTACCTTTTCCTTACCAAACAACTGTTTTTATGAAGAAATCATGTCATTGGGTATACTGTGAGAACCGATAGTGATGTGCATGATCATCACTATCGCTTCTCACAAAAGAAACGATAGTGATGAGAACGTGCACATTACTATCGGTTCTTTTGTGAAAACAGATACTTCTCACATAGGAATCGATTGTGACGTGCCCAGTGCTACATCACAATCACTTCTAACCTGAGAACTGATAATGATTATTATTAACACCCCTCCTAAGTCATCTATCACAATCGTTTTTTTCTAAAAACTTAGAACCGATCCAGATGAAGTGATAGTTATGTACCATTCTATAGTAATGCGACCAACTGCAACGTGAGTAGGCTGGCATGGTGGCCACCCTCTGTGATGCCCACACCGCCATCGGCTGCTTCCTCTTCTGCCTCGATGCACCCACCGCCGCCTCATCCGGCAACGATGAGTCTGTCGATGAAGGACAACTGCGAGGAGGGGAGCAGATGGTAGGGGAGCTGTAGGAGGAGCTCTGGCAAGGAGTACACCCTGTAGGGGAGCAAGCAGCGGAAGTGATCCGTTCCCTCCTCATGGTCCATTGGGCGCCGCTCAAGTGGTGGTTGTGTAGTGCTGGAGGCCACGCCGCCGGAGCTAGACGTGGAGAGGCAGTGCTGTGCTGCCATGGATCTCTTGCTGAAGTTCCATGCTTAGGATGGAAGGTGAGAGCTGTTGCTTTGATGCAGTAATGAGAATTTAATTGATTTTAGTTGGTTGTTTTGTATTGGCGATAGATGTAGAAATCATGTGATAGTTATGTGTGTGTGTTTCGGATATTTTTATCTAGAAATCATGCTTAGGGTGTCGATGAGAGATAAATGAGCTATGAGAACAAAATGTCTTAGATTAATTGTCTCCCCACTTATGCTCAGTGTTGGACCTGAACATGATATCTGATCAAAAAATGCTAGACTCCTTTGCTACTATTGTCATTCCACTAGAAATCCATAAATGAAATGTAACTTTTAGGCAGTACTATGGCCCTGTTTGTTTTGGCTTTTTTCACTGGCTTGAAAGTAGAAAAGTCAAAGTCGAAACAAACGATTGACTTTTAAGCCAAGCTTAAAAAAAGCCCAAAACCTCCATATAACTATAAGCTAAAAGCCAGGAGAGAGATGTTTTTTGGGAAGAAATAACCTTTTATCACTGAAAGTCTCCAAAATTACCCACCAAATGCCATCATATATAAAACTCAAGAATCCTTCTCCCATCTCCTCATTTCTCCTCGTTTTCATTCTCTCTCCCTTGTGCGACATACCTTCTCCCTCCGCCGCTCTGGTCTCTGCCGTCCCCGACCTCCTACTTCCTCCTCCATTGACCCAGATCCGGCACGACGTGGGTTGAGGCGGTCGAACCCGAGCTTGGAACAGCGGGAGGCTACAGGGTCCGGGGGTGGCATAGGTGGAGCCGAACTGATCTGACCGTAGCGCGGTGGGAGGCGGTCAGATCCGGCGTGGCACGGGTGGAGGCGGCAGGACCCGAGGGTGGAACGACGAAAGGCAGGTGGAGGCGGTTGGATCTGGCGCGGATTCGCCTCATCAAGCCCCTTAGTATATGTTTTTATTTAGTTTGACAAGAGTTCAGAATTGTTATGCTATTTTCAGTTTGATAAGAGTTCAAAATTGCCATGTAGTAAGAGTTTTAAGTTGATAAATAATTATGCTCAGAATGAAGTTTGATCTCAAGATTAATCTATGCTTTTTCAATAAGACATTCGATGAAAAAAAGTATGAAACATTTGTATTAAATAAATCAGTACATAAGAAAAGTCCTTACAGCCTTAAAGGGCATTTCAAACTTTCTAGCAATAAGCTACACCATCCAACCTATCAAAAAGCCAGGATGCCAAACAGTATGTCTTAACTTAAAAGTACACGGCTTAAAAGCTTGTTAAGCTAAAAAGTTATTTTTAAACCAAAAGCCAAAAAGCCTAAGCCAAAACAAATAGGGGCTATATACTTTTACAAACCCTTAGTTATTGGCCTATTTTCTTACCCTAATGCTTAGTCAAGATCCTCCAAGCATGCTTGCTTTTGAATCTTCTACATGTGTGTTAGCAACTGATACACTATTTATAGGCTACAGCATAGGGTTGGCAAAAAAAATCGCATTAAGGTTCAAATCAAAATTGCTTCGATTACAATAGTTAATAGGTTAAAAATTGAAATGAGTCCATTTCGAACAAAAAAGTTAATAAGACTCGGCTCGATAATGAATCGTTAGCTCGAATTTGAAATAATCACTTAAATGGTAAATAAAATGATTTTACATCAAATTATGTCAATCTCGAAAGAAGCTCGATAGTAGCTTGTTAAGCTCGCTAGCCAGCACATTTACGCTAGATAAATCTTCTTGAAAGGTTTATATTAGATAAAATCCTCTGTACAAGTAGTACTACACTTGTGAACTCATTTGATAAGTGATAAAATTGTATTGATCCAAGGTTGTCTAGCATAACATATAAATTCAGTTTAAGTATTTATTTAATATGATACTAATTAAACTATGTCTGCCCACTGATTCTATTTTAGTGGTCATTTAGTATGGTCAGCGACACAACTACAGCTTAGATATGACTCGAGTAGAGGCGGTGCTCTATCTGCCCCACAGTAGAGTCGAAAGCATGGCGTGGGATCGACATGTCAGGGGTGTGTAATAGTCAAGCCAAAGGTGTGGCGGTAGGTCAAGCATGGTAGCAGAAGCACGACTCGAGTATAGGTGTAGCTCTGCCTACCTCACGAGAGAGTCGAGAGCATGGCGCATAATCGACATGTTAGGTAATATTATTCTTAATTTTTATCCATAACAAAGCATGGTCATTCAACTAGTTAGTTGTATATGAAATTATATTTTAAGAGCATAAGACGACGCATACAACTCATGTACACCATACTCACTGGCACACCCACACACGTACGCGTTCTCTACGTATGGTAGGAATCCATTCAGTTGAACGCGTATACGTGCATGTACGGTGTGAGCACCCACGTTCGGTTCGAACCGAGGCCAGCACACACCACGGCAGTCCTGACCAACTGAGGTACGCTCAGGGATCAGTAGTATATATATGAAATTAAAGTCCGGGGATTGGAAAGCGCCATCTGAAAAAAAATAGTTGGGTGTATCTGTCTCAGTCTGAAATGAAGAGGAGGAAAAAGACGCCACCAATGTATACAGAAGCCTGCCTAGGCCGGATCGGAGCAGCTGTCGCAGTAGTGGAGGCTTATCTATCCGGCAACGCCAGCTCATGGCACAGGCCACTTGTTTGACAATAATAAAACGTGCGTGCCTCAGAAATGGAGTATCTCGTGTTAGTTCGGCCCCCCCGGCCTTGAGAAAAGAAAAGTCTCGGTTTGTTTTGTTAATTCATGGAGTACCTACCAAGCTAGATCTCTTCTTCGCTTCAAAAGATCATCGATGTAGAGATTTTAGGCCCTGCTTGGAAGAAATTTTACTGTTTCTGCAAAGAATGAAGTGATTCTCGTTAAATAATGAGGAATTTTATGGTGTATTATACTGTTGTTAGTATATAGTGAGGAGTAGGATTTAGATTTAGTCATCGATTTGTTAAGATCATTCGTACCGCTCTACTATCGAAAAAATTATAAATAAATACTAGGTAATCTCATTTATTGAATAGAAAAGAATGAAATGTTTATGTCGAATTTAGTATATCGTAAAAGAAGTACAAATAATTGCTCTTCTAACAGGCCCTTTGCCAGGCGGGGCCTTATCACAGCGCGAGAGCGGGAGCGACGACGACGCCTTGAATCGGAGGCAAAGCTTGCGAGGATGGCAGATTCGTTGCGTACGTGCTGCGTCGCGATCTTCGGCGGCTAAAATGACCAAAACGCCCTCGGAAGCTTCCGTGCGGCTGCTGCTTTCCTGTGGGCGGCGGGCCCCGCCGTCGGGGAGACGGTGTCACTAGCTCGCTTTGCCCGGCCGCACTGCCGTGCCCGTGCCGTCGATTCATCTGATGTCGCACGTTTATGGAAGCAGAGAGATCTTTCCCAGCTAGGCTTTGCTGCCCAACGGGGATATCCTTTGTTATTCCTAGAAACCTAGACGAAAAAAAGGAGGATGTTACTGATCGCTTTCTACTGTTCCCTTAGGAAAAAGATCAAAACAAAATAGTGCACGTAGTTGGGTAATTGACATCGTTAAAATCTGATCAAGCGGATGGAGTAATATCCGACATGTACATGCTGCCACTAGCGTTGCTAGTTGCAGCTGCCATAAAATTACTCTTCTTCTTCTTTTCCTTGAGGTTATGCGGTTGAATTACTTACTCTTCTTCTCTCTATCCTTTTGGTTCTTATCCAAATTGTCCCAAGAGCTGCTCTCTGTTCCCTAGCTCCTCTTCCAAAGCTGCCCTGTAGGCCCATAGGGCAATCTCATGTGCTCATGTTTCTTATTTCACTTGCATGTAATGTTGTCATATGGGTCTACACTATCAGACACATTACAAGAAACTGTCAATTCTAAAACCTGTAGTTTAGTGATATAAGGTCTCATAAAATCTATAGTTTCATGAAATAAAAGCAAAAACCTATAGTTTCTGATAGTTTGTACAAGAAATCTATACTTTTGTCAAATTTACTCACATAATTAAGATCACGGCTTGATGGTATTGTGTTTGTAGACATGTAGATGATAGTGTAACATCCCAATTTTTGCCTCTTTAAAAATCTTTTTGAGTAGTTTAACTTTCTAAAAAACTTCCACCATTTTATTTGCTTATGAAAGCCAATATGGGACTTTTATAAATAAAAATAATTTAATATTATTAATACTCAAGTAAACAATTATCAAAATTATTTCATTTGTGTTCTTTGTGCTTGGAAGTATTTTTCAGATATTTCTAGGAATTTTTTAAGTGCATTTGCTATTTTATTTGAGCTCTTTTGCTTTTCCTAAAAAGAAAACTAAATGAAATACTAGAATTGTGCCGTGGGCCTAAACCGAACCCATCAGCCCAGTCTGCCAAAATAGCGCGCTAGCCCGCAAGCAAGCCAACCCAGTCACCCCGCGCCTCGGCCCATTTCTGCGCATAGCCTAGTCCGTGTCCGCACGTGCACTGTGTCGCTGACAGTGGGGCCCACCTGTCAGACGCGTTGTTCATCCTCTTCGCTGAGGACTTAGTCTTCGTATCGTGCGCGCTATCAACACTTAGTCATTTCCCACAATACACAGGCGCCGAGACCGCTATAAGTAGCACACCAGCATCCCTAGTTTTTCCTTGTCCAAAGCCCTAACCCTAGCCAACAAGATCGGTTGTCGTTGCACTAGATTTCAAGGTTTTCAGCAAGCGCCACCACCAAGCTTCTTGTCGGATTCCATCGCCGCCGGTGAGGCTTTACCCTTAGGTTCATCGTCTTGTGTTGTAGCTAGTGCACACCTTCGTATCGCTGGTGCATCACCAAAGATTGCCATCACTGTGGAGGTTGCAGCAGCCAACGTTTCGGTCGTGCTGCCATTCACCGTCGAACACCAACCACCGCGACACTCACGTCGTTGTGACCGTTTGGTCGAGCTTGTGCTAATGGTATGACCTATTGATCCAGACGAGGTGTTGACAAAGCTTTTGTCATTCACCGGAGTTCTCTGCCGCATCCCGTTGTCGTAGCGTAGTCCACGTGTCGGTGTGCATCAAGTTTGCGATGTCGTCCGCTTCAGATTGTGTTGCGTTGCTTCCCTGGAAACCCTATCGTCCATTGGAGAGTGCTGCAACTCGCCATTATCGTCCCCACCGTCAATTGCCCACGTGGCAAGCCACGTGGGTGCTATGTCAACACAATATTAGCGTCCATGCAAGCAAAAACTTAGATTGGATCTAAATATATCTAGTCTACCACGAGCCATGTCTATGACATGTGGGGCCCCTAAGTTAGTGAAAGACCATGTGGAGGTCTATCCTTGTTGGTGATGAGTTATTGACAGTGTTTGAGCATGTGGTGCTGAAGTTTGAGTTTGTTTTGGACTAAGTTCTAAATGTGAAGCAATTTGAGGGCTGTCAGGTTAGGGGCGGCACTACCGGCCGTGTAATGGCAGTATTGCTGGCTAGGCGGTGGCACTACCGGCCTTGCGTTACTACCGGCTTAGGAGTGGTAGTTCTTTTACAAAGAGGGCCTTCACTGGGATTTCAGGCTGACAGTACTATCGGCCATACTGGAGCAGTAGTACCACCTGAACGGTACTACTGGCCCCAAGGGGTGGTAGTGCTGACTTCATGAGCGAAGTTGATTTTTGAATTTCGATTTTGGATGATTATTGCATATCTTTGTTGGACATTGCTATGTGATTGGTTTTCCTTATTTTTTATGGTTGCAGAACGACGGTGCTAGATCATAATGAGACAAAGGATGACCGGGACTAGGCGAGGTGCGTCGGAGGTCCAGATGGTCGAAGATCGCCGGAGGATGATCAGAGACGGAGTCGCTGTGATCCTAGAAGACAAGGAATATATGAGATGCTAGCTAGGAGCTGCTCAGATCAAGGAGGACCGTTGGATCACCATCTAAAAGATAGAGTAGCGGGTCTAGTTAGTATGCTTTGAGAAGCGTGCAAAACCCATTATTTTTGTAGATTTCGGGTTAGCCATGTATGAGTGAGTGAGTCAATCCTAGCCTTTGATGGTGTTCCTTAGGGTTGAAGAAACTCATCCCAGGGTGGAGGATGACTTAAGAGTAGTATAAATAGAGGGGTAGGGGTAGCTCTCCCCTCTTTGAAGGTTTTGAGGTTTTTGTGCTCCTTTGAGCTTTACCCACTTTGTTGTGACGCTTTGTAAACCTTCCTTCCAGAAATGAAAACTTTATTTACTTAAGTTTGAATTTATTTTCCGCATTTACATTATGTCTTAAATTCAGCATTTAAATTCTACACTTACATTCTTGCAATTTACATTCCCGCAAGTTGGATTTGCCTCCCCTCCTACTTGCTTGTGCTTCTTATGCTGAGGATGTATGATTGATGGATGAATCTTCTTCAGGTCATATCACAATCATCTAGGCAATCCTTTTGTGTTCTTTGCAAGAAACCAATCTTTTGCTCTTAAGGGAATCATTCTTGCAAAATCATGTTTTTGAGGATCTTCTCTGGTGTTCTAGCTTTCTATGACATGTGGGATACCATCTAGGATCATCTTGATCATCAAGAACCCACGAGAAAGTTTAGGGCTAAGTTTTTGTTTTTGAACCCGTTCTTATGCACTCCCCCTTCAATTGGAAAAGGGTCAGAACTTTGACATCAATCCTTGTGATTGAAGATTGGAATAGGTTCCTGACATCCATAGGAAGGTGTCTACAAAGTTTCACAGGGTTTGGATCACCCGATCAAAAGATTCATCGATTTTCATTTTGAAGTTGTGCTGATTTTACTTTTCACTGTGTTGTTTTTACTATAGCTACAACAACCCGGTAGTACAGCACTACAGTACCCCTGGTAGTGCTGGGTGCTTTTCATCCGGCAGTACTGAGCCTGAACAACGGTAGTGCCGCCCCTGCTGGAGATTTCTGGAATTTTGTTTTCTCCACTTTGCTTTGATGAAGTGAGATTCTTGGTTGGTTCTTTGAGGAATTTTTTTTAATTAGGATCATTTACCCTCCTCTTATCACCATCTTCGTCCTTCAGTTAGTGAGTCAAGCCATGCACCGAGTTTACTGTAGACCATTCATTGTGTCCATGGACTTGGTCCATAGATCAGGATCCCACGTATCAGTCTTAGGGTTATTTCTAAAATTCCAAAAATTAAATAGAAATTCAGAATATTCCCATGCCCACTGTTTAGTCTCTCAGAGAGGAATACTCTTGGAATATTCTCATTTCTCTCTCAATTTCCAGGATTTTTATGCCAAATAAATCTTTTGAGAGTCCATTCTCCTTCATATGAACTCCGATTAAGTCCGTTCAAGTTCCTAAATATCTACTCCAATTACTTTTTATTGTTCATTTCGAGTACACGTTAAAGTGTCAGGAGCGTACGAAGGTGAAGAATTGACTCAAGATCAAGATCAAGAATTATTCCAAGACAAGTTGTGGTTTGATCGTGTTGAACCCAGTTTTACGAAAGTTATTAGTTTAACTATCAACTGTTTAAATAGTTTGGAAATTAGTTATGCAACCTATTTGAATTATACCTACATTGTCATTTGCTATGCTATGATCATTTATCACCCTAGAATGTATAATTAATAGTTGGTCACTAAAATATCACCAACCATGTGACGGGTTATTGATATCATTTGAAAGTGCAACTTAAAATATGACTAATAGTTTATGGAACATATTTAAGAGAAAGGGTGTGTCATGTGTTGTACAAGAATAAATTGGGGTGGTAAATGATTTAGATTGAGGCAAGTGGTAAGAGGTTGTGAGCCTAGGTGAGTCTTTGTGACATTAGGATGGTGATTCTATGTTTAATCAAGTGATATAGTTGATGTGAACAGGCAGATTGGAAGTCTTGCTTTGGTCAATTAAGGACTTAACCTTGTAAGCCATTGAACAGGGCTAATCATACAACCACGTATCCATAATGGAGCAGACCTAACTCAATAAGTACAAAGTCTTGACATATGTTATCTCAGGTGGTAGAGTAAGCTGTGTGTAAGACTGGGAAAGGTGTGTGTTGCAGTGGCTCCACATCTTGAACAGTTATTATTCCTTGTCCAATGGTAAGTTCTTCTTATTCTTCTACTCTGTGTGAGAGTGGAATAGTGAGATCAGACTTATTGGGAGAGTCGATGTTCCGATATAGTTTCAAAAAGGTTTTGTTATGACCTTCTTAATCGCACGTCGATGTAAACGTATAATGGCCAACGTTGAGAGATCGATCATATCTTGTGGGAGTTTATTACCTCTATAGAGTGTAAAATTGTCGGGACCCGGATTTACAAATCCGAAACCCTCTGTGTATACTGCACTAGTCCAGGATCACGCTAGTGCACACAGTGGAAACACAGATGTAATATCATTCCATACAACGAATTAACTAAGAAGAAGCAAATTATTATTAAATAAAGCAAACGACCTTATGGTCAATGTTTACACCATTGTGCCTTAAGGGCTTAAGAAACAAATACTATTGCAATGAAAAGATAACTTGAACCATCGACATGCCACAGGCAATCGTGCGGGAACGCCTTCCTAATCCACGTAGTCTTCATAGAATTCCTCTTCATGAGATTCATTATCTCCTTCAAAGAATCGATCAACAAGGGCATAAAGCCGTGAGTACAAAGGTACTCGAAGCCGCAGGAATTGATGCAATATATTTATGCACGGCTTGACAAGGATGGCTATATAGTTTATTTTGCGAAAGCAATAACTTGAATTGAAATACAATAAATAGATTGAAAGCATATTTATGAAAACATAAATAAATAACGATAGATCAATGATAGACAACAAAACAACGGTGAACTCCCGCTCACATCCAAACAATTCCACATTCCACATTTTATGAAACACTCTATACCCCGTGTGAAATTCCGGGCTTTGTCCATGACCATGACGCGCTATTCGAATAGTTTTACACTCTGCAGAGGTTGTACAACTTTACCCACAAGACATGAACATCTCTTTGTGCAAGCGTTACTAACACACTTCCTTTGGTGTGTCGCAGATATCATGACAAAGCCTTTCCAATGCACGCCTAAGCTCGAGACGCCTCGCTAAGGTTTCGCCATAAGGCCCCTCTTGCGCCATGTGAATCTACCCGTCCATCCGGAACCCACACCACCATTGGCGGTACTCAAGGCTAGACATTACAAATTAATCACTAGGTCTGTCCCATTCCGCACATGTGGTAGTACGATTAGACCCAGTTCAATGGCGCACAAGATTAAGTCCTTAAGTTGTCTCGAGCAAGACATCCACATCCCAACGTGCTAGAAAGCACCCCTTTATCGCACGATCACTTGCCCGAGGGAAAACAATTGTTCAACCAAGACCAATGGCAAACCCGCCATGGTACAACAAATTTTACAACAAGTGGCTAACGGCCACGATTCAATATCTCATTAAGTCAAGATTAACATTATTCAACATGTGACATGAATCCCAACGATATGTAAGCATGTCTAAGCATAGCTACGATAACCCAATGTTGGTATTATGATTATGTCCAACTAGTAATGTCCCAACCTAGGTTTAACAATGGATACATGGCATACAACGAATCAAGGTGGCATAATGTCAACTAGGCATACATCTACTCCCATTAAATAAACATTGATACGTAAATAGCATGCAAGTGTATAAAATAAATTACTTTGCAAACATAGGATCAATATGATCAAAGGTTACGACTTGCCTTGATGATCTAGTGCTGAATCTTGGTCTTGAAGTCTTCGCTTGCTCCTCTAATTAGCGTCTACCGGAAAAGAAAACGATGAAACCAAATAAATACAAAACAGAGACTCAAACAAGCTCAAAACTGAAAATAAATGGCTCTGGAAGATAGATCTTGATTTTAGAAAATTTTAGAAACTTGAATCGCCTCAATCGGAGTTCGTATGAGCGAGAACGGGCCTCGAAAGATTAAATTCAGAGAAAATACGAAAATCGTAAAATCGAATTTTTGGATTTATTTTTGTATCTGAAAAGGAATTTATTGCGCAACGCCGACGCTATCCGCTCACGGTGGACAAGGTCCACGGCGCTGCGCCGTTCACCGCGGCACCCGCCACGACGGCCGACGCGCGGGCACGACGCAGCGGCCGATCAAGCGCCGACGCAGCGGCCACGCGGCACACATCCAATGGCGACGCGAGATCCGACGGCCAAGGAGCCAAGGCACGCAGCGGAGGAGACGTGGCACGATCCGGGACACCTACTGGAGATCGGACGGCCAGAGTTCCTCGGCGGAGAACGACGGCGAGGCGGCGGCGCAACTCACCGGGACCGAAGAAGACGACACGGCAAGCGGCGCTACGGCGATGACTCGGGCACGAGACAAGTCAGACCGGAAAGAGGGCAACGCAGCGAATTCAGGGGAGCAAACGGCGACGGCAGAGGAGGATCGACGGCGGAGATCCGGGCGGCGGAAGGCGTCGGGCGAGGCGATAAACTCCGACGAGCTCGCGCGAAGAAACGGCGGCGGCTCGGGCAGCAAGGGAGGGGGAAAAAGAGGCGGCGCAGAGAGGGGATCCTCGGGAGGCGCACGGCGCTTTAAATAGCAGCCTCGGAGGTCGTGTCCGACACGGACTCCAAGACGTGCGGCGCGAGGACTCCGAGCGGCGGCGGCGGCGGCGGTTAGGGTTTGCGGCGCGGCGACGGCGTGGCGCAATCCCAGCCCTCCACGCGCGAGGCGCCGATCGGACGCCATGCGGCGCGGTCGGTGAAACAGCCGAGCGAGCAGCCGGCGAGTGAAGCGGCTTAAGCGGCGGCAGCCGACGCGCGAGCGGCCGGAAGGAGAAGCGGCCCGAACGCGGGTGGGAACGGGCGAGAGGATTCGCCCGAGAGGCTTTTTGAAAATAAAATCCTTTTCGATTTAAGAAAATCCAAATTCAAATAAAATTAAATAAATTCAAATAAATAGCAAATAAATTCAGAAAAATCCCCAAAAATACAGAAAAATTTCTTGGAGCACAAGGAACCCAACTAAAACTAAAATTCCTGATTTTGATGAACAGTTTAGCCAAATTAAATCCTTTTATTATTTAGAAATTCAAATTAAGCTGGAGTTAATTCAAGAAAATGCAAATGGTTAAATTTTGAATTCCAACATTCCAAAACTCAAATTTTGGGATGTTACAAACCTCCCCCCTTAAATGGAATCTCGACCCCGAGATTCAGGCTGGCTAGGGAATAGGTGGGGAAACTCGGACTTCAGATCTTCTTCTCGCTCCCAAGTTGCTTCCTCTTACGAATGATGGCTCCATTGGACCTTGCAAAAGCGGATGATCTTGCTTCTCGTGATACGCTCTGCGATATCCAAAATTTTCACCGTTGCTCCTTGTAGGTAAGATCCTCTTGCAAATCAATGGCTTCCAATGACATCTGCTCCTCCGCACACGCAGTACTTCTTCAATTGCGATACATGGAACACATCATGGATTCCAAAGAAAAGATCGAGGCAATTCTAACTTGTAGGCAACCTCGCCTCTTCGTTCCAAGATTTTGAACGGTCCCACATATCTGGGGCAAGCTTTCCTTTACTTGAAATCTCTTAACTCCTTTGAGAGGGGTAACTCGAGGTAAACATAATCATTGGGCTCAAACTCAAATCTCTGCGACGATTATCGCATAACTCTTACATGCGCTTTGAGCTATCTTCGCAAGCGGTCTCGAATTAGTGAACTTGCTCTTGACTTCTTGCAATATGGCAGACCAAACAATTGTCTTTCTCCGACTCCTTCCAGTTGAGAGGGTTCGCACTTCCTTCCATATAAGGCTTCAAAGGCGACATTTGCGGTCGGCTTGATAACTATTGTTGTACTGAAAACTTCGGCGTAGGGCAAACACTTGTCCCACTTGACACCATAAGTTAAGGCACAAGCTCTTAACATATCCTCAAGAATCGATTCACACGCTCGATCATCCATCGGTTTGAGGGTGATAGGCGATCTTGAATCGAGATGAGTTCCCATGGCTTCGCGTGCACTCGCCAAAAACGAGAGGTAAACTGGGTTCCTCTATCGGACACTATCTTCTTAGGCACTCCGTGAAGACTGACGATCCTTGACATATATAACTCGCTAATTTATCTCCCGCATAGGTAGTCTTAATCGAATGAAGTGAGCTACCTTAGTCAATCGATCCACTATTACCCGGATCGAGTCATAACTCGCTTGGGTTTTAGGAAATCCGTAATGAAATCCATACCAATTTCTTCCCACTTCCACTGGAATCTTCAATGGCCGCAGCAATCCTGCTGGCCTCGATGCTCTGCCTTGACCTTCCGCGCACATCACAAAGTGCAACATATTCGCAATCTCACGCTTCATACTAGGCCACCAATACCTTTCCTTGAGGTCTTGATACATCTTGGTACTTCGGGATGAATGGAGTATAAAGTCTCATGCGCTTCCTTGAGAATCAATTCCTTAAGCTCTTTCTCGATCCGCACGCAAATCGCTTCTCATACCAAATAGTACCTTGTTCATCTTCGAGAAACTCGAGGCTTTTCCTTTCTTCATATTGCTCTTAATCTCCTTAATGTCGGCATCATCTACCCGTGCTTCTCGAATCGATCTTCCAACGTAGGGCGACTTCCAAGGTAGCTAAATACCCTTCCCGAATCAATTCCAAACTAAGCTTCAAATTCCTTATAAAGGGTCGGTGACTTTCCTTAATCATCGAGTGTTGCGGTAGCTCTTTCTACTCAAAGCATCGGCTCGACATTGGCCTTGCTCGGATGATAATGAATCCCAATGTCATAGTCCTTGATCAATTCCAACCATCTTCTTTGTCTCATATTGAGGTCGACTTGGGTAAAATATACTTCAAACTCTTGTGATCGTGATAAACTTCACAACGATTACCAATGAGATAGTGACGCTAAATCTTTAAAGCATGCACTACGGTGCTAATTCCAAATCATGGGTAGGATAGTTAACTTCATGTGGCCTCGGTTGTCGCAAGCATACGCTACAACCTTCTTATCTTGCATTAGCACACAACCGAGTCCTTGTCGGGATGCATCACGTAATATCTCAAAATCCTTCCTATTATCCGCGTAATAAGCATTTGGGCGGTTGTCAAACACTTCTTTAATTCTTGAAAACTTTGCTCACACTCGATGTCCAAACAAATTTCTTTTCCTTCTTTAAAAGTTGAGTGAGCGGTCTAGCTTTTCTAGAAAACCCTTCTATGAAACGGCGATAATATCCTGCCATTCCAAGAAAACTTGGTTTGGGGTACCGTCTTGGGTGACTCCCAACTTAGCACATCTCGCACCTTTCCGGGTCAACGGCGACTCCTTCCCGATATGACATGACCTAGGAAAGCAACTTCTTTCATCCGAACTCACATTTACTAAACTTTGCATAAAGTGATTCTCTCTTAGCTTCATAGGATTTGGCGCAAGTGATCCTCATGTTCTTCCTCACTTTTGGAGTAGATCGAATGTCGTCAATGAAAACAACAACAAACTTATCCAAATACTCCATGAATACCTTATTCATCAAGGTCATGAAGTAGGCAGGGCATTGGTCAATCCAAAGGACATCACGGTATACTCATCTTGCCCATACCGAGTAACAAAAGCTGTTTTGGGTATATCCTCTTGACGAATCTTCAACTGGTGGTAACTCGATCTTAAATCAATCTTCGAGAACACTCGGCTCCTGAAGTTGGTCAAACAAATCATCGATTCTTGGCGAGGGTACTTATTCTTGATGGTGACCTCATTGAGTGAGCGATAATCCACACACATTCTCCGAGTTCCATCTTTCTTTTCAACTAGAAGAACTGGTGCTCCCCATGGCGAAGAACTTGGTCGAACAAATCCTTGATCTTGCGGCTCTTTAATCTGTCTCTTTACTTGCTAACTCATTAGCCGCATCCTATAGGGTCTCTTGGAAATGGGTGGTGTTCGGCACTAGTTCTATCAAGAACTCTATATCTCGATCCGGTGGCATCCCGGGCAACTCATCCGAAACACATCAGAAATTATTTGCGATCGCACATCTTCCAAGCTTATTCCTTTGGCACTACAAACTCTAATCCTTTGACCGATCTGAATCGGCTTGAACTTTTAACTTGGTTCCATCCGGGTGGTTAGGGTGATCTCTCTATTCCCGCAATCCAAAATCGCTTGGTTCTTGGAGAGCCAATCCATTCCTAGGATCACATCTAGGGACTTGGTGTCTAGGACAATAAGGTTGGCTAGAAATTCTACCCCTCCAATTAATATCTTAACTTCGGGGCAGCCTTGGTTCGTACTCAAATCGTAACCGTGAGATTGCACTAGTAAAACAAATCTTAAGAGGCATTGTCTTTAATTGATGATTTGCAAGAAACTCCGAGAAACAAGCGAATCGTAGCTCCGAATCAAACAAAACCATGGCAGATCTGAGTTGACTAGGAGCTTACCTAGTATGACGTCTGGTGCAGACTGGGCATCCTCGGTGGTGACGTGATTCACGCGGCCTCTTCCAGCAGGCGGCGGAGTCCTGGTGGCTTGATTAGGAGTTTGGGGCACTCCACGTCCCGATCTGATGCGGGGTCTTGGCTGGCGTAGATCCCAAATTAAAACGGACTGGCATCACAGCTTGCTTTCTGGGGCAATTGTTGGCATAATGACCGAGTTCATGACAGTTGAAACAGGTGACTCCTGCAGCTGGATTACTGTTCCTCTGAGGTGGGTTCTTTGTTGGTCTTGAGGTTGCGATTGCTGGAGGAGTCGGGCGAGAGTCTTTGGTGCAGGGTCCCGAATGTATTCGGAGGAGTGAAACGAGCGGTCGTTGAGCATTTGTTCGACTCTCTGGGTGACTCGTGGGCTCCATGTCGCATCATCTTTCTCTTACGGATTCTTCCACCCCGACGAGATTCCTCAATAAGCATAGCTTTATCAACCGGATGTTGAAAATCTACATAGTCATTGCCAATGACTTGCACCTTTAGTCCCGGATTGAGTCCACGCTGAACTTTTACGACGAGCATCATCTCGTAGCTACATCCTCTCGGAGCGTGAAGCGGCGAGTTGAGTGAATTTATTAAGGTATTCACTCACCGACATCCCTTCTGCTTAAGCTCCGAATTCATTCTTCTTCATTTCCACCTTTCCATCAGGAATATGAGAGTGGCGGAAAGCAGTGGAAAACTCTGCCCAAGTGATAGTCTGAGGATCATCATGGGCGGCATTGTAGTTCTCCCACCATTCAAAGAATGTGCCCTCCAAATGATGAGCGGCATAGAGAACCTTCTCACGATTGGTGCACTGGGCAATTTCAAGCTTCTTCTCAATGGAGCGGATCCAATCATCGGCGTCCAATGGTTCTGAAGAATTGGAGAAAGTTGGCGGACGAGTCCTCATAAATTCGCTAGCTTGGACCGAGACGAGCCGGAGGAGGTGCAGCAGCAGCTTGGTTTCTTTGGTTCAACAGTTGGCTAGAGCAACCTGCGATGCAGTTCTGGCGATTCATCATGTTGTTCATGTTCTCGCATCATTGTATTCATAAGCCGAGTCCGAGCCGCTAGAAAATGTCCCATGTTCCGTCTGCATCACGGTGGTGGTGGTGGTGCATTGGGGTTGGAGTTGGTGTTGGCACCGCACTGCATCCACCGGCGATCCACGACCGGCTCGAACGCAGTGTCAACCATCCGAGGTGCAGCGCAAGGGTTTGATAGGTAAGAGGAAAAGCGAGATGCGTGGTAAGATCATCTAGGGGAGAAGGTAATACCCAGGGACAAAAGGATACAACCGAAAGGCTTCAAATTAAGGAGGCAAATAAAGTTTTTTTTTTTTTTTCAATTAAAGGTATGGTTGTAACACCGTGCTTGGGGCAAGTGTACAACATACCAGACACTCCAGCAAAGAAAATCTTAGTATACGCGGACTAAACGTAACTAAACTGAAAGGAAAAGACATGCTCAAACACCGCTGAGCACCAAAAACCTATCTTATATGGTAGGCTTCTCGGATATGTCTTTGATGGCTTGATCATCATCTTCCTTGATTTGATTCCTTGCAAAAGGCTCGAGATTTGGAGAAGTTTCATAAGATAAGTTCAATTTAAATTTCGAAACCATGTTTCAGCAAAGGAAAGGAATAAGAACCTAAGAATAAGACGAGGGGAGACGAAAACTATTAAGTACCAATTTTGTTGGTTTGATTTAGAAAATAATTTTGAAGACCATGCTAACTAGGATAGCGACCTACAATCGATATGGCTCGATACCATCTCTGCCGGGACCCGGTTTACAAATCAAACCCTCTGTATACCGCACTAGTCCAGGATCACGCTAGTGCACACAAAGTGGAAACACGATGTAATATCATTCCATACAACGAATTAACTAAGAAGAAGCAAATTATTATTAAATAAAGCAAACGACCTTATGGTCAATGTTTACACCATTGTGCCTTAAGGGCTTAAGAAACAAATACTATTGCAATGAAAAGATAACTTGAACCATTCGACATGCCACGGGCAATCGTCTGGGAACGCCTTCCTAATCCACGTAGTCTTCATAGAATTCCTCTTCATGAGATTCATTATCTCCTTCAAAGAATCGATCAACAAGGGCATAAAGCCGTGAGTACAAAGGTACTCAAAGAAGCCGCAGGAATTGATGCAATATATTTATGCACGGCTTGACAAGGATGGCTATATAGTTTATTTTGCGTAAAGCAATAACTTGAATTGAAATACAATAAATAGATTGAAAGCATATTTATGAAAACATAAATAAATAATCGATAGATCAATGATAGACAACAAAACAACAATGAACTCCCGTTCACATCCAAACAATTCCACATTCCATATTTTATGAAACACTCTATACCCGTGTGAAATTCCGGGCTTTGTCCATGACCATGACGCGCTATTCGAATAGTTTTACACTCTGCAGAGGTTGTACAACTTTACCCACAAGACATGAACATCTCTTTGTGCAAGCGTTACTAACACACTTCCTTTGGTGTGTCGCAGAGATATCATGACAAAGCCTTTCCAATGCACACCTAAGCTCGATGATCGCCGCTAAGGTTTCGCCCATAAGGCCCCTCTTGCGCCATGTGAATCTACCCGTCCATCCGGAACCCACACCACCATTGGCGTTACTCAAGGCTAGACATTACAAATTAATCACCTAGGTCTGTCCCATTCGGACATGTGGTAGTACGATTAGACCAGTTCAATGGCGCACAAGATTAAGTCCTTAAGTTGTCTCGGGCAAGACATCCACATCCCAACGTGCTAGAAAGCACCCCTTTATCGCACGATCACTTGCCCGAGGGAAAACAATTGTTCAACCAAGACCAATGGCAAACCCGCCATGGTACAACAAATTTTACAACAATGGCTAACGGCCACGATTCAATATCTCATTAAGTCAAGATTAACATTATTCAACATGTGACATGAATCCCAACGTATATGTAAGCATGTCTAAGCATAGCTACGATAACCCAATGTTGGTATTATGATTATGTCCAACTAGTAATGTCCCAACCTAGGTTTAACAATGGATACATGGCATACAACGAATCAAGGTGGCATAATGTCAACTGGCATACATCTACTCCCATTAAATAAACATTGATACGTAAATAGCATGCAAGTGTATAAAATAAATTACTTTGCAAACATAGGATCAATATGATCAAAGGTTACGACTTGCCTTGCTGATCTAGTGCTGAATCTTGGTCTTGAAGTCTTCGTTTGCTCCTCGAATTAGCGTCTCACCGGAAAAGAAAACGATGAAACCAAATAAATACAAAACAGAGACTCAAACAAGCTCAAAACTGAAAATAAATGGCTCTGGAAGATAGACCTTGATTTTAGAAAATTTTAGAAACTTGAATCGCCTCAATCGGAGTTCGTATGAGCGAGAACGGGCCTCCGAAAGATTAAATTCAGAGAAAATACAGAAAATCAGAAAATCAGAATTTTTGGATTTATTTTTGTACTGAAAAAGGAATTTATTGCGCAACGCTGACGTCATCCGGCTCACGGTGGACAAGGTCCACGGCGCTGCGCCGGTTCACCGTGCACCGCCAGACGGTACGCGACACGACGCAGCGCGGCCGATCAAGGCCGACGCAGCGGCCACGCGGCACACATCCAATGGCGACGCGAGATCCGACGGCCAAGGAGCCAAGGCACGCAGCGGAGGAGACGTGGCACGATCCGGGACACCTACTGGAGATCGGACGGCCAGAGTTCCTCGGCGGAGAACGACGGCGAGGCGGCGGCGCAACTCACCGGGACCGAAGAAGACGACACGGCAAGCGGCGCTACGGCGATGACTCGGGCACGAGACAAGTCAGACCGGAAAGAGGGCAACGCAGCGAATTCAGGGGAGCAAACGGCGACGGCAGAGGAGGATCGACGGCGGAGATCCGGGCGGCGGAAGGCGTCGGGCGAGGCGATAAACTCCGACGAGCTCGCGCGAAGAAACGGCGGCGGCTCGGGCAGCAAGGGAGGGGAAAAAGAGGCGCGCAGAGGGGATCTCTCGGGGCGCCGGCGCTTAAATAGCACCTCGAGGTCGTGTCCGACACGGACTCCAAGACGTGCGGCGCGAGGACTCCGAGCGGCGGCGGCGGCGGCGGTTAGGGTTTGCGGCGCGGCGACGGCGTGGCGCAATCCCAGCCCTCCACGCGCGAGGCGCCGACGGACGGCCATGCGGCGCGGTCGGTGAAACAGCCGAGCGAGCGGGCCGGGCGAGGTGAAGCGGCAGCGGCAGCCGACGCGAGCGGCCGCCGAAGGAGAAGCGGCCTCGAACGCTGCTGAAACGGGCGAGAGGATTCGGCCCGAGAGGCTTTTTGAAAATAAAATCCTTTTCTGATTTAAGAAAATCCAGAAATTCAAATAAAATTAAATAAATTCAAATAAATAGCAAATAAATTCAGAAAAATCCCCAAAAATACAGAAAAATTTCTTGGAGCACAAGGAACCCAATTAAAACTAAAATTCCTGATTTTGATGAACAGTTTAGCCAAATTAAATCCTTTTATTATTTAGAAATTCAAATTAAGCTGGAGTTAATTCAAGAAAATGCAAATGGTTAAATTTTGAATTCCAACATTCCAAAACTCAAATTTTGGGATGTTACAAAAATCTATTCGAATAACTGTGTCTCCGGTTAAGGACAATAGTTGGGAATTTCACACATGGGTTAGATTTTATAAAATAAAACTTAGGAAGGAGGTTGTGTGCCATGAAAAGTAAATAGAGTAGGTTGTGTACCAATATGGTTCATTTTAACTTGAAAAATATATGAGAATCTTATTATTACTATTATTTAGTTTACTATAATTTTAGTATATTATTGTATTCAATTGCAAATGTTGCTTTACACAAAACAAGCCATGTAAGCCTTTCTTTGGAATAAGCTTTGCATATATTTATACTAGACTTGCATTCTATGCACAACTTGTTGAGTACTTTATATGCTCACTCTTGCAATAATAATCAATCAGTTGGAGAAGAGGAGTCAACACCGGCTCTGAAGGAGGAGCCGCCGCCCGTCTTTTTATCCGCCCTTACAGCGACCTTTCTCTCTTTTCCTCCCATATCACGAGAAGGCCTGTTATTAGGATTCAAGCTTTGTCGATTGCCTGTGGCAGATCGATGGGTTGTCCGTTGAAGTTTTCGTTTCATTGTAGTTTATCTTATTTATTGAATAATCCCTACAAGTCAAAATAAAATTAAACTCGACCATAAGGTAATCACACTATCTATTTATTTATTTATTAAATCTAGTCATTTATTACAATTTTGCTGTGTATAGAGTTGATATTTCATCTATGCTGCTACTATGTACACTAGCGTGACTCTAGACTAGTGCAGTATATATAGAGGGTCCGAATTTGCATATTTGGGTCCCAACAGATAGTCACATGGGCTACTGCATTTCCAAAGAAAAGAATTGTGAGACTCATTTCACGTGTGTCCTTGATTCTTTTTTTAAAAAAAAATATTTCGGTGTCACATCCTATGCCCAAGCTTTCTCCTCAATATCAAGACTAGCAACCGAATCCTCAACATAAATGTTTTGCCTCTTGGGTTTCAGAGATGTGGCGAAATTTCTCCAAGATGGTGGTAATTTGTCAATAATGCCCCCTGCCACAAATTTGTCAAGTAACTGACAACCACGGTGCATGAGTTCTCTCACAATGAGTTGTAGTTTATGAGCCTGTTCAACTACAGAATGGTTGTCAACCATTGTGTTTGTCAATCATTGTGTAGTCATGATATTGCTCATGACATACAGCTCACGTCCAACATCTGAGGCTGCAAACTTATGTTCGAGTGCCTCCCATAGTGCTGCAACATTTTTGATGTGCATATACACGTCACATAGTTGGTCAGACCATACGTTTAGAATGCAGCCGAAAAAATTGTCGTAGCCGTGTCAAACTTTTTGTCTTTTAACATTAGGAGGTCCCTCTTTAGGACTAGGTAGCACAACCCACCATACATTCATAGCTAAGAGCCACAATTGGACCATTGTCTACACTCTATTAAAGTTCACACCACTGAACTTTTTCGGTTTCATAGCCTCGGTAAAACCGCCATTACAATGTGCCTATCAGGTTTTTGGATTATAAGATGTTTGTGCACTTTTGTGATTGTTTTAATTTCTAAGGAAATAGTCAAGAGTAATGCAACATATGTATTAGGTATAATGGAAACTACTAACAATAATATGATCGCACAATATATTACGTATACCTCAAACATATGCATTAACATGATAGATCAGATAGCCGAAATACTACTAACAAAGAGATGGGATCACACATAGTATTTTTGACAGCATAATTGTATTCAAATAAACCGTAACTTACAGATGATTCGCTCCAACAAAGTTTGCGGTAGAGTCTGATGCGAAGAAAAAGACGCATAGAAGATCAAGAAAGAAAGCCGTGAGTAGCCGCGTGAACGCTAACCAAAAATCTTATTTGCCCCAACTTGTGCAGGACCAAAAATGACGATGGTTTTGGAGTAGCTGAGGTGGCGCGATGTAGTGGAACAACTAGCAGAGAAAAGAGAGGGTGGTGCGTGTGATTTTTTTGCAGAAAATGTTTTAGTTTGGTCCAACAAACATGATATCAGCTAAAGCTGCAATGGACAATCCCTACTTCGATAACTGCAGTGGACCAGTTCTAGTTCTTCTGTAAAATGATGTGCCCAACAATCTCCTGCCAGAGCAACCGTGCTCGGTTCTCTCTAGCACCAGGTGAGCGTTCGTCCCACTCACGTTCGAGTGCGCTTGAACGATCGTGCGCATATCTGTTAGAGCTGATGTCTCAAACAGAAAAATAAAAATAGTGGGTATATACATGTGTGCTATTCAGTGGGACAACGCGTTCTCACTCTCCGGGGCTCTTGGAGCCTTAGATTAAATTTCTTAGTGTGTAAAGAGGATATATACGTGTGTGTGCATGAGTGTGATGTGTGTGGGATGTGTGCGTCCTCTGCCATACAAACTGTTATGAGATAAGAATTCTGTAACCGATTCGGTTACTATCTATCTCTTATTTGTGGGCGAATCTGAACTCATCTCTTATGCTTTTCTCATATATATTGGGCTTTCCACCATGTAAAAGATCAATCTAATAAAGCGAGGGAGTTCCACCCTATATTCTGTGTGCTCCTTTTCTTGATCGTGTGATCCTGTTGGTGTAATGTTGATTGATCGTGGGTGAACGACTACGTTTTACAACACGTCATCAGCACGAGACTCTACCGTGGCTACCAATCGAGATCGTCTGCCTGCGACAATCTACATGGCATCGAAATTCATCCTGCTACACGCGATCATCCTACTGCAAGCCCTACGTAAGTTCGATTTGCGTAAATCGCAATTATACAAGAAATAATCCTGTAGATTATGCAAAATTGTCAGAGATTAATTAGCTAATCCAATACTGCAATCATAATCTCTGTAAACGTAAGTAGATTGCATCTACGGTTTTTCTGATCTTGCAAATCAAGATAATCGCGTATGAGTTTCTGTTTATCATCAACATTAAGAAAAAAGAGGGAGTCGTCTCTGAGCTTGTAGCTCACCCGCGGCCAGAAGCCGCCGCACCTCCACCGACGAATCCGCGCCGCCGGCACCACGTGTCGCCTGCACCTCGCGTCGACCCGATGCCCTCCACTACTCGTGGCCGTGCGCCTTGTCAGCGCCCCGTTGTTGGCCCCGTGCGCCGCCCTTGGCTTTGCCATCCCGGCCAGCCCCACGTGCCGCAGATGCCATGCCCAGCCGGTGCCACACCGTGGCTTGGTCTCATGGCCTCCCCGCTCTGACCGACGCCAGAAGCGCCAACAGAGGTAGTCGCAAAAGTAGCCGCGGCCCCGCAGGCGTGCTGCGCCATGCCATCAACTACGAACCCCGTGCGCCTCATCGTCGGTGGTGATGGTGACGCGTCGCGCCACGCGCCCGAAGCGCTCGACAGCGGCCTTGTGCGCTGGCAACGATGTCGATCCCTCGGCGTGCATCGGCCACACCGGCTTCCCGCCGTAGCCGCTGTCCGCTCGTAGCCGGACCGCCGCGCCATTGCAGCCTGACCACACCGTTCTTCGTCGGCCACTTCGAACCTGCCCACACCAACGGCTGCTTTTGTGCCCGATGCCGCCGCGGCCGCTTGAGCTCAAAGCTCGCCCGCCGGCCGTGGTTACGCCGCCAGTCGCTGCGTTACCTCAACCACCGGCCTCGTGCCCGCCGATCCGACGCCCCGACCGCCAAACCCCGTGCACTTTGCGTCGCGTCGCGATGTGGGGAGCTCCACGCCGTCTCGTTTTTTTTCCTGTAGAGAATGGTAGGCGGCGTCGGCAGTGCTCTTGGCGACTAGGGTTTTCTGTCGGCCTCCTAGGCAGTCCATTTTGGCGAGGCGCCCGATTGGGCTTTTTGGGCCAAATCGCTCGTGAAGGCTGATCGGCCAAGGCACCCTAGTGGGCCTGTTGGGCCAGACAACCGAGCGGACCAAATAGGCCGTTCGGCCCATTTTTCAAAAATAATTGTTAAAATCTGAATATTGGCTTTAATCCTACAAAATAGTTTTTCTAGGTTATGGACTTTCGTAAAATTTTGGTAAATTGATATTTAGAGCACATTGAAAGTTCCATGCCCTGGGTTTATTTTCTAGCTATATGTCATATTTTATATTCACTGATATTTACTTTCTGTTTTTTAAGTAATTCTAAAAATTGCTTAGTAATTAACAGAAAATGCTAGAAAATTATATATAAAAAATATGTATGACCCATTTCTGTGTGTCATGTTGATAGATTAATTTTCTTAGCTTGTTTTTCATGTTAATATATGCTAGTCATTTTTCCCTATTATTCAGTAATTCTGAAAATCGCTTAATAATTAGCAAAAATCATGAAAAATATTAGGAAAATCCTGAAAAAATGTGATGATTATCTACTGAATAGATATAGACCAAAACTTTACTGATTCAATAATGAGCATGAAAAATAATATTTTACCTGAAGTAAAATCCCTGTTTTGTTTGCATATAGGATATGTCTGACATCACCAAGAAAGAATTTACTGAGCTTGCCCTGAATGGCAGCAACTACCTTACTTGGGCAATGGATGCCAAGATCAACTTGACAGCCCGATCCCTTGGAGCTGCAATTTTCTAGCCTGAAGCTAGTACCCCTGCTCTCCCTGAAGCCGCTAAATGAGCAACTTTGCACTTCCTGAGGCACCATCTCCATGCGGACCTGAAGGCCGAATATTTGATGGAGGAGGACCCGCTGGCTCTATGGAATTCCCTGAAGGAATGATATAACCAGCAAAGATCCGTTATGTTGCCAAAAGCACAATGGAAATGGACCCTCCTACGCTTTCAAGATTTTAAGTCAGTGGCAACATACAACTCTGTCATGCACAAAATTGTTGCCAAACTAGCATTCTGTGACCAAAAGATTACAGAAGCTGAAAAAATTGACAAGATATTGTGCACATTCCACCCCAATATGAGGATACTACAGCAACAGTATCGCCATGCAAAGTACCAGAAGTACTCAAAGCTAATATTGCCTGAAGCTCATGCAAACGCTCAGCAGGCTAGCAATAGCCGAGGCCACAGAAAGGGCCAAAGAGAGAAAGGGGATAAATGGAAGAATGACAAAAATCATAAAGGAAGAGGTAAATACCAGTGGAAAATAAAAGGAAATGGATCAGGTCGCTTCCAGAAGAAAGGACCAACAAATAAGACAAATGATCCTAAACAGCCATGCTTTATGTGTGGATAAACTGATCATTGGTCACGTACATGCCGCACCCCAAAGCATTTGGTAGAACTTTATATGAAATCCACTGGGAGATTCCAGAAGAATCAAGGGAATAAGGCGGAGGCACATTTTATTACTCAACATGTTGTTGACAATGGAATGGAATTAGATGATGATCAAGTCTCCAACCCCACAGAAGAATTCAAAAAGGGCCTTCTTGGATATGGTGATACTCCCATGGAAGAGGATGATCTTATCAGGGATGAGCTAAAAGAATTCCTTGTAAATCTCAGGAGGATGATACAAATGATTTGTATGGAGACATGCAGTAGTCTCCCAGTCTTTCTTTTAGAGTCAAATTCACATTACCCTTTTCTAGAGTCTCCTAAAGAGTCTCTTTTATCAATTTAGTTTTTTTTGTGTTCCTGAATGAACAATGGTCTACGCTCCTGTTGAGCGATTATCGGTCAAATTCAATAAAGTGTAATTTCAGGAAATTTATTTAATCATGCTATGCTTGTTTTATATTGTTTGTTTCTGTTGTAACAAATGTTTGATTGTCTTTATATCTTTAATATAGAACACCTGTATAATCCAATGGCGAAGGAGGAAATCTGGCTTGTAGACAGTTGCACCACAAATACAATTCTTAGAGAAACTAAATATTTTTAGACTTTAATTAAGAAAACTGGAAATATTATGACCATCGTCGGAAGTGATGCTCTCATTGTTGGCACCGGAAGAGCCATCATAGTTCTCCCTATGGGCACTCGCATAATTATAGAGAATGCCCTATTATACCCAGAGTCCAGTCGCACTCTTCTAAGTTTCAAAGACATCCGTCTAAATGGTTTCCACATAAAGATTGAAAATGAGGATGGTACAGAATACCTTGACTAAGTTTGACGGGTGTAATAAACGTGTGGTCGAAAAACTTCCTTCCTTCTCCTCCGGATTATATTACACATATATAAAACCTGAAGTTTATGTTGCGATGAAAACTATAGTTAAAACCCCATAAATATTTAAGATCTGGCATGATCGTCTGGGTCATCCTGGGTTGAATATGATGAGAAGAATAATAAATAATTCTGCTGGCCACAACATAAAAACTACAGTATTTCCTAAACCTGAAGCTTTTATATACCCTGTTTGTGCTAAAGGAAAACTGATAGTGCGACCCTCTCATCTCAAAGTTAGGGAAGAATCACTGAATTTCCTGGAGAGAATTCAAAGTGATATCTGTGGACTAATTCAACCCCTGTCGGGTCCCTTTAAATATTTTATGGTTCTAATAGATGCTTCTACTAGATGGTCTCATGTATGTCTCTTATCTACTAGGAACCATGCTTTTGCTAAATTAATCGCCAAAATTATTAAATTGAGAGCCTCCTTTCTAGAAGAAAGGATTAAGTCCATTCGCATGGATAATGCTGGCGAGTTTAACTTAAAAGCATTTAATGATTATTGCATGGCTCTGGGCATTAATGTAGAGCACCCTGTACCCCATGTCCACACACAAAATGGCCTTCATGAGTCATTAATTAAGAGAGTAAAGCTTATTGTCATGCCGTTTTTGCAGAATTGTAGGTTACACACCAGCTGTTGGGGCCATGCAGTGCTGCACGCTGCATCATTAATTCAATTCAGACCAACTGCATACCATGAAACTTCCCCCTTGCAGCTAGTGCGTGGGAAAAAACCAAGCATTTCCCATGTGCGAAAATTTGGCTGTGTTGTATACGTGCCAATCTCTCCACCTCAGCGTACCACCATGGGACCTCACCGGAAGTTGAGGATCTATGTAGGATATGAATCTCCGTCAATTATTAAATACCTAGAGCCTATGACAGGGGATCTGTACACGGCTCGGTACGCTGATTGTATTTTTGATGAGCACAATTTTTCGGCATTAGGGGAAGATAAGTACCACATTGAAGAATGCCGGGAAATAGATTGGAATGCCACTGGCATTCAGTCCTTGTGGAATATATGAAACCAGGTATCTTCATGACCGGCCCAGTATCGCCTAAGGAGGAGACAGGCCCAAGCAGAAGGCCCAAAGGATGAGCCCCACGCCAAGCATTGCTGCCGCACGGAAGGAGGCACGTCCTATAGATAGTCGAATATGTATTTAGATATAAAAAGTTACAGTTGTGATCCGAGTCTTTATTAGGATAGATAAAGATGTAAACCCTATCCTGTAACCAACTAGAATATAGCAACCAATCGGAATCTCCTAACCGATCAGGACTCTGTAAGCCGCCCCACCCCCAGTATATAAGGGAGAGGGCGGGTAACACCATAGACATCCGATCATTCAAGTATAGAGCAATCGAGCCCTAGAGCACAGACCATATCGCCCAGAGCACATTACGCTTTGAGCAACCTTTGATCCAAGAGATCCATATAATCCCAGCACACAGGATTAGGGTATTACCTCCATCGTCGAGGGTCTGAACTTGTCTAATCCCTTGTCTTGTGTAACCTTCGAGTTTGAGATCCAGCGCCTACCCCATAAATTTATTGCCGACTACAAAAGTCAATAGTTGGCGCGCCAGGTAGGGGAAGCGCTATAATCTTTTCCAAAAGACTCGATGGCAGCAATCGGTGGATTCATCGCCACATACGTCTCCGGCCAGGCCTTCCGCTTCGGAAGCCTGGACTTCGTCGTAGATACGCGCGGAGAGCTTATTTACTTGGTCCAAAGCCAGATCCAATCTGGTGAAGATCAGGCCAACCCATCTCAGGTATGCCGCTCTGACTCACCTAGAAAACCAGTCAGCATTGTGAGGAACTGCTGCGATTTTCGTGGCGTCTTCGCGATTGAGGAGTAGAGGATCGATCTCCATCAAGAAGACCAAGAGGTTGCGGAGGAAGATCGTCTTCGTAAGGGTAGGGAGGTGCAGGCGCGATCTCTTCGATCGTGCGGCCGCAATGTCCGCGAGGACATCCTGTAGTCCAGGTTGGGAGACCAATCCGTCTTCCGCACGTCGATGCAGAACGTCGTCGCTTCCAAGACGCTTCTCGACACGCTGGACCCGATGATTTCATCGGACAGCCCGGCGGCCCCGATCGTGGCCCAAATCAAGGCTATGGTGATGGTGGCAGCAATCCAGCAGAATCAGGAAAAGCCGGTAGGTGAAGCGCACTCGCGCTCTCACACGGCTACTTGTGTCGCCAGCAGTCGGACTGCAACCAGTCGGAATACCGGTAGTCGGTGCCATACACCACCAGTCGGAGACGCTCGCCGAATTCTCATCCGCGACCTCCGCCAAGACATCACCGCCAGACGGCAGGAGCGGGACGAGGAAGAGCGATGCAGGCGCCACGATGACTACGAGCGTTTCGGCACCGGCCACGATCGACGAAGTGATCAAAGGTACGACGACCGCGACGACCATAGAGATTATCATCGCCGGGGTCTGAATGACGACGACCGTTGAGCCATGAACTCTCCGCGCCGAACTCCGCCCCGGTGCGTTGAAGACAATCGCCGAGCCAGAGGCTCACCACGCCAGTCTCCCCCTCATCATGATGAGAGATCTATTGACGGGATCCGAGCGTTCACTCCTCGGCTACGCTGAGTGGTATGGCCGAAGGATTCAATCCCAAAGGTATCGTAAAGTTTGACGGGGAACGAGATCCGGAAGCTTGGCTGCAGGTCTACGCCCTGGTGGTTAAGGCGACCGGGGGCAATCAGACTGTGATGGCAAACTATCTGCCGGTCAATCTCACCCCTCAACTCAAGCATGGCTCACGGGACTTCCTGCGAACTCGGTGGACTCCTGGAGTGATCTTTGCGAACAATTCATCACTAACTTCCAGGGAACCTACGAGAGGCCTGGCACCCCGTGGGACCTGTACCAGCTTCACCAGAAGAAGGACGAGACGCTGAGAGATTTCATTCGGCGTTTCATGTAGAAGAAGAACACTGTCAGGGACGTATCTGAAGTGGTGGTGGTGGCGGCCTTCCAAAAAGGGGTAAGTGATCCTGACCTAATCAAGAAAATATCCAGGAAACCCCCTACCTCCGTGAAAGAGATGTTTGCGCTGGCCGATCGCTATGCCACGGCCTCGGACGCCCTGGCCGAGCGCCAAGAGGATCGCCCGCAGTAGAAGAACAAAGACGACAAGCCCGAGTCCTCCAAGCACAAAGATAAGAAGCGGAAAGGCGAGGAGCTAGTTGCAGTAGCCGAACGCGACCGACCCCGAGCCCCACTGTAGGGACCCGAATCCACTGATTCGAACCCACTGTGTTTACTGCACTATTCCCAGGATCAACGCTAGTGCACACAGCTTAACATTGGTACATATCACATCATACACAACGATAATAGAATAATAGTTCATTTATTGATATAGCTAAATGTATGATCTTATGACCAACTTACATTATTAAGCCACGCAGGGCAAGACGGAGAATATAAGCTAATAATTAAGCGTGAAAGTAGAAGCGTAGATAGCTCATCACCACCACAGCAACCGACAAGGCTCGGACCCTAATGACTCGTGTCTTCATGGACTTCATCTTCCAACACAGTGTAGATTCTTCAAGCTGTTGATTATTGTTGTTTGGCAAGGGTGAGTACTTAAAGCACTCAACAAGTTGTGCATGTAATGCAGTTCTATTTATCTATATGTAAGGCTTATTCCAAAGGATAGGCTATCATGGCTATTTTGCAATAAGCGGCATTTATGAACAAATACAAGGAATAGATTGTAAAGAATGTAAAACAAATAGCAATAATAAATAAATTCAATATTTCTCAAGTAAACCAAGTTTCCAATCCTAAATCAAGTTCCAATCTTCCATATGGCCATCCCGCCATCCCAACCAAGTTGTCCAATTTATTAATCTAACCCTTAATCGTAATTCCGAGCATTGCTCAATACCGCGAGCACGGCTATCCGAATAGTTTCACACTCTGCGAGAGGTTATGCACTTTACCCACGTGATACAACCAAACACCACAAAGGCGAAAGATTATAACAAAGCCTTTACAATGCTCTATCTTAATCCGATACTACCCGCTAAGGTTTCAACAACTGGCGGTCTCAGTAAACCACGCCCGTGGCCCCCTCTTGCGCCATGTGAATTACACCGACCCGGGAACTCACACCACCACGATAGTATCAACATTAAGACTTTGCAAATTACTCGGCTAGGTGGCCCATACGGACATGTGGTTGCATGATTGACTCAGGTCAAAGGCTTGCAAGGTTAAGTCCTTAGTGTGATCAAGGCAAGACTTCCACATACCATCTGCCCATTGGGCCCACCTTGGCCTCCTCGCCCCTTGCCACTTGCCCCAATCTAAGTGATTATCACCCAGTTGATTACCAAGCACCACGTGCCATCAACAATTCAACATCGTTGCGTGACATGACTCGCCACAACAACTCAATCTCCTCGTGTGATCCCACATGACACACAAGTTCATAATATTGTTCCATATTCCATTAATCAAGATTAATTATCAATGATTCTGACACATGTGATGACGTGGCATGGCTAAGCAACTAATACGAACTAAACCTCCAATGTTGATTATAATTATTAACCAACTATATTAAACCAATCTAAGGTGACAATGGATCATGGCATACAATGACAAGGTAGGGTATAGATCAATCGGTATTTTAGCTAAGCCCAAACTAATTTGAAACAGCTTGTATATTTGAAATATATGCAATAGCGTAAATCAAACATAGCAATTTTATAAACATGGGTTCAACATGATCAAAGCACAACTTGCCTTGGAATAGGTCCTGATCTGGATCTGAAGTTTGCTCTTGAGTTGCTTGATCTTCCTCCGAAGCGTCGCACAATTCAACGTCTACGCGTACCGAAAAGAAAAGCAAATAAATACCAAAACAGAGAGCAATTGAACTCCAAAAATCAAATAAAATTCACCATTAAATAGATCTCAATTTTACAAATTTTTAGAAACTGGAATCACTCAAATCCGAGTTAAATTGCAAAAGATATAGCCTTTTGAAGTTTGAAATAAATACTGAAATCAGAAAATCAGAAATTCGAAATTAACAGATTTATTTTTATACTGAAAAGATGATTTATGACGTCAGCGTGACCTCATGATGACGTCATCTTCACCGAATTTCCAATCGGATTATTTTCCAATTGAAAATATGATTATGACGCAAGCATGGCGTCGTATCGGTCGAGCCAATCGGAAGGCGCGCGTGTCCTCGGTCCATGGACCCGATCCACGACTGCTACCGCTTACGATGGGCTCGGCTCACGGCGCCTCGGCACTGGCGCGCGACACGGCGGCGCCGATTTGCCCACTGCGCGGCGGAATCCCACCGCAGATCACATCTAACGCCACCGATCTCACCCCACGTGGCGGCCACGACAACCGCGGGATTTAGATCTAACGGCGGCCACGTACGGCGTTCGCTCATTTCTTACGCGGAGACGTGGCACAATCTCGCCCCTTCACGAGATCCGACGGTTCGAAGCTTCCACACGACAATGGCGGTGCGGCGGCGCAACTTCACCGGACTTGGGGCGATGACCTCGGCGACGGCGTTCGGCGACAAAACGCCGCTATCGCTTCCGCGGGTCCGACGCGTTGAGGTACGGATCTCCGATCTGAACCAAGCGCGGCTCGAAACGGCGAAGCGGCGGCGGAAAACAGAGCGAACGCGGCGGGGCTTCGCGACTCCGGCGAGCTTCGCACGAGCGGTAGCGTCGGCGCCTCGACGTGCGTGCGCGAGCAGTCTGGCGCGGGTGAGATTCCAACGCCTGTGGCGCGCTTTAAATAGCCGCCGCGAGGCGTGTCGGCCGGACTCAGAACGACATCGTGGCGGCGGCGGACTCGGGCGACTTCGGAGAGGTGACGCGGACGCATCCGGCAGCGACACGCGGCGCCGATCCGACGGCGCTCGGCCACCACGGCGCAATCTCGGCCGTTGGATCTCGATCCAACGGTCGTGATTAGGTTTAGGGTTTGGTTTCCAAAAGGGCTGCATGGGGTGACTTGGGCCGCACGGTTCGCGGGCGGCCCAAAGATTCACTTCACTTTTAAAAGAGTTTTTCAATTAAAATAATTCCGAAATTCATTTAATTTGCTTTAGGCAATAAAATAATCAGGAAAAATCCAAGAAAAATCTCAAAATTACTTTGAGACATTCTGGACTCAAATAAAATATTTTTGCCAAAACTTTATTTTAACTTTGCATAGATTTAAATACTTTTGGATAAAAAGCAATAAACTTGACATAAGATTTAATTCAAATAAATCCAGAAAAATCCAAATAAATTCCAGAAAATCACAAATGCACATTTAAGCAAATAAAACTTAATTAAGCTGAATTTTGGGATGTTACAAACCTCCCCCTTAATGTAATCTCGGCAGAGATTGGGGCTAACTATAGAATAGGTTCTGAATTCGACTTTAAATCTTCTTCTCGCTCCCAAGTGGCTTCACTTTGAATGATTGCTCCATCAACTCGCAAAGCGAATAGACTTGTTTACGGTCTTGCGTTCCATACCATCCAAAATTCATTGGTTGCTCTTTATAAGTCAAATCTTCTTGCGCTTCTATTGCATCCAGCGGGGTTTGCTCTGTGGGCACTCTGAGACACTTCTTAAGTGCGACACATGGAATACATCATGCACTCCGCCAAAGATCGAGGCAACTCTAATCGATAAGCCACCTCTCCTCGACGGCTCGTAATCTTGAGCGGACCGACATATCTTGGTGCAAGCTTCCTTTAACGTGGAATCTCTTAACGCCCTTAAGAGGGGAAACCACGAGATACACATGATCTTACGGTTGAAACTCAAATCTCGACGCGATTATCTGCGTAGCTTTTCGTCTTGACTGTGCTATCTTTAACCTCTCTCGATCATTGCAACTTGACTTTACGCCTCTTGAGAACATCGGCCCAAAACCAAGCGTTCTCCGTTTCATTCCAATTCAGCGAGTACGACAAAGCACGTCCATACAATGCCTCGAATGGTGACATCGTGAGGCTAGCTTGATAACTATTATTATAATCAATTACGCATATGGCAAACATTTATCCCAAGAGGTAGCATAAGCTAAAGCACAAGCTCTCAACATATCCTCTAAAATC
This sequence comes from Otatea glauca, assembly GCA_036346275.1. NCBI lineage: Eukaryota > Viridiplantae > Streptophyta > Magnoliopsida > Poales > Poaceae > Otatea > Otatea glauca. The sequence continues at coordinate 32,619,424 of CM070719.1, forward strand.
GATTTACTCTCTCGATCGACCATCCATGCGGGTGATATCTTTGTACTAAAATTGAGACGGGTTCCCATTGCTTCGTGCAACTTATTCCAAAATCTCGAGGTAAATTGGGTACCTCATGACACAATCTTCTTGGGCACTCCATGCAAACATACAATCCTCGACATGTACAATTACGCTAAACGATCTCGGAGTAAGTGGTCTTTCTTTGGGATGAAATGGCGATCTTGGTTAAGCGATCCACAATAACCCAAATGGAATCGTAACCTTTACGAGTCTTAGGTAGACCGTGATAAAATCCATTCCGATTTCTTCCCACTTCCATTCCGAATTTTTAACTACCAGCAATGACCAGTGGGTCTTTGGTGCATGGCTTTTACTCTTTGACATCGTCGCATAATGCAACATGCTCACCACTTCACGCTTCATATTCGCCACCGAATCTCTCCTTCAAATCTGGTACATCTTGGCACTTCTGGGTGAATTGAGTACTTAGAATCGTGAGCCTCCTCAAGAATCAATTGCTTTAGCTCCTTTTATCCGACGCATAAATTCGCTTTTAAAGAACATGGTTCCTTGCTCATCAGAGTGAAATCTAAGGCTAGGCCTTCTTCCTTTTAGCCTTGATTTTTGAAATTTTATCGTCATCTTGTTGACCTTCTCTAATCGATCCTCTAGTTTGGCTTCACTTCTAGCGCGACTATCATTCCTTGAACGACTTCCAATCTTAGCCACGAAATTCCTTGCATAATTCGGTTGATCCTCCATTGACAATGTATTTGCGCTATGGCTCTTTCAACTCGAGCATCCGCCACCACATTGGCTTTTCGAGGTGATAATGGATTCCCATATTATAATCCTTAATTAGTTCAAGCCATCTTCGCTGTCTCATATTCAGTCGACTTGAGTGAATATGTATTTGACTTTATGGTCCGTATATATCTCACATCTATTTCCTATGAGATAATGGCGCCATATCTTTAAAGCATGCACTACTGGCGACTAATTCCAAATCATGCGTTGGGTAATTCACTTCATGCGGTCTTAATTGTCTCGACGCATAAGCAACGACTTTGCCTTCTTGCATTAACACGCATCCCAAGCCTTGCTTCGAAGCATCGCAGTAAATGTCAAATCCATTCTGCACATCTGGCAACACTAATACGGGGGCTGTTGTTAAGCGTTTCTTCAATTCCATAAAACTTTGCTCGCACTCTGGCGTCCATGCAAACTTCTTTTCTTTCTTCAACAACTGTGTCAAGGGTTTAGCAATTGTTGAGAATCCCTCTATGAACCGACGGTAATATCCCGCCATTCCCAGAAAACTACGAATCTGAGTAACGGACTTCGGTGGCTCCCAATGCAACACTGCATCCACTTTGCTGGGATCAACTGCGACTCCTTTGGTAGTCATTACATGACCCAAGAATTCGACTTTCTCCTTCCAGAATTCACACTTGCTAAACTTTGCATATAGCTGATGCTCTCGCAGCCTGTCTAAAACCATCCTTAGATGTTCTGCATGCTCTTCTTCGGTCTTTGAGTAAACCAAAATATCGTCTATGAAGACCACAACGAACTTATCCAAGTAATCCATGAAAACTTTATTCATCATGTTCATGAAATATGCTGGGGCATTAGTCAATCCAAATGACATGACTGTGAACTCATAATGTCCATATCGCGTAAACGCGGTCTTAGGTACATCCTCCGCTCGGATCTTCAATCGATGGTATCTCGAGCGAAGATCTATCTTGGAGAAAACTCCAGCTCCTCTTAAGCGATCAAATAAGTCATCGATCCGGGCAGCGGATACTTATTCTTGATCGTTACTTCATTAAGTGCACGATAGTCGATGCACATTCTAAGACTTCCATCCTTCTTGCGAACAAACAAAACCGGGCTCCCCACGGTGATGAACTAGGTCTAATGAAACCTTTCTCTTGCGGTTCCTCAATCGCTTCTTCATTTCCACTAACTCGCTCGGTAGGCATCCGATATGGTCTCTTTGATATCGGTCTTTGTACTGGCGCTAACTCGATAACGAACTCGATATCTCGGTCCGTGGCAATCCGGCAAATCTTCCGAAATACATCCGGTATTCTCGCTCTTGGCACATCTTCCATGCTGATGGCTTTCACACTGTTGACCACTAACTGCCCATCTCGAACTGCGGTCGCTTGAAACTCCACTTTCTTGCCACTAGGGCCTTCCAAAGTTACAATCCTTCGGCCACAATCCAAAACAGCCTTATGCTTCGACAGCCAATCCATTCCAAGGATGACGTCTAGGGATTGCGCATCTATCAAGATAAGATTCGCTAGAAATTCTATCCCATCCATAAGCAACTTAGCTCCCAAACACCCAAGGCTAGATCTAAGCTCAGATCCTGGGGCTTGGACTAAGAGCACACACTTAAGATTCACCACTTTAAATCCATTCTTGGTTGCAAAACTTTGAGAAACGAGCGAATCGAAGCTCGTAATCAAACAAAGCGTAGCAGTCGAGTTGACCGAAACTTACCCGACGACGCGTCATTGCCTCTTGAGCTCCATCCGCGGTGATGTGGTTGATCCTTCCACGCACCGATGATCGCGCGATGCTCGGCTTGGCTTGCGCGATTTCCTCCGAGGTTGGTACCTTGGCGGTGTTGTTCCCGTGTTGAAACGAGTCGGCGTGATGCCTCCCTTCGTGGACACCTATTAGAAAAGTGCCACGGCTCATTGCAAGTATAGCATCTCTTCACCGCGGATTCTTGATTTCCTCTGGTGCGTTGTTGCCTGTCTTTGAGTTTGAAAATTCGATTGGCATGGCGAGGTGTAGGAGTTGATGTCTTATTTGCGGTGGTGGTTGGAATCTAGCAAATTCTTTGTGGTGACATCCTCAAGCGTAGATGATTTGGGCGTCCACCGATTGTTCATCAAGCGCTTACGGTTTCACCTAGCTCTTTGCGCTTATCCTCTAGGATCAAAGCCTTATTGACTAGCTCTGGAAATCTGGAAAATTGTGGGTAATCACCCCACCAGTAGTCTGAGTTCATCCCTTCATGAAACGAGGCTATGCGGCTTTATTTGTCGCTCGTCTTGAGGGCATAGCGAGCTAATCGAGTAAATTTGTTCAAGTATTCGCCACCGGTTGGCCTCCTTGCTTCAAAGCTCAACTCCTCCTTCTTAAGATCCATCATTCCCTCCGGGACATGATCTTGGCGGAAAGCATTAGTAAACTCCTCCCGGGTTATCTCTGTGGGGCTCCATGAGCGACAAGAGTTCTCCCACCACTCTGCGGCGGTCCTTCCAGTTGATGAGAGGCGTAAAGCACCTTCTCATTTCCTTCACACTGTGTGATGTGCAGCTTCTTCTCAATTGTCCTAAGCCAGTCATCGGCTTCCAAAGGATTCACATTTCCCGAAAAAGTTGGTGGCCTAGTCCTCATAAAATCTGATAGCTTTGACATAGGTCGAGGTCCACCATGATTGTTCTGAGTTGCAGGGTTGTTGTGATTTACTGCTGCATTGGTCATCTGCTGCATCATTGTCTGCATCAGTTGAGTCTGCGCTGCCAGAAATGCTCCTAGATTCTGCATGTCCATCGTCGGTGGTTGAGGGTCTGCCTCCATCATTGGGGTTGTCATTACGACGATCCACTTCTGAAGCACCGTTGTTTCCTCGAGTATTCACCATCTGATGATTGCCTCTTAGGTTAGGAAAGGTAGATGTAGCATAGATAAGAAGTAAGAATTTCTAAAGCGGGGAGATATGTTATACCCAAACTGAACAATTCTTTATTTAACTTGGTATGGTGCTTATTTAAGCCTACAAGCTTTGCAACACATACTGCACACTCAGCATTACAAAGAAGCAAACTAAACACGAAACCTTAACGTCAACTAAAAGGTAAAGACTAACTTAAAGACGCGACTCACACTCGAGTCTCAACACAGCTCAAGGTCGACACTCACTCATCCGCCACCACCCCGGTGAGGCCGATCCGCGCATACACCGGTGGATGAGCGGGCATCGGAGCGAACCTATCCTGGTGACCTACTACTAGATCCTCTGCAACAACGGGTCCAGACTCCTCCTGCTCCCACTCGCTCCTCTGGATCCTCCTCGGTAAAGCGGACGGTAGAAGCCTCCAAGCGTCTCAAGTACTCTCCACAACTCCATGGCGTAGCCGCCACCGACTCCTCAAAGGTCTGAACGATCGGCATCCGCTCCACAAGAACTTTGAAATAAGTTCTCCACCAAACGGCAAGTAAGGCTCAGTAAATTTAGCAAAGGCAAGAAGTAGAGAATGAGATGAGTCGAGAGTGTTTTATTAGTCAAGTTTGGATTTTCTTTTAGAAAATAGTTTTGGACTCTCACAAGACACCTCCACACTATCTAGGGCCAAGACCTACACAAGATGCTCGATACCACCTCTGTAGGGACCCGAATCCACGATTCAACCCACCGTGTTTATTGCACTATTCCGGGATCAACGCTAGTGCACACACTTAACATTGGTACATATCACATCATACACAACGATAATAGAATAATAGTTCATTTATTGATATAGCTAAATGTATGATCTTATGACCAACTTACATTATTAAGCCACGCAGGCAAGACGGAGAATATAAGCTAATAATTAAGCGTGGAAAGTAGAAACGTAGATAGCTCATCAGTTCACCACAGCAACCGACAAGGCTCGGACCCTAATGACTCGTGTCTTCATGGACTTCATCTTCCAACACGTGTAGATTCTTCAACTGTTGATTATTGTTGTTTGGCAAGGGTGAGTACTTAAAGCACTCAACAAGTTGTGCATGAATGCAGTTCTATTTATCTATATGTAAGGCTTATTCCAAAGGATAGGCTATCATGGCTATTTTGCAATAAGCGACATTTATGAACAAATACAATGAATAGATTGTAAAGAATGTAAAACAAATAGCAATAATAAATAAATTCAATATTTCTCAAGTAAACCAAGTTTCCAATCCTAAATCAAGTTCCAATCTTCCATATGGCCATCCGCCATCCCAACCAAGTTGTCCAATTTATTAATCTAACCCTTAATCAGAATTCCGAGCATTGCTCAATACCGCGAGCACGGCTATCCGAATAGTTTCACACTCTGCAGAGGTTATGCACTTTACCCACGTGATACAACCAAACACCACAAAGGCGAAAGATTATAACAAAGCCTTTACAATGCTCTATCTTAATCCGATACTACCCGCTAAGGTTTCAACATCGGCGGTCTGCATAAACCACGCCCGGGGCCCCTCTTGCGCCATGTGAATTACACTCGACCGGGAACTCACACCGACCACGATAGTATCAACATTAAGACTTTGCAAATTACTCACTAGGTGGCCCATACGGACATGTGGTTGCATGATTGACTCAGTCAAAGGCTTGCAAGGTTAAGTCCTTAGTGTGATCAAGGCAAGACTTCCACATACCATCGCCCATTGGGCCCACCTTGGCCTCCTCGCCCTTGCCACTTGCCCCAATCTAAGTGATTATCACCCGCTTGATTACCAAGCACCACGTGCCATCAACAATTCAACATCGTTGCGTGACATGACTCGCCACAACAACTCAATCTCTCGTGTGATCCCACATGACACACAAGTTCATAATATTGTTCCATATTCCATTAATCAAGATTAATTATCAATGATTCGACACATGTGATGACGTGGCATGGCTAAGCAACTAATACTGAACTAAACCTCCAATGTTGATTATAATTATTAACCAACTATATTAAACCAATCTAAGGTGACAATGGATCATGGCATACAATGACAAGGTAGGGTATAGATCAATCTGTATTTTAGCTAAGCCCAAACTAATTTGAAACAGCTTGTATATTTGAAATATATGCAATAGCGTAAATCAAACATAGCAATTTTATAAACATGGGTTCAACATGATCAAAGCACAACTTGCCTTGGAATAGGTCCTGATCTTGATCTGAAGTTTGCTCTTGAGTTGCTTGATCTTCCTCCAAGCGTCGCACAATTCAACGTCTACGCTGCATCAAAAAGAAAAGCAAATAAATACCAAAACAGAGAGCAATTGAACTCCAAAAATCAAATAAAATTCACCATTAAATAGATCTCAATTTTACAAATTTTTAGAAACTGGAATCACTCAAATCCGAGTTAAATTGCAAAAGATATAGCCTTTTGAAGTTTGAAATAAATACTCAAATCGAAAAATCGTAAATTCGAAATTAACAGATTTATTTTTATACTGAAAAAGATGATTTATGACGTCAGCGTGACCTCATGATGACGTCATCTTCACCGAATTTCCAATCGGATTATTTTTCCAATTGAAAATATGATTATGACGCAAGCATGGCGTCGGATCGGTGAGCCAATCGGAGTCGACGCGTGTCCTCGGTCCATGGACCCGGTCCACGACTCGCGGCTTACGGTGGACTTCGGCTCACGGCGCCTCGGCACCAGTGCCGACACGCGCGCGCGCTCGATTGCCCACTGCGCGGCGGAATCCCACCGCACGATCACATCTAACGGCCACCGATCTCACCCCACGTGGCGGCCACGACAACCGCGGGATTTAGATCTAACGGCCAAGCCGCACTGCGGCGTTCACATCGCTTGCAGCGAGACGTGGCACAATCTCGCCCCTTCACGAGATCCGACGGTTCGAAGCTTCCACACGACAATGGCGGTGCGGCGCGCAACTTCACCGGACTTGGGGACGATGACCTCGACGACGGCGTTCGGCGACAAAACGCCGCTCGCTTCACGGTCCGACGCGTTGAGGTACGGGATCTCCGATCCGGAACCGCACGGCTCGAACGGCGAACGGCGGCGGAAAAGTGACGAAGACCGCGGCGGGGCTTCGCGACTCGCGAGCTTCGCACGAGCGGCGGCGTCTCGGCGTCGCGGAATCGCGAATGATGCGGCGCGGGTGAGATTCCAACGCCTGTGGCGCGCTTTAAATAGCCGCGACGGAGGCGTGTCGGCCCGGACTCGAAACGACATCGTGGCGACGGCGGACTCGCGGCGACTTCGGAGAGGTGACGCGGACGCATCCGGCCACAGACACGCGGCGCCGATCCGACGGCTCAGAGCGCTCGCCACGCGGCGCAATCTCGGCCGTTGGATCTCGATCCAACGGTCGTGGATTAGGTTTAGGGTTTCGGTTTCCAAAAGGTCTGCATGGTGACTTGGCCGCACGGTTCATGGGCGGCCCAAAGATCGCTCACGCTTTTAAAAGAGTTTTTCAATTAAAATAATTCCGAAATTCATTTAATTTGCTTTAGGCAATAAAATAATCAGGAAAAATCCAAGAAAAATCTCAAAATTACTTTGAGACATTCTGGACTCAAATAAAATATTTTTGCCAAAACTTTATTTTAACTTTGCATAGATTTAAATACTTTTGGATAAAAAGCAATAAACTTGACATAAGATTTAATTCAAATAAATCCAGAAAAATCCAAATAAATTCCAGAAAATCACAAATGCACATTTAAGCAAATAAAACTTAATTAAGCTGAATTTTGGGATGTTACACCCACGGAGGGAGGCACTCGACTATAATTCTGTCATGGAGGCGATCTGCCCTTTCCACCCAAAGGGAAAACACGCGGCCAAGGATATCTTCACTCTGAAGCGTTTTGCGTGTGAAAGCCACAGGCAACTGGCTCCAGCGAAGGATGAAGCTGCCAAGAAGAAGGACCCTCCTGGTGAGGACGATTTTCAGGAGCCCAAGCATGAGCTGAACTACATTTACGGGGGCTCCACCAGATACGAGTCCAAGCAGAAGCAAAAGCTTACCGCTCGGGAGATCAATGCGGTGGAACCAAAGAATTTCAAATATTTAAAGTGGTCCGAGGTACCGATCACGCTTTGACCGCTTCGGATCACCCCAACCGGTTCTACATCCGGGTAAGTTCCCACTAGTGCTTGACCCTGTTATTCGCAGCGTAAAGTTAAGGAAGGTCCTGATCGACGGCGGGAGTGGACTCAATGTCCTGTTCGCCAAAACCCTCGATGATATGAACATCCCCCGCTCCGAGCTAAGGCCGAGCACTCAGCCGTGCCACGGAGTGATCCCTGGGGTGTCTTCGTTTCCATTCGGGCAGATTTCTTTGCCCGTCACTTTCGGTACCAAGGACAATTACCGGACCGAGTACATAAGTTTTGAGGTGGCCGATTTCGAGACAGCGTACCACGCTATCTTGGGAAGGCCCGGTCTGGCTAGATTCATGGCCGTCCCGCACTACACCTACTTGATAATGAAGATTCCAGGACCCAGAAGCGTCATCACGGTTCGCAGTGACTTCAAGCGATCTCTGGAATGCGATCGAGAAAGTTGTGAACTTGCCGAGCTGCAGGAGGCGACCGCCGAAGGGAAGAAAATCCAAGCAGAGGCTGCCACGTTGCAGGAAGAAGGCGACGTCCCGTCCAAGAAGCAGGCCACGTCAGGGATGAAGCCAGGCGAAGGAACCAAGAGAATCACCCTCGACCCATCCGACTCGTCCAAGACGACTCTGATCGGGTTAGGGCTCGATGAGAAATAGAAAGGCGCACTCGTCACCTTTCTCCAGGCTAACAAGGACATCTTTGCCTGGAAACCATCCGACATGCCGGGTGTTCCAAGGGAGGTGATCGAGCATTCACTGCACGTTGACGAAAAGGCAAAGCCAATCAAGCAAAGGCTTCGGCGATTCGCTCCGGACCGCTGAAACGCCATCAAGCAGGAGATCACCAAGCTTTTATCTGCAGGTTTCATCAAAGAGGTGTATCACCCCGATTGGTTGGCAAACCCTGTAGTAGTGCAAAAGAAGAATAAAACTTGGCGGCACTCAGCAGGTTTATTTCCCGACTGGGTATGCGAGGTATGCCTTTCTTTAAACTCCTCAAGAAGTAGGACAAGTTCCAATGGACACCTGAGGCACAGCAAGTGTTTGAAGATTTGAAGACCTTCTTGACGACGCCCCCGGTCTTGGTTTCGCCGATGCTAGAAGAACCTCTGTTACTTTACATTGCGGCAACGACTTATGTAGTCAGCGCTGCAATCATCGTCGAAAGGGAGGAACCGGGCCACGTGCAAAGGATCCAACACCCGGTCTACTTCGTCAGCGAGGTCCTAAGTGAATCTAAGGAGGCCACTGGGAGAATTGCAAAATGGGCAGTTGAGCTTGGGGCTTTCGATATCCTATTCAAGCCCCGCACAACCATTAAGTCTCAAGCTCTCGCCGACTTCACCACCGAGTGGACAGAACTTCAGAGCCCGGCGGTCGTCAAGGAACTTGAGTATTGGACCATGTATTTCGATGGAGAAAAATTGAGGTACGTTCTGCAGATACTTTTTCCTACATCAAACAACGCCGCCGAGTACGAGGCACTCATCCATGGACTTCGTATCGCCATATCGCTCAAAATCCGATGTTTGGCGGTCCGCGGAGATTCAAAGCTCGTGGTCAATCAAGTGCAAAAAGAATGGTCCTGCATCGAAGACAACATGGCCGCCTACTGCCAGGAGGTACGTAAGATGGAGGGCAACTTCGACGGCTTGGAGCTCGCTCATGTGCTCCGTCGGGACAATGAAGCGGCAGACGAGCTGGCGAAAATGGGATCCTGCCGGTCTACAGTGCCCTTGGGGGTATTCGTTGAAGAAATTCATAAGCCCACGATTAGCACTTGGTCAAAGCCGAACGCCCCGGCGGAGAGAAACATTGAAGCTGGAGTTCTATTCATTACCCCCGATTGGACAGCTCCATATCTGGACTATTTTGACGAAGGATGAATTACCCGAAGACCGCGTACAAGCCGAACGAATAATGTGCCGAAGCAAGAGCTATGTAGTGATCAAGGAAGAACTCCATCGCAAGAGCTCCTCTGGTGTACTACGACGGTGCATATCAGAACAAGAAGGAAGAGATCTCCTCAAGGAGATCCACTCGGGAGTCTGCGGGAACCACTCGGCGTCATCAACCCTAGTTGGAAAGGCTTATCGTCAGGGATTTTTCTGGCCGACTGCCGTCACTGATGCGGAGGACATCGTCCGGACATGCGAAGGATGCCAGTTCTTTGTGCAACAGATGAACAAACCGGCACAAGAGCTACAAACTATCCCAATCACCTGGCCATTTGCAGTCTGGGGGCTGGACATGGTGGGACCTTTGAAGAAGGCCCAAGGCAGCTACACTCACCTCTTCGTGGCTGTCGACAAATTCATCAAATGGATTGAGACCAAGCCAGTTACCACAATCACAGCTGCAAAGGCCAAAGAATTCTTCCATGAAATCGTGGTTAGATTCGGTGTACCAAACCGAATCATCACGGATAATGGCACCCAATTCAAAGGCAACATATTTCAAGACTGGTGCGGTGAACTCGGCATAAATATCTGCTTCGCATCAGTAGCACACCCCCGAAGCAATGGGTAGGTTGAGCGAGCCAACGGCATGGTTTTACAAGGCCTAAAGGCAAGGATTTTCAATCGTCTCAAACCATACGCCACTCGGTGGGTCAAAGAATTTCCTTCGGTACTCTGGGGTCTGCGAACCACCCCTAGCAGAGCAACCGGGTAGTCACCTTTCTTTCTGGTATATGGATCAGAGGCGGTCCTCCCCATTGTTTCTTTATGAATAAATGTTCGCTCTTAAAGTTATTTTCGTTCAAACTTCTCGTAATTTATGCATCCGAGTGCTCCGCTCCTACGATGATTAAGACTCTGAGACATGCGTCATGAACCACGCTTCAGAGCCTGGGGGCTGGACTAGTCGGATAACGATATGTCAAAACCACTCGGACAAAGCAGCATACTTGAAAGACAAGATGCATGAACAAAGAAATTTTTCATATATCTCGTTTTACAGCTACAGAGTTTCTACAATGGCCATAGAGGCAGCCTTGACTTCCTCCCAGAGCTCGGCGGCCCGATCTTCATCTACATTGCAGGTGTAGCCTTCCTTAACGGCTTCAAGATCCACTCGGGGATAGAGCGACTTGGTGATTGCCAAAGCCTGGCTAGCACCATTGGTCGATGTCTCCTTCAAGAGTTTCTTGAGCGCCTCGGGGGCTTCCTCCAGTTGAGAGATGATCTGACCCCTACTGAGTGGCCTCTCACCCTCGGGATGAAGCGAACTCAACAATGGCTCGGAGGCTTCATGAAGCCTGGCGCAAGACGTCTCAAGGGCTTCGACTTTTTCGTTAAAAATGGCGTATTACGCCCGCGTTTTGAGCTTATAATCTGCAAGACAGAGTATTAAGAAGTACCAAGAAAGCAATGAAGACATGGGAGGTCCAAGCTGCCAACCATACCTTCTAGCTCCTTCTCTGAAGTTTTAAGCTGCCCCTGAAGCTTTACATTAGCAGAGTCCTGAGCTGACACGAAGCCAAGAAGATCAAAAAGCCAGACAATTAAATGAAAGCATGAGATGGTCCATAAAATATCTACCGCGAAGGAAGCCGATGACATCTATCTTCTCTTGCCGAAGGGTCTCCCTCTCAGCCCGCAGCGCCTGGACCTCCAACCGAAGAGCTCGCAGCTCGGCCGCATGTCCAGCCTTGATCTGCTCCAGCTCGGCCAGATATTCCTGACGCGTCCGGACCTCCGGAAGCATCTTCTGGAAGTACTCGGACTTCTTCTCGGAGCGTTCCCCTAATTTCTGTAATCACCATAGGTAAAGGTGACTACGAGCTGATCGACATAAGCAAGAAGACGGCGAGAATAGAGAAAATGTTACCCAGGCTAGGCGGGCACAAGCAGTGGCATGACTGTAAAAGTCATTCCTCTCCCTCTCCTCCTCCGAGTCATCTAGGAGCTTCAAGCCGTCCTCCTCATCAACCCACGCAGCTCGCATTATGAGCCAGGGAGTCGGCGGAACCCGGGAGATCTCCTCAACCTCGGGGGACGAACGGGGGATAGGCTTCGGAGCAGCAGAGCACGATGCTGAAGCACGAGGCGTCGATGAAGGCGGCCGAGGCTCGGGGGGCGCTCCTGTGTCCCCAGGCGAAGTCTCCTCAATCGGGACTTGAACCTCCACGGGCCCAGCCTCTTCAGGAGCCCTAGATGGTGTCTCGACAGGAGCATCGAGCGACGGATTCCTATAAGAAGACCCGTCAGTAAACAAGCCAGCGGAACGCGTCAAATAAGAGTCGATAAGGTGACAAACCTGTCGGACTTCTTCATCCTCATCGGGTGCTTCTTCCGAGCGACCGAGCTGCTCCCGGAAGGACCACTCGGGGCTGCACCGACCGGTACTCTGGGCCCCTGTCGACCCCCCGAGTCCCTTGGAGTCGGACTCGGCTATGCCGCGGGCTCGCTGGAAAAGGGAGCCGAAGACATCGGGGCTCGTGCTGACGGTTCTTGAATCTTGGGACCACCAGTCGGGCGTCGGAGCTTCGCGGGGTCCTTGGCCACCATCTTCTTCCCCTTCTTGGCTGCGGGATCTCCCGCAGGAGAGCTCGCTGGCCACTTCGGGGAGTCGCCTATACGAGTGGGCATTTCCGGAAGAGGCGCGCCTCTAAAGAAGCCACTCGATCCTGGAAAGGAAGATTAAAAGTCAGAAATCATTCAAGAGACGGATGTAAAAATCTATCAGCAAAACTTTCTCACCTCAGGAGGAGGATTCGATGCAGAGAAGGCCTTGGGGAATCTGGTGGGCATCTCGACGCTCGGGATAAAAAAATCGCCTACTCGAGCAAAAATCTGCTCTTTTGTTATTAAGTCGGACAATTCCCGAGTTGGATCGTCCCTTCCCTCAAACTGATACCCCAGATGGTCGCGCTCCTTCAGGGGCTGCATCCGGCGAGCAACGAAGTGAAGAGCCAAACCAACCCCAGTGAGGCCCCCTTCCTTTAATTTGCCGATGAGCACCAAGAGGTCCCGCACTTGATCCATGTCGCAGGCGTCACCAACAGAGGACCAGGAGAGGGACACCTTCGGCCGGCGCCCGACGAAAGAAGGGAGAGATGAATCAAGATTGGCACAATAAAACCACTCCTGGTGCCAGCCTTTATTTGAAGACTTGAAAGGAATAGCGAAATATGATTTCTTTAGCCCCTCCCGAAGCTGGAATCCGGCTCCCCCAATTACCTTGGGGTCGCTCTTCGAGGGATAGGGCTTCATAAGGTAAAAATGGTGGAAAAGATCAAAATAAGGGCGGATGCCCAAGTAAGCTTCGCAAAGGTGAATAAAGATAGAGATTAGCAATATAGAGTTGAGATTCAAGTTCACCAACTCGATGCCATAGAAGAAGAGAAGGCCACGGAGAAAAGCGCAGGCCAGAAGACCCAGCCCGACCTGGAAGAAAGACTCAAATGCCATGACTTCTTCAGGATGAGGAGTGGGGATGGATTCACCAGCAGCCAGCCGAGCGGAGATCAAACCCAAATCTGGGAGAACCCCATCCCTCACCATGGACTGCAGTTTCTCCTCTGTCATGATCGAGGTCGTCCAATCCTGGGGCGAAGGCTGCGGGGAGGAGATCTTGGACGGAGAAGACATCTTCGAAGGAGAGATCAATGGCGGCGCGAAAATACGGGCGCAGCAGCGGATAACCCTAGCAGCGAAGAAATCAGAGAGAAGGAAGCAGAAGGGGCAAGAGTGCGTAGCGGAAAGAATGAACCGTCGGGTGACGCATGGCCTAGCCCTTAAAGGGGAAAAATAGGTTTTCGCTGAATCGGCGGGAAAAAGATTGCGGAACGCCTCGCCCTTCCGTATCCTCCATAATGATTTGACTGACCCGACGTTCTGACTTGCAGAGACAGTCATGGTTTGACCAAGTCATATTTGGGACACGTTGTACCCCACGATGGGGCGTTTAACCACTTACCGTGATAAGCGGGACGTGGATATCCTCCAATTCAGATAAAAAAATATATCTTCTTGTGATATGCCCCATGCTGGGTCGCTAGGTGGTTACCGCATGACGGAATCATATATCACAAATTGAGCCTAAACGGGTGCGAATCCAATGGTATGCCCCATGAGGGTCGAAAAGCTGTGCGTCGTAATAAGCGAGTACGGGTACCGTTCGGATAAACCTCGATGTGTCCCAAGATGAACCAAAGTTGTATCCTGCACCAATCGGATATGGGTATCGCTCGGCCATGAGCCAAGAAAAATCTGGTATGCCTCAAGTCGGGCCTAAGCTATATCCTACACCAGTCGGATATAGGTACCACTCGGCCAAGAGCCATGCAAGTTCGGTACGTTCCAAGTTGAGCCTAAGCTATATCCTACACCAGTCGGATATAGGTACCACTCGGCCAAGAGCAGCGCAAATCCCAATACGATGCGCTCCACGTCGAGCCTAAGTTACATCCTACAGCAGACGGATGCGGATATCACCAGATTAAAGAGTCATGCAAGCTTCGAAACTCCCCAAGCTGGGTCTAAGCTACGTCTAAGGATAAACATGGATATCATTTACAAAGGTACTTCTTTATTATATATAAATTCCCTAGGCATTATGCCTAGGAAAATATTACATTTACAGGAGAGCTACACCTCCCCGCGGCGCACCCAACCGAGCGCCTCGATGAGAGCTTCCCTTGCCCTGAAAAGGGCAGGGAAGATCTCGAGGAAGGCGTCGATGGCGGCACGGTCGTGCTCGACCTCCCTCTCCTCGGCCAGCTCCGCCATGGCGAGGTCGAAGTCTCTCCACAGCTCGGTGAGCTCAAGGTCATCCTGGTCATCCTTGAATTTCCTCCTCAGCATGAAGAAGATCAAAAGCTCAAAGCAGAAAGGAGAAGGGCTAAGCGCGAAGGAATACATCTCAGAAGCATTGGACTGCCTTTTATAGCCTATACAGTAAGGATGAAGTAAACGCATCAGAAGCCGAGGAGACTTGGAGTTAAGATCATTCCAGAATCCAAAGAGGTTTTTCGGAAAAAGAGTTGGCATGGGAAATCAAAAAACGACTTCGAAGACCGTCCAGCATTGACCCTTGAAGATTATGATCAATAGAGAAAACTGGGGGTATATTCGAGTCCTTCATAATCCCCTTGCTCCAAGAAGAAGCATTCAGTTCAAAGAAGAGACCAGACAGAGGTTTACGTCGGAAGTTGAGAACAATGATTCAAAGTTGAGACCCAAATAGAGATATCGCAATCGGATCATGAATCACTCAGGGGCTACTGTGGAATATATGAAACCAGGTATCTTCATGACCGCCCAAGATCGCTAAGGAGGAGACAGCCCAGCGAGAGGCCCAAAGGATGAGCCCCACGCCAAGCATTGCTGTCGCACGGAAGGGGGCACGTCCTATAGACAGTCCAATATGTATTTAGATATAAAAAGATACAGTTGTGATCCGAGTCGTTATTAGGATAGATAAAGATGTAAACCCTATCCTGTAACCAACTAGAATATAGCAACCGATCGGAATCTCCTAACCGATCAGGACTCTGTAAGCCGCCCCACCCCCAGTATATAAGGGAGAGGGCGGGTAACACCATAGACATCCGATCATTCAAGCATAGAGCAATCGAGCCCTAGAGCACACACCATATCGCCCAGAGCACATTACGCTTTGAGCACCTTTGATCCAAGAGATCCATATAATCCCAGCACACAGGATTAGGGTATTACCTCCATCGTCGAGGGCCTGAACCTGTCTAATCCCTTGTTTTGTGTGACCTCCGAGTTTGAGATCCAGCGCCTACCCCATAAATTTATTGCCGACTACAAAAGTTGACAGTCCTTAGACCCACGCACTAAAGAAGCCGAACTTGAAGTTTGGAGGATAATAAGTCTGCAACAAATAGCCGATAATCTGCCAGATGCCTTCACAGATCATAAGGGAGTGACAAAATCTCATACACCTGTAGTAAATGCACCTGAAAGAGTGGAAATACCCCAGAAGGTTATTGAACTCACTCTTGCCCCTCGTGACAAAAAGAGGGGGAGGCCTCCAGGTGCACGGGACTCAGTTCCGCGGAGACGTCCGCAGAAACGGAGAACCGAACAAGTGAGATCACTACCTGAGATAGTTGAAGAGGCTCAACCTGATGTTGAGAAAATCCCTGAAGTGAGCCATCCTGAAGATGGTAACCTCCCTGAAGTGAGCTATCCTAAAGATGGGAATCCCAGCGAAGATTGGCGCGCACAATCTGATGCTAGGAAGTCGGAACACCCAGACTTCGTTGTTGTGGGAAATCACGACGAGCTAGAAGAAATGAATGAAAAAATATCCACCAATTATGTTGATTCAGGAGAATTGTATAAAAGAAAGACTACAATTGTCGACATTTATTTTGCCTCTAAAATTGCTAAAACTCTTGAACTGGATCCAGAACTAAAAGTCCATGGCAGAGTGCCAGAAGTGCTCAGATAGGGTCAAATGGAAAGAAGCAATTGAGGCGGAATTGTGCTCGCTTAATAAAAGGAAAGTATTCGGCCCTGTTGACCGAACACCTCCTAAAGTGTTCCCTGTAGGATCAAAATGGGTTTTCATCCAGAAGAGAAATTAAAACAACCAGGTGGTGAGATATAAAGCGAGGCTTGTAGCACAAGGGTTCACGCAGAGACCCGGCATCGATTACGATGAGACCTATTCTCCTGTAATGAGTGGAATAACGTTCCGATATTTAATATCAATGGCAGCTGGCTTAAATTTAAAAATGCAGTTGATGGATGTAGTGACTGCATATTTATATGGGTCACTGGATACGGATATTTATATGAGAGTCTCTGAAGGAGTCAAAGTTCCGGATCCTAATAATCGCAACATGTATAGTGTCAAACTGCAGAGATCGCTATACGGGTTAAAACAGTCGGGGAGAATGTGGTATAACCGGCTGAGTGAGTTCCTCCTGAAGAAGGGATACTCGAATAATGATGATTGTCCCTGTGTGTTCATAAAGAAATCTCAGAATGGATTCTATATCATCTCAGTATATGTCGATAATCTGAATATCATCGGAACCACAGAGATAAAGGAAGCAAGTGCTTACCTCACGACGGAGTTTGAGATGAAAGATTTGGGTAAAACCAAATTTTGCTTAGGCCTGCAGCTAGAGCATTTCCGAGAAGGAATTCTTGTACACCAGTCTTCCTATACTCAGAAGGTATTAGAAAGGTTTAATATGGATAAATCGCATCCTTTAAAAACCTCCATGGTCGTGAGATCCCTTGAAGTGGATAAAGACCCTTTCAGACTAAGGATGGAAAATGAGGAAG
>CM070719.1:33841590-34199456 GCA_036346275.1 Otatea glauca
GTCTTCATTTTTCATTTCCTCCTCATATGCATTGCATGCATCTCATTTCGCATACATTGTGATCGTGTAGAGAACGAAACCGCAGCGGTTGACGTGGCCGTGGCCGAGGGGGATTTTGGAGAGCAAATTGTGGATGAAAATCCGGCAGAAGCTCAAGGCTAGCACCTAAGCATATTCAACCTTATTCCTAATTGTATTTTAGCGAATAAATTGGCATATTGGATGGTTGAGTTATGCATTAGGAATTGAAATGTGGGAAGGGTATTAGAACCTAATTGTTGCACATACACTCATTGTTAATTGTCGAACGTCTTCCTTGGAGCTAGTATATGGGTAATTATACTGTGTCCATGCTTAGTTTGCTTAGATGTCGGGTATGGGCCAAGTGTTGGATGGTTCCTTCACTTGAGATTAATTACTTCACACTATTGGGTTGCAATGAATATGGTTATGTTCTGAAATGTAAACTTGAGACCGGGCGAGAGGGTTGGATCATTTGGGTGTGGAGACTCAAATGTTGTAGTCTCGCCTGTGTCGGTTAAGGACCGCTCTGTTGTTTGCCATGTTGATCGAGCACACCTTGTTGATCGCATGCCCGATATAATGGTACGGTAAGCCACCCTTTCATGGCATACTACTCGATGGGTCATGCCCTCATGCGATTGGACGTGGTTGAGGCGAGGTTTAGGCCGACTCTCGAGGGCGAAGCGAGGCTTGGGCCGCTCGAGAGAGGTTGCTAGGTGCTCGGGCCGCATGAGGATGGTCCAACGAGTAGATATGGATGGGAGGAGGGTTGACATGAGGTTCCTTGTGGCGCATGTCGTGCGATTGATGATCCCCTGCAGGGTGAATAAGCGATTCGAATTGCCGTGCTCTCGGATATGAGCACGCTTGTATCATCCGACATTTCAACGTAGTAATAACTTAAATTGAAACTAGTTGGTATACTCGATGTGGTTTCTTGTTCATGATTCTATTTGCTCTCTTAAATGTTTAAAATTCAGCTCTCACTTTAGCAATAGGTGCTGTTTATAAATGCTATAAAATTTGTAAATTGAGTAGTTGAATGTGAATCTGAATCAAAGTTAAGCTTTTATGCACTTGTTACCTTAAGTTTTTTCCTTGCTACATCCAAAAGCATATGCCTTCAAGTCGGTCATATATGGACCACGGGTAAGTCTTGCGAGTACATTCTGTACTCATGCTTCTGCTTTGTGGTTTTCAGGTGAGGATCAGGGTGGATGCGAGTTCTGTCCTTATTGCCTCTCGGTGGTCGGGCGGGGCACCGAATAGAGGCTATGTTTAACGATGCAAACGCCCGGAAGTGTTCAGGGGCAGGACACTCCCGGAGATATCATACTTTTGGTTTAATTTGGTGCTTGTGCTTTCATTTTGTTGTATAGTTATCCTTAAGCTATGTCATGTCTAGGTTTCAAAACTTGGCTACTTCTAATGTTGAGCCTTGTTGTAGTATGGTACTCATCCCATTACCTTGTATGTTGCTCCTATCCATGTCGATCTTTTGCTATGTGGTTGTTGTTGTGTCATTTGTGTATATGTTATTTGTTTCTCCTGTCTGCTGGGTGGATGTCCTCTGTTCTAGAGGCTTCATGCCGAATTTTTTTTTGTAGAAATTGTGAGCCTAGGTGGTCTCTTTTTTTTTTACCTGGTTTGTCCTTGTGCCTTGGTTTTTAGTCGTTTTGTTGTACTTCCGCGGTTGCGTGTCTGGATGTGGGGTTTTGAGTTCGTTGCCCCCTTTATGCAAATTGAGTTTATATGGCATTGGAAACCAGTATGCGGGGCTATCCTGGGCGAGCTTCGGGTCGCATACTGGGGGAATGCCGGGATTGTTGTCGATTATTTGAGTGGCCTCACTGTTGTCTCATTTGGGCTTGGGTGCTAGCATTGCGAGCGCCAGCGGTGATCCGTTGCTAGCCTCCAAATCCGATGAGGACGACAGAACAACGGTCTGGGCGGCTCCTCTCACTGCTGCACTTGTCTTATTTGTGTGTACTGTGAACAATAGGGTATGCTAGTTCTTAGCTAAACTTAAAATCTTTTGGTGCTTGTTTTGACTTATAATCTATAATGCGCCTTGATTAATTTTCTTTCTTGTTCAATTATATTCCTATTTGACATAAAAAGGTACATGTGGATGTAAATTGGATAGTGCAGTGCATTGTATGAACTACGTTTAAATCTGTAGTTACAGTCCATAAAAATTTCTAAAAATTTTGCCGCTCATATATTTGTACTTGTTTGTTCATGTAATTACCTTTCATTAGATGGATGTTTGACTTCTGAATTTTTGTGTGTGCTTAGTGAACAAATTATGGTGAGGGTACCTAGATGGCTGCGAAAATTGGATCTGGATGTACAAGATGCAGAAAATGTGCAATTCAATGAAGAACATTTACACTTGAACTTTGAAACTCAGGATGCAGGAAATGTGCAACTCGATGAAGAAAATTTACACTTGAACATTGAAGCTCAGGATGCAGGAAATGTGCAACTCGATGAAGAAAATTTACACTTGAACTTTGAAGCTCTAGATGCAGGAAATGTGCAACCTGATGATGATAATTTACACTTCAATCTTGAAGTTCAGGATGGAGGAGTTGTACAACTTAATGAAGATAATGGACAAGGTCATCTAGAGATTGATAACCTGTTAGCAAGGTTGCCTCGTCAATCCAGAAGACCGATTAAGATAATTTGTAAGTTTTATATTTTTCTATTGATGTCTATATGTATCTGATTTGCCCTATCACAACATTGAAATTTTCCTATATGCAGGGCCAAACAGGGAGATACGACAGGTTCTAGGAGATTTTGGAGCAAAAAATGTGGACCAATTAAAAGGAGGAAAGGTAATTGTGGAGACGGATCAAAATGGTGTTCCGAATGATAGGTCAGGTTCCATTCTTGGTTCATATCTTGGTGACCTCGCACAGAATTCAACATTTGCACCATTACACATTCGAAGATGGGACAATGAACAATTTGTGGAACCACATGGGAGCATAATTTCATATGTGGAGGTGAATGTTCATTTAACTGTAATATATATCATCATGTTGACTTGACTACTAACAATTAGCTTTAATTGTGAAAGACGAAATTTATCTACCCTTCCGAGACGAAGAAGCTTACACGAGACTGGATCCTAATGAAAGTTGGCAAAGGATGGAGATCCTACAAATATCGTTTGAAGAAAAAATATTTTAATCTTGATAAGAGGACTCTGAATGAAATATTGAAAGATGTTCCAAAAGGTGTTAATGCATATCAATGGAGTGCTCTTATTGGAATATGGTGTCAAGAGGCACACTCGGTGACGTCTTAATTCTCAAGCTTAAATAGTAGTAAAAATTAGTTTCATAATTATTTGTATTGTCTGAATCTTCTATGTTCGTAGAAATTATGTAAGAAGAACTCTGAGAGCGCAAAACAACAGCGGAATCCTCATACAACTGGGAGAAAAAGCCATGCTAGGCTGTTAAAAGAGATGGTGATAATTGTTTAGTCTTTAAATTTTGTTATTCTCACAAATCAGAAGGTATTTTAACTAAAACATTGATAAATGTTATTTACTTTATTGCACAGCAAACAGAAAAGAAAGGAAAGGTCCACCTGATTGACCTATGGGATGAATCACATAAGAAAAAGGATGGCAACTATGCTAACTAGAATATGAAGGCACTAATGGTACATTTCTGTTCTTATTAGTTGAATTCAAAAATTAAATTTGGTTCGTTATACGATGACCTCCATACAGGAAATGGCTTATCATGAGCTAGCAAAGAGGAAAACAAATAACAATGGGAATCTTCCATCCAAAGATTATGATGAAGTGTTTCAAAAAGTTATTGGAAGAGAGATAAAACTTCAAGGGTACTATGATCATAAGTATTTGAGCCATGTAAAGGTTTCTAATAGACCAACTTTTGTTGGGCAATCTTAGCAAGATGGAAGGCTTAAATTAGCACTAGAAGCAATGGACAAGAAGATAGTAAACATGAGTGGTGAGATGAATCTCATGCGTGCCTTCATAGAACAAAAATTCCTTGGAGAGGATTTGAGAAACATACTGGTAGCATCACAAACAATGAAGTAAACATCTTTGCACCATCTTTTTTTTTTGCAAAGATCAATTGATGAACATTGATACACTATGTGGCAACACTATGACTTATGTTTTTATTGCAGGTGGATATTTTTGAACAAATTGATAATAATGTCCCAAATGGATTTGATAACAACCTTCAGGATTCATATGACAATGTCCATGCTACACCAGATAATGTGCATGTGATATAATATTTACTCGGTAAATTTAATTTGATGTTTTGCAAATGTCTTAATGCTATCACTTATCATAAGTTGCAGCAGTCACATTTTATCAATTGTACTAATGCCAAAGAGAGTCATGCCAATCCATTTTTACCACATGAACACATAATTGTCAAGGTGAGATATGAAAATCTCACTCTATTGTTTAACCATGCCATATTCTTAGAACACTTATATAGCTGAATCGACTTTTAATTGCAGCAATCACATGTTGAAAGCTCTGTCAAAAGGTCCAAAACTAGTCAGAGTTACATAGAATCAGATGTACCACGTGAGTGTGAAACCTCTAAGGTATATTCAAACTAATTATGCAAAAATCGAGTAGTGAACATTGATACACTATCCAGCAAAACTATGATTTATTTTATTGTTAGATTTGTTTTCAATTTATTTGGTAATTAGCTATTCAACCCAATTGGATTATACCTACCTTGTCATTTTCTATGCCATGATTATTTATCACCTTAGTATGGATAATTATTAGTTGGTTACTAATAGATGTTAACGTGGGCTGGTTAGATCAAGTGTAGTTTGTTTAGCCATACCATGTACAACCGATATCTTTTGAATGTGCAAATTAAATTTGACTAATAGAATATGGAACATGTTTATGAAAGGGTGTGTATGTGTTATCACACAATAGTATTGAGTTGTTGATGGTACGTGTTGCACAATAATCAACTAGGATGGTAAATGATTTAGATTAGAGCAAGTGGCAAGAGGTTGTGAGCCGGGATGGGTCTGTATGACATTTGGGTTGATGTTATTTGCAAGTTTTGCCTCGGTCAATTAAGGACTTAACCTTACAAGCCATTCAACTAGGTCAATCATACAACCACATGTCTGTTATGGGCTAGATCTAACTCAGTAAGTTATTGAATAATGATTGTTCCTAGTCCAATGGTAAGTCCCTCTTATTTTTCTACTCTGTGTGAGGGAAGGATAGTGAGACTAGGCTTGTCGGGAGTGTCTACGTTTGGATAGAGTTTTTGAAAGGTTTTGTTATGATCTTCTTAGTCGCACGTTGTTGGGTACGTGTAATGGCCATCATTATAAGTTTGATCTTATTTTGTAGGTAAAGTATATACTATCTATAAAGTGTAAATCTATTCAAATAGTCATGTCCACGGTTATGAACAATACTCGAGAATTTCAGTCAATGGTTAGATTTTATAAAATAAACTTGGAAGGGAGCCTATGTGCCAATGGAAGTGATGGAATTTGGTTTAGTCTTTGTGCCAGTTTATCTTTGAGAAATACTTGAAAGCTTTGTTATTATTATTATTTTTATTACCATTTCAATGTAATTATTGTATTCAATTGAAATGCTACTTTATTGAAAAATAACATGATAGCCATTCATTTGAAATAAGTCTTGCATATAGTTATATTGGACTTGCATTCTTTGTATAACTTGTTGAGTTTTTTATGTAGTCACCCTTGCCACAAAAAAATCATCAGTTAAAGAGGAGTCTAAACCTGCTTTTGAAGAGGAGTAGCAGGGGGAGGTGAGTTACTAGGGAGCGAGCCTTGTTAGTTGCCTGTGGCATATTGATGCGTTATCTAGGATTTTTCCATTCCGCTGCTGCTTTATCTATTAGAGTTTAGCCTATGTGGCATAATAATGTAAAGTTGACCATAATTATGTTTCTGCTGTGTATGATTATGATATTTTATTTATATTGTTAGTGTGTGCAGTATCGTGATCGTGGACTAGTGTAGTGTACTAGAGGGTCTAGATTTGTATATTCAGGTCCCAATATCATAGCAATAACTAGATGGTGGCACAAGTACTGTGGCCCGACATGCGGTGGCTTTGCATGGGCCAGCGCGGCAGGGTCGCCAGAATGACGGCCGATCAAGGTGGTGACGTGAACCGTTCTCCTATGCTGGGGTCTGCTCTAGCGCGGCCATGGGCGTGCACGGCGCGTCGCAGCACGGCACGGGCAGGCGCACTCTGGCGTGGCCCCAGCCTGACGAGTGGGCTTGACCTGTCAGTGAGGGGGGTTGGGGGAGAGAGAGAGAGAACAAAATGGGGAAACACATTTGAGTGATTTACACCATTCTGCAGAGAAAACGACTTCCTTGCTTGGACGCTTTCTCATTTGTGATTTATCTAGATTTTATTGTAAATATACCTTTTACAGCTGGGGTTTCCAAATTTTTAAAGTTGTCAAATGTGCTTGGCATTTTATGTTCCCGCAAAAATTTCAAAGCATAAGCTGTCCTAGGATTTTCTGGAAAATTCATTAAGCATTTAAGTTTTAATGAAAAATCTGGTGTTTTGATTTTTCAGAAGCATCAAATAAATTCAAAACTTTTTGAAACTTCTTGGAGGAGCCCCTCGGATTATTTTGGACTTAAATAAAATATTCCTTGACTTTAAAATATTTTGAATTTGATGTTTGAAAATCAGAAACAATAACTTACTTATTGAAAATTATTTTCTTTAAATGGAAAAATTCTACAAAATTCTAAAAATTTACAGTAAATATAGAAAATGACTCGATGAATTTGTATTTTAGTTTAGTGGATTTTGGGATATTACAAATTGTATGACAATCATGATTCTAGCAACCTTGTCGGCAAGTAGTTGTGGTAAAGATTTTTGGAAGTAGTGGGGTCTAGGATAACTATTTGTAAGGGTACAAGTATTTGGATTAAAAGGTTTAAAATTGTTAAGCTTTAGATGCATATATATGAATGAACAATTTCTCATAACACAACGACTTGGTCTGTATTTTTTGCAAGTTAATATTGCCTATCTTTATATTAGTACGTACAGTTCGATATTAGTAATAGTATTTCAGAACCATATATAATTTATATGGTTGTTCAAGCAATTCAGTGATGGGTACGTACTAAGTTATTGATTAGCACCCCCTTTGGAAAATCGAGATTTTATATTTAAATTATTCAGCATGGGAAACGAGGTTCGAATTTCTAGTACGATAAATTTTCGTATATATATTGCCTGAGGTCAATCTTAAGCATTGTTTCTAGTCGTGGGCACATGGGCCGTGCCTCGGTGGGCCGGCCCGGGGCACGTAGGGCACGGCACGGCCAAAGCTCGGCCCGGCACGTTAGCGGGTCATGCCGTGCCGGTCCATTACTGTAGGTCGGGCCGTGCCGGGTCCAAAACCTGAGCACGGCTCGGCACGCCCGTTTGGGCCGTGCCCGTGCATCGGTCCGCCCGAGACGGCACGCAGCACGCTGCACGCCGCCCATGCGGCACTGCCGCGCCGGGGCAGGCACGCGCACAGCCCTCGCTGCGCCGCGCCAAGCGCCAGCCGCGCCACGGCCTGCCGCTGCCGTCGCTGCAAGCGCCGTGAGGGGAGGGAGAGGGAGGGCCTCGGCCGCGGGGAGAGGGAGCGGGAGGCCGGCGATCGGCGGGCGAGGCGAGCGGCGGGGGCCGGAGGTTGCCGAAGGAGAGGGAGGGGCGGCGCGCGGAGGCCAGATGGGAGAGGGAGCGGCGGCGGCGCGTGGGGAGGCCGGAGGGGAGAGGGAGCGGCGGCAGCGCGCGGGGAGGTCGGAGGGGAGATAGGCGCGTCGGAGGGGGAGAGAGAGGCGTGCGGGAGGCGGAGCGGCCGAGGCGTCGAGCGGGGATGGCACGTGAGCCGAGAGAGAAAAGGGGGAGAGACGCGCGGGAGAGAGTGGTGTGTGGGAGAGAGAAAAGCGGGAGAGAGAGCCTTTTTTTACCGTTGGGAAAGAACAATGTGAATGTGATTGAGCGGTGTCACTCAAAAAGCAGAACTAGTAATGATTCGATGCTCTGTGTGTGCATGCATGCAACCGCATGATTTTGAATGGATGCTCACACTCGAGGGAATCACGGGAAGAAAATCACGCGCCTAATGTATTTTAAGTTTTGAACGCGAGAGAGACAGCGATGTGATTGATCGATCCCATCCCACCCTGTCATATTCGTCTCGCTTTTCAATTTTCGTCATAAGCGAGTAGCAATTTCCATCCCGCTCTCTCTAAAGCAATTTTGAATGGACACACCCACACTCGAGGGAATCACGCGACAGCAGAACAACGGTCATTTCGCTGGACACACCATAAATACAGGGGATGGCTTGCATTTTCTCTGCACAACTCTCAATTCTCTTGCGATCTCTCTTGCCCATTTTTTGCTCAGGCGCTCAGCACATTCTACGCATCTCACTCTATTTGCTTGCATTTTTTTGCTCTCTCGTTGTGAAATAAAATGTTTCGCAAAAGCAAAAGCAGGAGAGCACGCCCACGCTCTCCTAGTCCCCCTCGTCAGGATCAAGAGATCAATCCACGCCAACTCTCCCCCAGCATGGGAGACTAAGGCATGGATGACCGTCATCTGGACGGCATGCACGGCATCGAGGATGCCTCATACACTCCGGATGCACCGAGCTCGGATGCCGGTACCTTGGTGCATCCGTGACGGACGTCGGTATCCACACCGAACACGCAGCCCGACATATCCATGCAGCCACGGAGGTAGTGTATGCTGTTTGCAAATATTGTCAAGCTAAACTATCTGCACGTGCATGTGGTGGTACAGGTCATCTAAAGAGACACGCGGAGAATTGCTTGAGGAAGATATCGACCGGACGGAGGCCGGGCGAGGGCGTGCTAACATAGCTCAACTTCAACACCGACGGTTCGGTAAGCACATGGGTATACAACGCCGATGTAGCTAGAGAAGAAATTGCATGTTACATAGTTACGGAGGATCTTCCGCTTAGAATGGGTGAGAGCTCTAATTCTGAGAGAATGGTGCAACGTGGTTTTTGCCCGCAATACCAACATGTTAGTAGAAGAACAACTACACGTGATGTTTGTAAAATGTTTACAAATAAACTAGAAATGTTAAAACAGACCTTTATGACGCTTAGTTTTTCATTCACGTTAACATCTGATATATGGACTTCCTCTCACCAAAGAGCAGCATATATTAGTGTTGTTGCGCACTACCATGATAACAAGTATGTACTAAACAAAAGGGTTATAGGGTTTAGGCCAATCTCGGAGTCACACACCGGACATGCTATCGCTACCCGTATACTTGAGGTTGTTAATGACTTTAAAATAGAAAGTAGAATTGTTTCCATTACTCTTGACAATGCATCAGCTAACACAACGGCTATGGAGCAACTCTCACCGCACCTAGAGACTTATATTGGAGGTTTTGTACTCCACCAGAGCTGCGTATGCCATATTATTAATCTCATTGTACATGCAGGTTTGCATATAATGAAACCTACTTTGGAGGGCATACGTAGTGCTATTGATTTTATTACTAATTTACCTGTAAAGTTTGCCAAGTTCTCAGAGTACTGCAAGGCCAACAATATGAAACCAAGAAGATTCAACCTTGATATGAAGGTTAGATGGAACTCAACTTATACTATGCTGCATCGATGCGAAGACTACGAGCACATTATCATTGTCTTCGTCAACTGCAATAATGGTGAGGTATTGGTTACTGACGCGGATTGGATAATTGCTAGTCATTTTCGTAATTTTTTTGAAAAAATACGACGCAACTACAAAATTATCCGGTGTGTACTACCCAACTTCTTGCTTAGTCACCGAGTGGCTTTGGCTTATTTCTAATGCTTTTAAAGAAAATAGAGATAATTATGTTTTACGTTCCATTATAGAACCAATGGAGCAAAAAAATTTAAAGTATTTTCAAGCTATTCCACATTTGTACTGTTTTGCTGTCATTTTGGATCCTCAGAGAAAATTTTCTGACTTGAAGGGCACCTTCGAGGGAATAGGTGAGGCATTCGATCTTGATTTCTCCGAGGCCTATACTCATGTTTATAACGAGTTTTTCAGAGTTTTCGATAAATACTACGAGAAGTTTGGCACCAGAAGTGAAGCACGAAGATCTACCTCAACAACGCAACAAGCATGAGGCGGTTCGATCGCTTCAAACATGTGGAAGAAGCTGAAAGGCAAATCGTCTGGTTCATCTTCCGAAACACCGAGCAGGCTGGAATGGAATCCACGGGTAGAGATCAACCACTACCTCGAAACGCCTTTCATGGAGTCCGAGCTTGACATGGACGAGGAAAATTAACTTAACTTGCTTTTGTGGTGGAAGAATAACCAACGTATTTACCCCGTGCTATCCCATTTCGCACGGGATGTACTTACGGTTCTGGTCTCCACTGTCTCGTCAGAATCCACTTTCAGTTTGGTGGGGAGGATACTTGAGCCAAGGAGGTCGTCTCTCACACCTAAGATGGTTGAGGCAATTACATGCCTCAAAGACTGGGAGTGTGCAGATGAGAGGACACAACATCAGCCAGAGGATCAGGAGATCACGGACGCGGTAGCCGACTTTGACAATCTCAGCCTTGGGTAGTCTATGTATATAAACGTAGTTACTGTACTCTTTTCCTTACCGGAGTACCCCACACCGGGGTGTAAGATTTTTAACGAGGCAGTAACTCTGTACATGTTCAAAATTTAAAAAAATTTACTTCTTTTTCCCCCAATATTTGTGTCCATTGCTAGCAATACTGATATCCACACAGGATGTTTCTTTCGTATGCTTTCATTTAGTCATTGCTTTGCGTGCACATTTCTTCTTGTCATTTATTTACTTACTTTGCTAATTTCTCCAGAGATACACAAGAGAACGAATGCGTGTTCGCTAATAATGATTTAATTAATTGGCATAATACGCGGCCCCACTATATTTTGGATAATCTAAGCGAATGAGTGGTGGACAAGGGTCCCGCGCAGCTACTGTAGCAAAAATATTTGTAGCATTTTACTGTAGCAAAAATAATGTAGCAGTTTATTGTAGCAAAAATTACTGTATCGAACCCGTTTTATTAATCCGGACCGTCGATTAGCTCGATCCAACGGTTGATACCCAGCAACTGCAAACTTGGCAGTCACTATTGTGACTGCCAGTCACTATTGTGACTGCCAAGGATCTCTGTCCATGCGTGTTGCTCGATTGTAGATTTACAAATTTCTTTAATCAAGGTGGCTATACATTCGCTGCACTGTAGAATCGCGTACGCACGCTACTACAACCAAATTTAGGTTATTTCCTCTCGTCGCAATAGTGTAAATGGACCGGGCCTAGGCCGACATGGCACGAAGTAGGCACGAAGCGTAAATGGGCCGTGCTTGGGCTCGCCGAAGACGAGCCGGGCCGGCACTACTGGCACGGCGGGCCGACGCGGCCCGACACGGTTCCGGCCCGAAGCACGATAAGCCTGTGGCTGGCCGGCCCGGCACGGCACGGCACGACGCCCACCTATAATTGTTTCTCGATTTTATAAGCAGTTGGGTGTAGAATTTTGATCTGATCGGCCACACAAACACACACATGTGATCTTATAAGCAGCTGATGATCGACAACACATAATTACTGGCTATTTATATATACAAACAAAAAATACACAGGAGTACGTCATTATCAGGAACATTGTTCTTAAAAAAAGAGGAAAGTACTCTCAGAAAATGAAAAGATAGTTAATTGCACTGGTCGTCGCTACGCACTCCTGTAGGTCCTATGCACAGTCGGCACCTATCACCTCGAGATAGCCCAGACCCAGACGCAATGCAAACCAAAAACTAATACCAGTACGGACGGTGCATACTATAATACAATTTTATATCATCTGTAGATAAGACTAAAGATAATCTATACAATAAACAATCTATATATCTATTTGTAATATCTCACATACAATTAATAGATTGTTTATACAATAGTATATACAGTATAAAACCGATCTTCTACATTATCTAAAATCCTACGTTACATACTATTAAAGCTTGTATAATAGTAAAGACGACTATTATCTATATATTCCTGATGTCATCTAAAGACAAAACTAAATACATCCTAAGTTTATCTCTTCAAGATCATGCAATCTTTAATTATGGCATAGAAAAGTGTTTATTATAGATAATAATTCATACAATAGTTATTTATGCTGTCTATATGATATCTTTATACAAAGAAACAGTTACACTCTCTCATCCTTCTCTTTCCCTCGTGTCAGTAAAAATTTTACTTGACCAAGTATATAGACGATTAGCATCGTATCATCGTATATGTCGTTAATGACACTAGTGTAATATTTCACATGCCCTTAGCCTAAAAATAGAATGCAGTACATATGTAACCATCTTGATGTAATGCCGATGTAACGCCCAATTAATTAATCATTCTCCTCCACGATGACACCACGCTGACACGCAGCAAGTAGTGGTCGTATAGCGACAAGACACACACACCCACACTTAAAAGAAAGATAACCTATACATGTTAAATATATATAGTTCATCGTAAAACGTTGGCATACTTACCGCGTTAAATTCACTATTATAGAGGTGAACTATAGATTTTTAATGCCTCGATTTTACGAATTTTTTTTAAAATAATACATTTTTTATTTATAATTGCATAAATATACAACGCAAAAAAAATTGCAAAAATGTACCCCTCTCGCCCTTTGGTTGGGCGACAGGAGCTAGTCGCCCTGCGCCAATGCGAGTTTGCCACCGGTCAGCCCATGTCGCCATTTGGCAGGGCGACATGAACAAAATCTAACTCCCGTTGGGCGACATGCGCACGGCGGCCCCCTTGTCGCCCTACCAAATGGCGACATAAGCCAGCATAAAAGCAGCCGATCGGCCGAGAAGAGGCAGAACGCAGAGAGAAAGAAAAGGGTGAGGAGAGAAAAGAGAAGAAAAGAAGAGGAAGAAGAGCGACGGCTTCGCAGGTAAATTTTTTACGCTTTATTTTATGTAGTTTAGGATTAGGGTTAGGGTTAAGGTTAGTGTTAGGGTTAGAACTATTTAGTTTCGCGATTTTTTGTTTAGTGTTTAGGGTTAGATGTAGATAAATATAGTGTTCATATTTTTAGTAATTTAGTGTTTAGGTTAAATTGGTAGGCTAATAAACCCGATCCAAAATCAAGTAATTATGTACGTAAAACATACGATTATCTCATTGTACATACACTCGCTTGATCTAGTTATTTTTATGCGATTTATTTTGTGTAGTGTTTAGGTTAAATCTAGTGAAATGTAGTATTTATTTTGTTTAGTGTTTAGGTTAGATCTAGTTAAATGTAGTGTTTATTTTGTTTAGTGTTTAGGTTGTATTCTCAGAGCTACTGTAGCAACATCCGATTTGTTTAGTGTGTAGCAAGAAATCATGGTAGTGTTTAGCAACAAAATGTAGTTGAATCTAGTTATATTTTTAGTAATTTAGTCGGTTTGTGAAAACGCTTGTACATAGTTGTTTCTACTAATAATAATATGTTGTTACGCTTTTAGAGATATATGTCAGTAGATATGTTTTTTACATTGTTAGGGTGTAGATGTTTTTTAGAAATACAAGTGCAAAGATGAATATTTGTAGTAATGTAGATATTTTTCATGAAAGTGCGTATATACATACTTATAGTTTACAAGATTTTTACGAAGAGTAATTAATTTGTGTGTTAATGAATAGGTTCGCAGATATGTCGTAACGAGTTCCTTTTAGAATCTTTTATGGAGAAGGGGTTGTCATGTATGGTTCTAAGGTGCGGATCCGAGTAACTTTCAAGATGTGGATAGAAGTTTAAGTAGGGTCAAGAGCGCACATTGTCATTGTGTTGAATTGGTTGTATTACACATTTTGATGGAACAAGAGAAGTGCCACCGAAGTTATCTT
Source organism: Otatea glauca (assembly GCA_036346275.1). Classification (NCBI taxonomy): domain Eukaryota; kingdom Viridiplantae; phylum Streptophyta; class Magnoliopsida; order Poales; family Poaceae; genus Otatea; species Otatea glauca. The sequence continues at coordinate 33,855,626 of CM070719.1, forward strand.
GCCTTTGCACCATGCGAGATGATCCTGCTTATTGGGAGTTAGTTGAGTCAAGGAACCGCAGCTTGGAGGTCATATGTGAGGGGGGCGGAGCAACGTGGATGGTGTCGGGTGCTTTTATTGCAAGCGTATGAAAGGGTTGTTGCCCCGCAGCACCCGCTGGACGCCGGTGAGTGTAGTGAGCCTCAAAATGAGTTCACTTATGGCGACACTGAAATTGGAGAGTCTAGCCGGGAGCCACATGTTCAGGGTTGCAATGAGGATATTGGCTACCAGACTGGTGAGCAAGTTGAGATTGGGGATGATGATGGAAACATTGGGCAAGATGCGCGGGGGCAAGTAGACGAAGGTGAGGAAATTGAGGAAGTAATAGCACATATGGAAGAGGAAGACCTTGAATATGAACAAGTAGAAGTCGAAGACGACGATAACTCGGATGAGGAAGATGAAGATGTTGAGCTACTTGTGCCAGCAGATTGGAGCACACATCAATTTAATAACCTGGTTGTGAATGAAGGCAATGATACACCTTGGCAGTATAGCGACAATGAGGTGAGACCTAACAGCATGTACCCCACAAAAGATGCAGTGCAAGATGCTATCAAAGATTGGGCCTTATCACTAAGAAGAACTTTCAGGATTAAGAAGTCCACCCCAACCTGCTACGACGTGGTGTGCGAGATGCAGGGGTGCCCCTGGAGAGTGCACGCATACAAGCCAAAATGGGGCACCCACTGGCTATGTTCGAAGGTTGAACAACATAGTTGTATGACTGAGGAAACCCTGGTGGCTCACAGGAACCTGTCTTCCGGGTATATCGCGAGTGTCATGTACCCGGAGATAGTTGAGAACCTAAATTTTGAGCCCCGTGCTATTATCCGAGCAATTGAGAACAAATTTCAGTACACAATTAGCTATGGGAAGGCATGGCGGGCGAAGCAGAAGGCCTTGGAAATGAGATTTGGGAAATTTGAAGACTCGTACCATAATCTGCCCGCACTGCTCAGTTGCATTCAAGGAAGAAATCCTGGTACTTTTTATGATTATCAGGACTGTCCGTCAAGGAAGTGGCCGAACAAGAGGCATCTGAAGAGAGTTTTCTTCGCATTTGGAGCATGCATTAGGGCGTTCTATCACTGCCGTCCATTGTTGTGTGTGGACGGCACATTCTCGACCGGGAAATACAAAGGACAAATAATGATAATTTGTGGCGTCACGCGAACAACCAGATTCTCGCTGCTGCCTTTGCCTTTGTGGAAAGCGAGAACTATGAGAGTTGGTGTGGTTCTCGCGAACTTGAAGATCGGGTGGTGAAGACTCGCCAACATGTGTGCATACCGCATGACAGCATGCTGGTTCGCTTAGTGCCATCGACAGCTTGCAAATGGGGAATAGGAGCCATTTCTGACTGACTTGCAGAGCCGATGGTGCATGAGGCATTTGGGCGCGAACTTCTATAAGAAGTTCAAGAACAAGGAACCGATGAACATGTTCAAGAGGCTATGTAAGGTAACCAAGATAGCAAGTTCCATACTCTTTGGAAGAATCTTGATGAGCTAACAAAAAACACAAAGAGACTACAAAGAAGGTAACACAGAGCAGTGAGCCTTTATTCCTCTCGCAACAGAAGATGAGGCGACGAGTCGTCGCCGCAGTAAAGGCCGATCAAATGTTTCTGACCGATAAAGCACGAGCCCAAAGAGAAGTGGTCATTGTTACATGACACACATGGTGCTAGATACGGTGTCATGACGACTAACTTGGCGGAGGTGTACAACTGGGTAATGAGAGGGATGAGGTGTCTCCCATTGGTAGGAATTGTCGAGGAGTGTCATGGGTACAACCAAGTATTTTGTGGATAGGCATAAAGTCAAGTAGTAGTGAGAGATGAGAATGCCTTGTACTCAAGCATGATAAGTAAATACATGGATGAGAAGAGTAATAAGGGCAAGAATAGAGCTATCAAAGTAGGTGCACTGACACCGCGCTCGAGGTGATATGCAGAGATAAAGGACTGCGGGAACAAACCGTAAGGTTATCACCCAAGAGTGCATCTTATAGGTGAATGTTAATGCTCGTGTAACAAGCCCTCCTCTGCTGCACGTGCCATGTTCTCATGTGATAGCTACATGTGCATTATTCGAATGCGACCCGCACACATCTATCTGAATATTTTACAAAGGAAAAGGTGATGGCAACTCAAGCAGGAGCTGTATGGTTATGGTGTTGTCGGTTCTTTCACCACAACCCCGGTGTCGATGAAAGGTTCTCGGGTCCCGACTTTGATGCAAGATCATACAAAGGAGGTCGTCGCAAAACCAGCGTGATCAGAATGATATGGATGAGTCCAAACCGTAAGCGCGTGAAGAAATGTTCACAGTGCAAGCGAAACAGTCACACGCTCAAGAACCGCCACCACATAACGAAGAGGACGAAGGAGGAGATGGCAACCCGACGGCGGGGAAGGATCGCTCGTCTCGCAAGGCGTGGTGGACGACGCCGTCGGACTACCGGAGAAGCTGTTTGAACTATTAGATGCTATATGTCAAATTAATATTTTGTTTATGTAATGTGCGTTGTAACTGCTTTAATATAATTTGGTGATGTAATGTGCGCTGTAATCTGTTCTAATATATTTTGGTCGATGTAGTGTGTGTTGTAATCTGCTTGATTAGAGTTTGTGGACGCTGTGTATTTATTTGTACGCATTTGGTTCGATGTATTGTTCTCGATGCTTGTGTCTTTATTTGTACGCATTTGGTTCGATGTATTGTTCTCATGTTTGTGTATTTATTTGTACGCATTTGGTTCGATGTATTGTTCTGATGCTTGTGTATTTATTTGTATATAACTTTCTTTTTGTAATTTGCGTATGGCTCACTGTGTCGTGGATGACGATCGCCCTTTGAGTTGTTGGACCCGATCGCTGACGGTCGTCATCGCGGCACACTTCGCCACCGCTTCAGCAGAGGAGGGACAGACCTCGTGAGTCGGGCGCAGCACGATCGAGGCCGCCGGGAGCTCGACCTCGATCCACGCTGGATCCCTGTAACGATTTATCTTTTAATTTCAAAATATTCCCGGCGCAGATCATAACTGCTTTAATTAACTAGTGCGGTGGTCATATTAATTTAATATTTCGTTTCATAGGTCGCGAGCGCAGTAATTGCCGCCATCGGCACGGATGGTGGAGGCGCACAGTGCGCAAGGGAGGACGCGAGCCACCGGTTGCCGCTTGACAGTCCCTTCTCACCGCTACCGTGGATCGATGGAGACCGAGACGACACCTTCCACTTACCGCCGGGAGATGGCGATCACTTTGGAGGACGCCTCCTACCTCCTCGGTCTCCGATCACGGTGACCCTGTGGTGCCGCAGACGCCGACTACCGTGGCGGATGAGGTACTTGCGCGTTCCATGGTGTGCTACCGCCTCCGCTGCATCGAAGTCTTCACCAAACCCATGGTCCCACACACGTGTGGCTTCGACAGCTCGTGGTAAGCAACCAACCATTCAAACTTAACTTCACATATATATTTTGGCTAGACTAATAAGAAAACTTAAATTTACAAAGTGAGCACATCGCTGAGCTCGCGGACGAGCAGAGGGTGAGCCGCCACCTTGAGGCGCACTCGCTCGGCTGTTTGGTCGGTGCATATTCACGACTTCCCACGGGATAGCGTGATGACAGCACTTCGTCCCAGCTTCACGAGGGCGATCGCGACGCACTTTGACGCCGCGTCGCAGATTCTCGGGGTCGCCGTCCTCACGCAACGCATCGCGGGCTCGCGACGCCTATGGGCGGATCGCCGACGGTCGATCCTCACCGTGTCCACCGCTTCGCAGCTTTGGGCATACGAGGTTCCAGATCGGGCGCCCAGATCGACACGAGTCCTCTTCACGCGATGGTGACGACGATGTTGATGCGCCGACTATGGGCACCATCCGTTCTACCGACGGTAAGATATTGCAAACCACGGCCAGAAACCTACGCTTTAACATTTCTCGCACTAATTGTAATGTCGATTTTTTGTCGCCACCGCAGCCTAGGTGGGCACACGCACGGGCGGCTTAGCTACCCGCAGCTCGTCGCCGCCGACCACCTCACCGAGGATCGCGACGCCGGACTCCGCATACGCGGAGACGTTGGGCTACGGTGCCGTGGATTGTCCACCCTATGCACACGCGACGCGCGCATCGGGCGCACACGCCGGTTCCTCGTGTTCGACATCCCGGTCGAGGGCTACGCCGCCCATCGAGTGATGAGGCGCTCGGTCTCACGACAGAGTTCCCGGTCCAGTCGGCCGGCAGTCCCACACGGCGCCCACACGTAAGTTCTCTACATCGATGTTCTCTAATATGTACGTGTAATGACATGTAATAATGCTATATATTTTGCTTATCCACAATGACTAGGAGGGGCGGAATGGGGGCACCCCATGGCACGCACGTATGGCGCCATGGGTCGAGGAGTGGGAGGAGCCTTGGACGACGCCCATGCCGAGGATGCGCCGTGACGACCCGCACATCGCATTCTGGGTACCGACAGTGGTACACTTCCCGCACCGCATGCGCTTGGTAACGGTCGACCGGATCCTCCTAGACACATCCCCGTGGTGAGGGACACGATCCCGCCCATACGGACTCGGCTCAGACGGTGCGGTAAGTTCCGTCTAATGTACGACGATTTTCGCATTGCATTTTCCGATTAATGTGTTAGGTTAATTCGTAATGTATTTTTCGGATCGATGTGCTAGCCCGTACTACGAGGAGTCCGGAGCTTCTGCCTCGCCTGTCTCGTGGGATAGACGTGACCAGGAGGACGTGACCTCCTTCTTCTCGAGGTTTAGGAGAGCGCCGGACTCACCTCGAGTTAGCAAAGTTGCCGCGACGCCTCGTGATGTGGTCGACGGCCCTCGCGGCGTGCCGCCATCGCAGGAGGAGTGCTCCGTACTTCTTCACACCCCACGCCCTCCCGCCCCACCGCCACGCCGACTTACGCGACACGGCGAGCCGCTAGACACGCCGGTCAGCCTCGTGTCGAGGTAAGCCCTTCGCCACACTTCGTATGTTTTCTAATTATTTCTTGAATGTTACCAACAATTCTTCACTTCTTACAGGCTCACAGGCACGATGGTTCTCCTCTGCAGCTTCACCGACCCCTGACGACTACGAGGGGCAGTTTGATGATGCAGCCCATGAGGATTTTGACCTCGACGATGGTGACGTGTTGAGATACTTCGTTGGTCCGGATGTGCCTGGATCATCGCAGCTGCAGGGAGCACCACCACCGACGCAGCCTTCTCAGTCGGTGTACGCTACACCTCCGGCTAGACCACAGAGGGCCCACCACCCACAGGTGCAGTTGACGTACTCGCACGGGCAGGTTCGCAGGAGGCCCGCCACCGCGAGGAGGTGCCTAAACGGGGCGCCAGAGTTTGTATTTGGCTTATGTATTTTGGCTTATGTATTTGGTTATTACGCCAGGACGACTTTGCATCTTATGTATTTATTTGTATACGATATATTTTCCTTATGTTAGTAACCCGCACTTTTGGTTATGAACTATTGTTATTCTTTGTTACAAGAGCCTCCGCTTTCAAGCATGGCGAAGTATTGTCGCGGCAAGAGCCTTTTCAGAGCGAATAGCCTCATGCATCGCCTTTGGCGACCTTTTCGGGCCGATGGGACAGTCACATGCATCGCTTTGGCGGCCTTTGTTCGGGCCGATGGGACAGTCACATGCATCTCGCTTTGGCACCTTGTCGGCCGATGGGACAGGTCACATGCATCGCTTTGGCACCTTGTCGGCCGATTGACAGGTCACATGCATCACCTTTGGCACTTTGTTCGGCCGATGGGATAGGTCACATGCATCGCCTTGGCACCTTGTCGGGCCGATGGGACAGTCACATTCATCGCCAGTGGAGCGCACCAAGACCACTATAAAAGCGCCGAGAGGTAGACATCCAACACCGCCAAACAAGCAATACACGCTAGCTGAATCTTCACAAATTAGGGCACGATGTCGTTTCACCGCGCCTCTTCAAAGAAGCGTAATTCATCCCGCCCGAGTACCCGGATACTAGTAGCGTTGACGCCCCGCCCGCGGTTGCACCGACCCAATTGCATCGCAACCTTCCGCGAAGATGGTGCAATCTACCCACGGAGAGACGGCCGCCGCCACTCATCACAGCCCGCTCTACGGGTAGACTCGCCGTGTCCACACAATACAGAGTAACATTACCATTTCATGCATCGTTCTTTCTTTTCTCAGCACAACGACCGATGTTGCTTCTTCCAATGGATCGACGGGCCGGAACGGCGTGACTACGAATTTGACCAAAATTGCCACGACGCCGAACCCGCCGCCAAGAACTTCAACCGTGGGAGAGGCCGCCAGATACGCCCCGCTTCTAGAACGACTCAGAGTTCGTGGTCGTGGGCAAGAGGCCAACCAATCGGTGAGTTTCATGCGACGAACTCATGCTTCACTCACAAAGTAGTAATTCTAAACCAGTTCGTCGATACAGGAGTTCAAAAGAAAATCGCGAAATTGCTCGAGTCAAAGGAGAAACCTCCTCGGGGCCACCCGAAGCCCCGACTTTTGCGAACACGGCCTTGCAGTGCTGGTTGATACCGCCACGATGACCTAGCGGACCGGAGATTCTATCGTGCCCCTTGGCCGAGGATGAATGGTGCGGCTACTTCAATCGGTGGACCCGAGATGTACCACCCACATCTCAAACTTCCCAGACGGATAATCGGGTGCAACCTCCCGTGGTGCTACTACCGCCCGAAAAGCCAGACTCGAGTACGCCTACTGTTATTCAACAACCACAATGGGCATATCAGATTGACTGCAGGCACGCTCCGGTTGTACAAGGACATGCCCAACACACACCTCCTGCACCATATAGTGGAGTGCGAGCCGAAACAGAGCAGGTGTCTCGGCAAGTCTCCGCCAACGGCCAACGCAACAAAGGCGCAAGAGGGTACCTCCTCTCGAAGAGGAATGGACAAGGGGAAGCAATGGTCGAGGTCCGCACCACGCAACAAGTCCTTGACGTGTTACGCACTCATCCGGAACCCGTGGTATAAACATAGGGACGCCGAATCGGTATGACAAAAATTCGCCTTACACACCCGAGACGCACGGCATAGGCCACCCATTCGGCGATACCGGAGCACCGCGGATCCCCGTGGAGTTCTTTCATAGTGGGATTGAGCGTGTTCGAGGACAAATCGCAAAATTTACACGGTCGTAATATGCGTAAAATGTAGGACATCATTCTGGCTGTACCCAGATAGGCGGAACGATCATCTGTTCCACCATGACAAACACTGCTTTCGTTAGTTAGTTAGTTCGTCAAGCAATTTCGTCACTGCTATAATGCCCTTGTAATATAATCTAGTCTATTGTTTATTTTACCATCTGAACTATCGGTGCATCTACCCTCATGTATGTTCAACAAATAGTTTAACACACGATTACAAATCAAAGTTTAATAACGCGATTAAAGGGCATGTATCAAAGATCAAATGTGGTCCACTGTTCGTAAAAATCAAGTTTAGACATGACATTTTACTGGCGCAAAAGGCTAAAAACATTGCCGACTATATTACTTAGGGTTGTTGGACTAGTGGAAATTAGATGCAAAGCAAGCTGTAAATTACAAATTTCTCCATAATATGGAAGTGCATGTATCAAAGATCAAATGTGGTCCACTGTTCGTAAAAATCAAGTTTAGACATGACATTTTACGGGGCGTCGAAAAGGCTAAAAAACATTGCCGACTATATTACTTAGAGTTGTTGCACTAGTGGAAATTAGATGCAAAGCAAGTCAGTAAATTACATATTTCGATAATATGGAAGTGCATGTATCAAAGATCAAATGTGGTCCACTGTTCGTAAAAATCAAGTTTAGACATGACATTTTACGGGGCGCCGAAAAGGCTAAAAAACATTGCCGACTATATTACTTAGGGTTGTTGCACTAGTGGAAATTAGATGCAAAGCAAGCTTTAAATTACATATTTCTCCATAATATGGAAGTGCATGTATCAAAGATCAAATGTGGTCCACTGTTCGTAAAAATCAAGTTTAGACATGACATTTTACGGGCACCAAAAGGCTAAAAACATTGCTGACTATATTACTTAGGGTTGTTGCACTAGTGGAAATTAGATGCAAAGCAAGCTGTAAATTACATATTTCTCCATAATATGGAAGTGCATGTATCAAAGATCAAATGTGGTCCACTGTTCGTAAAAATCAAGTTTAGACATGACATTTTACGGGGCGCCGAAAAGGCTAAAAAACATGCACTCTACTTGTTCAAGGGAATTTTGAAAAAAAATTCAATCCTAAATCTGTTTATCCAAAAAATTTATTCTTTAAATCTCTCAGATTTTTTTCCTAAAATTTTTAATTTTTCTGTCCAAATCGCCCTGCCATTGGGCGATTTTTTGATCTCACCCTACCAGTGGGCGAGATGTGACGTGTCACCGTTCCATTGGGCGACTAGTCAGGTGTCGCCCTACCATTGGGCGACCTATTTTGTGAGACACCATGTCGCCCTACCATAGGGCGACAAGTGTACATTTTTGCAATTCTTTTTTTCGTGGTATATTTCTGCAATTTGAATTATAAAATATATTATTTAAAAAAAAATCCGATTTTACACCGTAACAAAATCAAAATCTCATCTTTGGAGATAAAGAAATTCCAATACGATTATTTTTGTGAGGAAATTTTTGTTATATCAGTTCATATTGTTACTTAAACTAGCATAGTTCACTACGCCAAAACCTGCAATAGGTGACGGTCTATTTGTGATGATTTTTTTCGAACCGCCATAAATATAATTATCAGTGACGGTTCTATATTGAAAATGGTGGGAAGAATATCAGTGATGATTCTATCCTCGAACCGCCACTGATAATTCATTATCAGTGGCGGTTTGACGATAGAACCGTCACTGATAACAGTTACATCATTAGTAGCGGTTGGAGGATAGAACAGTCACTGATAACTAGGTTATCAGTGGCGGTGCTATCCTCGAACCGCCACTGCTACTATTGGATTATCTGTGGCGGTTCTATCCTTGAACCGCCACTGATAATTAATTATCAGTGGCGGTTCGAGGATAGAACCGCCACGGATAATTTTATCAGTGGCGGTTCTATTTAACAACCGTCATTGATAATATTGCCTATAAATAGGTGGTCAGTAGCAGCACTGGTCTTCTTCCTCCCGAGAGCAAACCAAAACTTCTAATTTTCAGATTTCGTTTTCTCCAATTCTTTTGCTTGTACTTCCTCTAGTTGTTCCTTGGTGAGTTATTTTTTCTCATCTCTTGATTTGTGTTAATCTTGTTGCAATTTAATTTTTAAACCTAGTTTAATTAAGGTTTATATGTAGATGAGATGAAAAGTTTAGATTTTGTTTATTTTTATTTACCTACCATTTTGTAGTTGATGAATTTATTTCCTAGCTAGGTTCATTACATGATGTTGTGTTCTTTTTATAGATGATGAATTATGATGAAGCATATATTTAATATAAATTGCATTTTAAGTTAATTTGGTAGATGATGAATTTATTATCTAGCTTCTTTAGATGATAAGTAATTAGATTAGTTTTTTAATTACTATTAATTTGGTTCAATTAGTGAACGGACATATACATCTTGCATATATTAAATTTATTTATTTAAGATTATTGGATATTAATATACATGAAATTTTAGTTAATTTGGTAGGTGGGTGCTCATCATTTTTAGATGATGAATTTATTATCTAGCTCCTTTAGATGATAAGTAATTAGATTAGTTTTTTAATTACTATTAATTTGGTTCCATTAGTGTGGACATATAATATACATCTTGCATATATTAAATTTATTTATTTAAGATTAGTGGATATTAATATACTTGAAATTTTAGTTAATTTGGTAGGTGCTCATCATTTTAGATGATGAATTTATTATCTAGCTCCTTTAGATGATAAGTAATTAGATTAGATTTTAATCAATTTTATATGTTAATTAATTTTTGATGGACCGAGATGGATGTACAATGCGAATCGTTATGTACCGAGATTACATCGACGGGTATCTCGCTTAAGAGCCACTGAGGAGAACAAGTTGCACAAGAAGACAGAGTACATACATTGTCCATGCATTGATTGCAAGAATGTGAAAATGTTTTCAGACAAAGAGCACATCCACTTGCACTTGATTCGAAGGGGTTTTGTACTTGGCTATACACGTTGGACAAGTCACGGTGAAGAGGAAAACATACATGAAGGTGATAACGTATTGGATGATAGAGAAGGCATTATGGCAGCTGACATCGGTTATGGATCTGATGAGGATAGGTTGGACATTGATGACGATAATAATATTGCTCAGATGTTGCGCGATGCAAAAGGGAACTACACTAGTCAGAGAGAGTTTAATCAATTCAAGGGTTTGTTGGACGACTCGGACACACCTTTGTTCCCGGGTTGCAAGGAGGAGTACACAAAGTTGCACACCGTACTTTCACTTCTGAAATTTAAGGCAAGCAATGGTTGGTCCGATAAGAGTTTCACGGCGCTATTACATCTCTTAGCCGACATACTTCCAGATGGAAACTTATTGCCGATAAACACTTATTTAGCTAAGAAGGTTGTATGTCCATTGGGATTGGAAGTAGAAAGAATACATGCATGTCCAAACTATTGTATACTCTATCGCAAAGAGTATACAGACATGTATGTATGTCCGGTGTGCAAATCATCGCGATACAAGCGTAAAGGCCATGACAGCAAGGGCACCGTGGTGAAGAAAGGAGCTCCCGCTAAAGTGGTGTGGTATTTACCAGTAATACTTTGGTTGAAGCGTTTATTTGGAAACAAAAAGCATGCCCAATTGATGCGATGGCACTCAGAAGAGCGTAAAAAGGATGGAAAGCTGAGACACCCTGCTGATTCTGCCCAGTAGAGAACCATCGATAGGCTTTTTAGGAAGGACTTCGAGAATGAACCGAGGAATATAAGGTTTGGGTTGAGTATGGATGGAATGAATCCTTTCAGTAACATGAGTAGTATTCATAGCACTTGGCCCATGACTCTCTGTATCTACAACCTTCCTCCTTGGTTGTGTATGAAACGAAAGTACATTATGATGTCACTGCTTATCCAAGAGTCGAGACAACCAGGCAATGATATTGATGTATACCTACAACCATTGGTGGAAGATCTTGTGGTACTGTGGAACGAAGGTGTACAGGTATGGGATGAGTACAAGCGAGAGTACTTCATCCTACGCGCATTGTTGTTTTGCACCATCAATGATTTCCCTGCCCTTGGTAACCTATCCGTCAGATCTGTAAAGGGGCCAAAGCATGCCCCCAGTGCATGGATGAAACCGCTAGTGTGTGGCTCAATAACTCGAGGAAAACTGTGTACATGCATCACCATAGGTTTCTTCGCAGGAATCACCCCTGCCGCAATATGAAGAAACAATTCAACGGGACAAAAGAGGATGGTATAGCTCCAAGGCCTCGTCGTGGGGAAGAGGTATATGATATGGTTAAGAATATTAATGTCGTACTTGGAAAGGGAGATAGTAATAATAAATCGAGGTCTCGTACTGAGAAGACCACGTGGAAAAAGAGATCGATATTTTGGAACTTGCCCTACTGGAAGGACTTAGAAGTTCGAAACTGCATTAACGTCATGCACGTAGAGAAAAATGTATGTGACAGCTTGATTGGTCTTTTGCTGAACATTCCTAACAAAACTAAGGACGGACTGAAGGCACGAAGGGACCTGGAAGATATGAAAATCAGAGCTGAGCTACATCCTCAAGACACTAGAAAAGGGCGACTTTACCTTCCCCAAGCTTGCTACACTCTATCCAAGAAAGAGAGAACAGACCTCTGCAAATGCTTGCATGGTGTGAAAGTTCCGTCCGGTTACTCCGCAAGCATCAAGAAACTGGTCTCGATGAAAGATTTGAAGTTAACTGGCATGAAGTCTCATAATTGTCATGTGATGATGACACAAATGCTTCCTATTTCAATTAGAGGTATTTTGCCTGAAAAGGTCCGAGAGGCAATCATGAGGTTGTGTTTCTTCTTCAACACGATTTCACAGAAGGTCATCGATCCCATCGGACTTTCTGAACTGCAGAATGATGTGGTCAAGATACTATGCCAGCTAGAGATGTATTTCCCTCCATCATTTTTTGATATAATGTTTCATCTCATGTACCCGTATCACCTTGTGAATGAGATAAATGTATGTGGCCCCGTATTCCTGCATCAGATGTACCCGTTCGAAAGGTACATGGGTATCCTGAAGAAGTATGTACGCAATCGATCTCTACGGAGGGCTGCATTGTGGAAGGTTATGCAACCGAGGAGGTTATCGAAGTTTTGCGTGGATTACATGGAGGGGTGGAACCGTAAGAGTGCTCAGATCTCGCCATGAGGGTAGGCAAGTCGGGAAAGGGACGATTGGAAGGAAATCAACAAATTCTTACGATCATGGATTGTTCAAAAACTCATTTCACAAGATTGTAATAATCGCTTGAGGTGTCCTCGTATATGGGCAAGCACAAGGATAAGCTACGAGAGGAAAATCGTGGACGATCAGAGGTTTGGGTAACAAAAGAGCATAACCGTTTGTTCAATCATTGGTTCAAAGAGCATATGACTTGGAAAGAAACGAGTGTTATGTTTAGGTGGTTGGCAAAAGGGCCATCAGGTACAATCTTGACATGGCAAGGATACGACATAAATGGATATACCTTTTACACGAGATCTCAGGATAGCAAAAGCACTTACCAAAATAGTGGTGTCCGCATAGATGCCTATGACAACACAGGCAGTAAGAAGAGTAGCTTCTATGGGTTCATAGAAGTGATTTGGGAGCTCGACTATTGTATTTTTAAGATCCTGATGTTTCGGTGTTGTTGGGTACAACTCCCAAAGGGTGTCAAGGTGGACAAGTACGGCTTCTCTACTGTGGACATCGAACATGTCGGATACAGAGACGAACCATTCGTACTTACGAAGCAAGTAGCACAAGTCTTCTATGTAATCGACCGCGATAAGAAGCGCCATGTAGTTCTTCGAGAGAAAAGAAGGATCGTTGGAGTTGAGAATGTCGTGGATGAGGAAGAGTACAACCAGCTTTAATGAGTTGCCCTTTCGAGATGGCAACATCAGCTTGAGGAAGAAACCACTCAGGAAGCTACCTATCATCGCGACGATCATGAAAAAGGGCAAATTGTGAAAGAAAATAATTAGCTATATACGAGTAATGGCAATGTGATGTAAACAATATGCATTTGTATGGAGTAATGGATGTAAACAATATGCATTTGTATGTAAATTAGTTTTATATAGGGTATATTACTATATTAGGATTATATATGGTAATTAATATATAAGGATAATTATATCAGTGGCTGTTCTTCACAAGAACCGCCACTGATACAATTATCAGTGGCGGTTCTTCACAAGAACCGCCACTAATAAACTTATCTATGGCGGTTCGTATAAAGAACCACCACAAATAATATATGTATTAGTGGCGGTTTTTTATACGAACCGCCACAGATAAGCGTATCAGTGGCGGTTCTTGTGAAGAATCGCCACGAGATAATCAGATCGATGGCGGTTCTTGTGAAGAACCGCCACTGATAATATGCTCCGTATATAAAATGGATACAGTCACTCTTCACACCGAGTGCTCAAGAGATGTATCACCTTGTGAATGAGATAAATGTATGTGGCCCCGTATTCCTGCATCAGATGTACCCGTTCGAAAGGTACATGGGTATCTCAAGAAGTATGTATGCAATCGATCTCGTGAGGGTCGCATTGTGGAAGGTTATGCAACCGAGGAGGTTATCGAGTTTTGCGTGGATTACATGGAGGGGTGGAACCGGTAGGAGTGCTCAGATCTCGCCATGAGGGTAGGCAAGCTGGGAAAGGGACGATTGGAAGGAAATCAACAAATTCTTACGATCATGGATTGTTCAAAAACTCATTTCACGCCTTGTAACAATCGGTTGAGGTGTCCTCAGATATGGACATGCACAAGGATAAGCTACGAGAGGAAAATCGTGGACGATCGAGGTTTGGGTAACAAAAGAGCATAACCGTTTGTTCAATCATTGGTTCAAAGAGCATATGACTTGGAAAGAAACGAGTGTTATGTTTAGGTGGTTGGCAAAAGGGCCATCAGGTACAATCTTGACATGGCAAGGATACGACATAAATGGATATACCTTTTACACGAGATCTCAGGATAGCAAAAGCACTTACCAAAATAGTGGTGTCGCATAGATGCCTATGACAACACAAAGTGAAGAAGAAGAGTAGCTTCTATGGGTTCATAGAAGTGATTTGGGAGCTCGACTATTGTATTTTTTAGATCCTGATGTTTCGGTGTTGTTGGGTACAACTCCCAAAGGGTGTCAAGGTGGACAATTACGGCTTCTCTACTGTGGACATCGAACATGTCGGATACAGAGACGAACCATTCGTACTTACGAAGCAAGTAGCACAAGTCTTCTATGTAATCGACCTGGCAGATAAGAAGCGCCATGTAGTTCTTCAGAGAAAAAGAAGGATCGTTGGAGTTGAGAATGTCGTGGATGAGGAAGAGTACAACCAGTTTAATGAGTTGCCTCCTTTCGTAGATGGCAACATCAGGCTTGAGGAAGAAACCACTCAGGAAGCTACCTATCATCGCGACGATCATGAAAAAGGGCAAATTGTGAAAGAAAATAATTAGCTATATACGAGTAATGGCAATGTGATGTAAACAATATGCATTTGTATGGAGTAATGGATGTAAACAATATGCATTTGTATGTAAATTAGTTTTATATAGGGTATATTACTATATTAGGATTATATATGGAAATTAATATATTAGGATAATTATATCAGTGGCTGTTCTTCACAAGAACCGCCACTGATACAAGTGGCGGTTTTTTATAAGAACCGCCACAGATAAGCGTATCAATGGCAGTTCTTGTGATGAATCGCCACAAATAACTGTATCAGCGGCGGTTCTTGTGAAGAACCGCCACTGATAATATGCTCCGTATATAAAATGGATACATTCACTCTTCACACCGAGTGCTCTAAACCCTAAACTCCCGCAGCTTCTGACGCGCCCTAAACCCCTAAACTCCGCCGCGCCCGACGCCGCCACGGTCGCTGCCCCGACGCTGCCCGCGCCCGATGCCGCCGCCGACGCCGCCATGGTTGCCGCCCTGCCGCCTCACCACCACGCCTAACGCCGCCTCCCGACGACGCCGCCCTCCCGCGCCTCGACGCCGCCCGCCGACGCCGCCTCCCGCCCGACGCCAAGGGTATAGTCAAAATGTTTTTGAGCTGATTTAGTTCGATTTGAGTTCGTCATATAGTCATTCAGCAAGTAAGCAAAATATAATGGTATCAACATGGAAAATAAAGATAGCCTAGTGTGTGCATAAACAATCATAGAATTCTTTAAGAGTTCAAAAGGCACATAGGTCAGCTTAGAAGCATATGCATGAAAAACATAAACTTGTGTTTCAGATGGGTGTGTTGTCCAGCAACTATGCTTAGGAAGGTTCAGAAAAACTCAACCATATTTAATCAAGCAACTACTATAGTGCAGTTTAATAATTCGTTTTTCTTCAATTCTTTACATAAATGTATATTTATAGACAAGAGGAGGTGGTAGGAGTTGTTGAGCATAATCAATTGCAGAGAAGCTCAAAAAACACAATCATTAGATTACTAACTTTCATCAGATTGACATGGCATAGGAAAGAACCAAGCGCAAAATATGATTCACATGTTTCAGTGTCATATTACACACACAACCACATTAATGGCACAAGCATAAGAGGTTAACATCACATCCACATTTTCGAGAAATGATCAAATAATCAGATGTAATAGGATTCTTTGGTGGTCACTTCATGGCGTACATTTGCAGATCAGGCAAGTTAAAACATCACCATTTTTTGAATGAACTCTCAATAGGAAAGAAATATACAAATCTTAGTTTCTTACCTCCCAACACCAAAGGCTTGAATCAGACTCATCTGCCAACACGTTGGCACTCTAGCAAGCATGCTATAATTGAGTTCTTCATCGAGCACCCAATCTCCTCTGGTTTCAGCTGATAACCAGAAACCTCCTTGTAATAATCAAACAATGCATCAATCTCTCGCTGCCATTCAGCGGATGCAGCTTCTTTATCTACCAATTCCAGTTTGGCAGAGGCCCTCTTCCTCTTGTGCTGCTTCTTGGTCTGCTGCGTTGACACATGCGCACAAGAAGCATCAACAATCATAGAACCAGCTACTCCGGCCTCACCATCCACAGCTGTTTCTTTTGCATCACAACCATCCATCAGAAAACCTTCAAGAAGGTAGATTAAATGGCACACCCATTAGCTAATCTGAGAAAATTATTCCCATTTGCTCACCAGTCGTCCAGAAACATATGTGGACAAACAAGAGAGCAAGCTTTTTGCAAGAGATAGCAACAACAAATGACAAATCTCTCCCATTTCACACGAATGCCTGACCAATTCACTTAACCCAAACAAAAAATTATGCTTCTGTAATAAACCTTGGTAATAGCTGTGATCTAAACACAACGAACTGAGCTCCAAAACCACCAATGATTCAATCCCCATCAACAAAACATCCATTGGCAGAAGCGGACAACAACCATTATCCTGTGGACGACATACAGGACCCCACACCCTGTCAGCTCAACGTGCCCGTGATGAACATATTTGTACAGGCTGCTACAGGGGTAGTTTATCCGTGCCAAGAAGGGGGTGTCCTGCACAAAACCCCGATAGCGCCAGGTTATGCAAAGGTCCAAGTGGACACGGTACTTGCACAGTTTGCTGAGATCGGGCTAGAAAAACCCGCCAATGAAGAGATAACAACTCTAGGAAGTGCCGTCCACTCATTCATCCAGTGGCGCAAGCGTGACATCGCCTTGGACCATGCAAAGGTCGACCTCTCCTACAAGACAATCCTCACATCCGCTACCAAAGACGAGAGTGAAACGGTGAAGAAGCAAAATGAGGTAGAAAAGAAATCCATTGAGGACCCCATAAAGATGGCCATTGTTAGTACTCCAAAGCAGAAACATATAACACCTGGTACTTCAAAGGACAAACCTAGAACCCCTGATCCCAAAAATTGGCACATTAGACAAGCCGTATCAGCCAGATCAGGCGAAGCCAGGATCGAGTATGATGTCGTTCGACAAAAAAGTAAGGGCAAGGCGAAGTCTGATGACCAAGATAATCAACAAAGATTGAAATTCGAGGTAGGGAAGCCCTTAGTCACCGCTTCAAAGTTAAAAAGTCTAACACCCATGATGCAGCGATTACATGCATGTTACATGGATCGATCCAACCAAGACGTACTCCCGAAGGTGATCACTGCAACTTTCCGTGAGAAACATTTTCACCATGCGCTCATGGCTACTTCTTAATAGAATTCGATAACTTGCATAACTTGTTCTATCATGACGCTCTCGACATATCTTTTTTGAGATGCTGGTCACTATAAGTGTCTAATATATCAATCTTGGCCTACATTCACGTAATACCGATAAATGTCATGTCTAACTATTTCGTTATATAGATACGAGATGATTGAATTACGAAGAACCAAGGGGCCAGTGGGATTCCTCGACCCGGGAACGGTTTGCCAATCTAAAATCAAAAGAGCACCAAAGGAGGTCGAGGAGTACGTATATAAAGTTTTGATTAAACTACAAGACAAGGAGTTTATACTTTTACCATACTATTTTAAGTAAGTTTGTCACTAGCTAGTTAAATTACTCGTTTATTTCGTTATTTACTCTGATGTAAGGACTAATGACTATGGCATCATGCATGTGTATGTAGCTTCCACTGGATTCTCATAATAATTCATCCAGAAAAGAGCAAGATGCTGATCATGGATCCACTAGATAAACCTAAAAAAGACTTTGAAGTGATGACACATTTAATAAATAAGGCGTTCAAAAGATATTGTCAGAAGAGCTCGAGATACCGCCCATACCACAAATCTCTTACAATCCGTACTAAGTTTTCGGTACGCACGGAAGGAATATTCTTATATCGTATTTCATAGTAAATAGCTCCTTCGACGACATCTTAGTTCATTCGATTTTTGCAGTGTCACAAGCAGCCGCAAGGAACAAATTTATGTGGGTACTTCGTGTGCCAGTACATGCGCGAAATCTTATCATGCACAATAAAAGACAATGACGTAGAGGTCAGTCATGCTGACATGACACATTGATTCGCACCACTCAATTTCTATATACTCTCTTAATTTTGTTTTTTATACTTATAGCGCCTCGAGTTGTCTACGTTAGGACTGCTTCCTTCTGAAATCCAAGCAATTCAGGGCCAGCTCGCCTACTTCATCATGAAGGAAATAATCAACAAAAAAGGCGAGTTTCATGACGAAGACAACAACAATCCAGTCATCCATACTCTTGTCTCACAGCACGTGTCTCCAACCTCCGAAGACCCGTAGGCTTCTAGTTTACCTCCACTAGTTTAGGCTTTTGTTACTTCAATTATGTTTCATTACAAAGTGTAAATAACTCTTTGTTCCTTTCAAATGGGAACTCCTTCTTTTGTCAATGCCACTTCTTTTGTCAGTGGTTGTGCTAGTGTAGCATGTACTTTTGTCTTCTTTAGGAACACACACATGCGAGTGACACTTCTAAATATTTCATGTGTTTGCCTTACATGGTTATTTTTTCATATGAAGTTATTTCATATGTTTGTAATAGTTTGATAAACTAACCAAGTGAAAAAATTACTAAAGAAATGCGTGGTTTTCTGAGTGAATCATGCTTTTCTTGCTCATCATGCTAGTTTCTTCTTAGAAACAATTGCTCATCAGGATCAAGTGCTTCACACACAAAAATAAAGCTCAAAAACCAGAATAACTCTAGCATTGAGAAACTCATGGCTCAAAGAACGTAGGACGGCTCATCGATGGGATTAGTGTCATGGTCATCGATGAAGATAAACATCATGCGAATTTAGCAAGGTCTATGCTCAGAACTCAACTTTTATGGTAAGCGCCATCAATTCCTCGCCAAAGAATCCATGTTCTTTTTAAGAAGTAGATATTTTATTACTACTACTTTTCCATCCTTCATAATATTCCTCGACCACGATTCTCGACTTTGCAATGGTCTCGCATGCGTAAACTCTTTCTTTATAGTTCGAGAATTTTTGTATTCGAATAGACACTAAAAATTTTCCCTTTTTTCAAAGGATGTGTATTCAAGTCCCATAGAGGCACTCCGATGTCTTGAGAATCATGCACAAGATGTTGATTTCATTTTGGCAGTGGTGCACATGGAAGAGTTGAGTGGTTTTCAGTTCCTTGAAGTTGCCAGAGAGTTGCATAAAAACCTTCAAGTGATTAGTAAGTAGATAGAATCTTAGCTATTTTTTGTTATCTCCGATTCTTCTATGCCTAGCATCCTGTTTTTATCTCTCTTGTGTCTGATAGTTTTTTTAAAATGATTATGCTAATAAATCTTACATTTGAACTAGTGATGTCAACTGAAACAACAATGTACATAATGAAAAGGCATGGCTAGCGCTACCTGAGGCTAGCCACAAATGCAAGTTTTTTATTTTCGTGTGTGGGATTATCAGCGGTGGTTTTGGCCCAAAACCGCTACTGACGTAATATCAGTGACGGTTCTATCAAAAAACCGCCACTAATACTAGGCCTATCAGTGGCGGTTTTATATACAACCGCCACTGATAGTTGTATCAGTGGCAGTTCTAGCCAAAAACCGTCACTAATCATCCAAGTATCAGTGGCGGTTTTTGGGATAGAACCGCTACTGATATTTGAGTATCAGTGGCGGTTCTATCAAAAAAACCGCTACTGATACTTGGATGATTAATGGCGGTTTTTGGCTCGAATCGCCACTGATACCCGAATATCAGTGGCTGTTCTAGCCAAAAACCGCCACTCATAGTGTTATCTGTGGCGGTTCTAGAACCGTCACTGATAATCCTCGATTATCAGTGGCACTAAATCTGTAGCGGTTAAAAAACCGCCACTGATGGCAGTTATGAGCCGCCACAGATGGCCTTTTTCAAGGTAGTGGTTTTTTGTGCAATTGCTCGGCTAGATATTAAAACCAATTGTATTTCTTATGCATCTAATTTTATTTCTTTTAGAAAATGCAGCTGTGTATGCTATAGAATTGAAATAGATATAATACCTAAGCATGGTCAGTCCGCACTGTTATTATTTGGCCGTATCAAAATAAATGGTGTTTATATTCTCTTTTTCTCTTTTGATTAATGAGATAATTACTATAAGTTCTACATTTTATTAAAGAATTACCGTGGGATTTTATAGTTCTATAAAGTGAACTAGGCTTCCTGTATATAGATCGGAAATCACGACATCAGATCAGCTGGTGCAATCCACTTTTGGTCGACCTGGTAAGGGCTGAATTCTCCGTTTTCATACTGCAGCCCAGAAATGGGTAGAAAGTTCAACAAGATCTGTGGGTCGCTACAACCTTTTGTTCTTTGAGATATTATGTGAATCATATCGAATAGGGGGAAGCGGGAAGAGGAGGATGCTTGCACGCAACAACGCGTGGATTACGTTTGGAATGGGGCGATGCAACTGGCCGGCTACCTGCTATTGGTTACTTTCTCGGTCAAGCTTATAACACATTTGTTTAATGTCTCGGCCATAAATATAAAATATATTTTATATTTTAATATAAGTTAGTACGATGTTTTCTTTATATTTCTAATAAATATACATTTTTATTTTTTATTTCTTTATAAATTTATTAAATATAGTGCTTAATGATAATAATTAAGAGTAATCAAGTTATTTTTAATTATTTTCTTGATCCGTGTATAAAAAAATACCTCTTATAAGTTTAGACGAAGAGAGTAATTAAATTGGGCGTTGCTGTGATTGGAACCCACTAATTAAAGCTGGTCGGTTAGCCAGCGAGGCCGTAATGAGCACCATCGATCGAATATGGAGCATCAATCTAGCTTTTCCTTTTTGTCTCTGCGGCACGGCCCAAAGGTCGTCGTGCATCGTGCTAATCGTCATCATGTCTGGTGATTAGTAGCTGCAACCTCGATGTTTTAGTTTTCTTTCCTTTGTTTTCTGAGAAGGCTCTCGTGCTACCGTATTAGGCTACTAAAAAAAATCTCCTTTTTGGTAGGCCTATCACTGCCCATTTAACTAGAATCGAGAGTGATAATATTATCACACTGTCGGTTCATAAGATAGACCGAAACAAATGCTCGATCGAAAAATAACTGACAATAATAGTAACTTATCACTACCGGTTCTAAAAAAATCGGTAGTAATAATAGAGGAAGTATCATTGTCGGTTCAGCTTACGAATTGGTAGTTATAATAGTATCACTGTCGGTTCAGAATCCGAACACGCAGTGATAATATTTTTCAAAAATCATAACTTTTTTGTACGGAGTCGGACGGAGACAAAATTTATATGAAAATTGTAACTCTCTATGAGGTCTACAACTTTATAGTTGTAAACTTTTTTATTTGAAGTCATTTAGATGTCTAAATAATCGTTGAAATTTTCGGATACGAAAGGGTAAAAAGGAAATATATCTTATAGTAGTTGAGAAGTACATGGTAAATGAGATGGTAAGAAGATCTGGTATTTTATAGTAGTGAATTAGTATTGCTCATTTAACACAGGATTATAATCATTGATTATACATGCATGCCTTGGACAATTGTCGATGCCCTCGTGAGAAAGAAATACAGACGAAGCGCTCCCTTGGGTCGATCTCAATAACCGCGCGAGCGCGTGACGTGGACCTGAGGAAACGCTTGCCTCATTGTTGCCAACGTGGAGGGCCGCCTCAACCGCGCGTGTGACAACTGCAGACGGACCCAGCCTGTCAGAACCCAGGTGCTATTCGGTTGAAGTCGACGGCTGGTGCAAAGTGCAACGGGATTTTAAATTACCCGATGTATGTTTATGACGGGATCTGAATGGGTAAATAATCCAAGTTCACGTTAATACACATAAGGTCAACATAGATGAATATGACAAACATACACAGCGAAAATATAATAAAAAACTTCATTTATTAAATATAAGATAGTTCATTGATCTTATGGTCGACTTCACATGACTATGCTACGCAGGGCTAAATTATAAATATTAAATTTCAATAGAAAGAAAACGTATTAAGAAACCCATCAATCTGTCACAGACAACTGATAAGGTTCGCACTCTAGACGTTCGCCTTCTCCTGGTACTCCTCTCTCAAAAGCTGGTGTAGATTCCTTTTCAATTGATAATTTTACTACGGCAAGGGTGAGTATATAAAGTCTCAACAAGTTATGCGCAGAATGCAAGTCTAGTATAACTATATGCAAAGCTTATTCCAAATAAATTGATGATATGGTTATTTTACAGTAAAGCAACATTTACAAGTGAATAATATAAATAGATTGAAATAACAGTAAAACAAATAACGATAATAAGAAATTTTCAGATATTTCTTGAATTTCATTACTTTTAAAGGCATATAGCCTCCTATCCCAATTTTATTTTACAAAATCTAACCATTGACTGAAATTCCTAAGCATTGTCCAATAATAAGGACACGGCTATTCGAATAGATTTACACTCTGTAGAGATTACTCACTTTACCCACATGGTATGATCAAACTATATTGTCGGCCATAACACGTACCCATCGATGTGCGACGAGAAGATCATAACAAAATCTTTCGGAGACTCCATCATAACACTAACCCTCTCAATAAGTCTGAACTCGCTATCTTTTCCCTCACCTAAAGCAGAAGAATAGGAAAGACATACACTACTACAGAAAAGCTCATCACAGACGGTTCGAAAACCTCATCACTGACGGTTTTGTGAACCGTCTGCAAAAATATGTCAGTGATGAGAAGACACATCACAGACGGTTTTCGAACCGTCAGTAAAACTAATATCAGATACGGGTCTATCTACGAACCGTCTGTGATAATCTTTTGCCTTAGACGGTTCTAAGATAGAACCGTCTCTAATGATAAGTAATCACAGACGGTTTTTAATTAGAACCGTTTGTGATATGATTATCACAGACGGTTTTTAGAACCGTCTGTGTTATAGTTTTTTCGTTCTAACTCTCTTGGCAGAACTTTCATGATTAGTATCTGATGTTCGAAATTTTATTCACCTTAGATATTTATGCAATGACATTTACAAGACACAACCAATTATAGATTTTGCAATGCAATATCAGAACATCCTAGATGCATTGAGGCAACAGCTTGTCTGATGAGAAAAATAGGGTCATAAAAATCTCTGTGGTACTCTAGATGCAATTGCATCTAGAGTACCACAGAGATTTTTCTCATGAGACAAGTTATTGCCTCAATGCATCTAGGATGTTATGATATTAAATTGCAAAATCTATAATTGGTTGTGTCTTGTAAATGTCATTGCATAAATATCTAAGGAGAATAAAATTTCGAACATCAGATACTAATCATGGAAGTTCTGCCAAGAGAGTTAGGGGAAAACATTATTTCATAGGTTAAGGCCAGAAGACCTTACCACAAATATGATACCACAAATATGATAACAAAATATTTCATAGTTCAGGTAACAATACATTAACAAAATATGATATATACCACAAATATCAATAAGTGTTCAGCTAGAAACCACATTATTTCGTAATTCAAACAAGAAAACCTTATAGTTTTTTCATGTCTTCCATCGTATGTGCCATAGCTTCCGCAATAGAGGCTTCTCGGTTCTCTCTGAAGTTCCATAACTCCAGTACAGTGCCGATTTGTTTGACACCAATAACCGATTGATCTTCAGTCATATCGCTCAATCCCTACAAATTAAAAGCGATTATGTTGTTGTAAGAAGGGCAGTAACCACATTCAATTCAGTACTAGAAACCTTCAAATTACCTCTATAAGCTTAGCTTTAGCTTCTTCTAGCTCTGCATTCGCTCTGCGGTCCTTACTGATGAGTGCCGTGTTAAGGGATTTGATATCTTGCAAGCGATCATCTATGTCTTTCAGTTCTTGTTTGATCTCACAAATCTTTTCTGTTATCTCAGATTTCCCCTTCAGTTGTTCGATCTCCACTTCGAGTTTTTGTTTAGATTCTAACAGCTTTTCCATGTCTTTACCATAAATATATTATAATGAATTAGGTGTTCACTTCAGTATGAGGATGCAAGATAGAGATAGGATGACACGTACATAAGTTTCAAACATTATCACCTAGTATAGGCACAAAAGAGGCATTGAACATTCAACACATAGTAGCTCCAAAACATCAATCCTTGTGTGATATAACATATTTAATGTTGAATTCTAGATTATATGAATTTTATGTTCTTATATATATAACTCAGGTCTAGCTAGCAAACTAATCCATACAAAGAAATAAAGATCCCAACATATTGATATAGAAAAATTAAATTGTGTTACAGTGACCTAATGAGGCATTAAAGCTTGCTAAGCTATATATATGTAGCTTGCTAAGAATTTTATGTTTGACCTCTCATGAATCCTATATCCAGTTTTGTTCAACCATCATGAATCCTATATACAGCCTCATTCCTTCTAAACATTATTCACAAATATCATTAATTCACAAACTCAAAATGGTTTCCCTAGTCAAGCATATCGGTTTCCCTAGTCAAGCATTTGAGCTACAATTATTTAGTTACAGCCTCATTCTTTCTAAACATCATTCACAAATATCATTCACAAACATCATTCACAAAGATTATTCATAAACATCTTCACAAACATCATTCACAAATATCATTCACAAACACAATAATCTAGTCAAGCATATCGGTTTCATACACAACTCACCGACGAAGATGAGGAGGAGGTGCTCGCGGAAGATGAGGTAGCCGACGGGGAGGAAGAGGAGGTGCTCGTAGACGAGGAGTTAGCCGATGGGGAGGAGGAGAAGGAGGTGCTCGCCGACGAGGGTAGCCGACGGCCGGGAAGGAGGAGGTGGTAGCCAATGGGGAAGGTGCTCGTGGAGGAGGAGGTAGCCGACGGGGAGAAGTAGGTGCTCGCGAAAGTCGTCGGGGAGGAGGTCGCTGAGAAGGAGGATTGCCGGGGGGCTAGGGTTTGCAGGAGACGAAACGCATGGATCTGGCGCTACAAACCTCTATCGGTATGGTTATATAGGAGTCTCAGGTCATATCACAAACGGTTCCTAGTTAGAACCGTCTGTGATATTACCTTATCACAGACGGTTCCTAGTTAAAACCGTCTGTGATATGATCATAGACGAGTTTTAACTAGAACCATCTGTGATATGACTGACGGTTTATAAAGAGAACCGTCTGTGATTAAATCACTGACGGTTATGCTAGAGAACCGTATGTGATGTTTATCATAACAGACGGTTTTTTGAAAACGTCTGTGAAGAGCAGTCTAATATAAACCTTTCTGTAGTAGTGATACCATTGGACAGATATGAGGCCGCGCTACATATACAAATTCCCTATAATCACACACTCAATTTGGTTATCCTCCCGAGGCATCAAATGTTAAGACTCAGTAATGTACTTAGTTAGGTCCGTCCCATTCCAGACATGTTATTGCATGATTAGACCAGTTCAATGCCTTGCAAGGTTAAGTCCTTAATTGATTGAGGCAAGACTTCCAACAATTCACTCATAGAAAACCACCTCACAATAACTCATAAAACAACATGACAACATATCACCCAATGCCACATAGGCCCACTATGGCTCACAACCTCTTGCCACATGCACCACTCTAAATCATTTACCAGCCCAGTTGATTATCGGGCAACATATGACATCAACAACTGAATATCATTATGTGACAACACATGGCATACCTTCTTATAAACACGTTCCATATTTCGATAGTCAAGATTGATTTGAACTTTCAAAATGATATCAATGATCCGTTGCATGGCTAAGCACACTATTCACAATCGAACCAACCCACGTTGGCATCTATTAGCAACCGACTAATAATGAGCCATCCTAGGGTGACAAATAACAATGGCACACAAATGACAAGGTAGGCATAATCAAATTGGGTAGAATAACTAGATCCCAAACTATTTGAAAATAGTTCGAAGCATAAAATATCATGCAGTAATTTAAAACAATATAGCATTTGTAAAACTGGGTTTAGCATGATTAAAGCACAACTTGCTTTAGAAAAGCTCTTGTTCCTGCTCTCGACCTTACTCTTGAATCAACGCTTCACCCTCAAATGCTATCGGCTGTAACTTCCTAAATAGTTTTGAGCCGGTTTTGGGCTACTGTGGGGTGTGCATGGGTTGATTCGGGACTAGAGGGACTGTTTTGGGCCGGCTATGGCTAATTTTGGCCCAAGTAGAGGGGGATTTCTTCGACAAACCCTAGCCCACTCCCCTCCCACCCCCAGCCACACTTAACCCTCCCAGGCGCAGACACTCCCCTGCGCCCTATCTCCCCAGCCGCCCCCTTGCTTCTCCTCCCTAGGCGCCCCCTCCTCCTCTCCCTTGGTGCACCCATCCTCTCTTGGTTTCTTTCCTGTAAGGACCCGAATCCACTGATTCGAACCCACTGTGTTTACCGCACTAGTCCCAGGATCAACGCTAGTGCACACAGCTCAACATTGGTACATATCACATCATACACAACGATAATAGAATAATAGTTCAATCATTGATATATCTAAAGGTATGATCTTATGACCAACTTACATTATTAAGCCACGCAGGGCAAGACTGGAAATATAAACTAATAATTATGCAAATGGAAAGTAGAAAACGAGATAGCTCATCAGTTCACCACAGAACCGACAAGGCTCGGACCCTAATGACTCGTGTCTTCCTGGACTTCATCTTCCAACACAAAAGTGCATTCTTCAACTGTTGATTATTGTTGTTTGGCAAGGGTGAGTACTTAAGCACTCAACAAGTTGTGCATGTAATGCAATTCTATGTATCTATATGCAAGGCTTATTCCAATGGATAGGCTATCATGGTTATTTTGCAATAAGCGGCATTTATGAACAAATACAGTAAATAGATTGTAAAACTGTAAAACAAATATCAATAGTAAATAAATTCAGTATTTCTCAAGTAAACCAAGTTTCCAATCCGAAGTCAAATTCCATCTTCCATATGGCATTCCGCCATCCCAACCAAGTTGTCCAATTAATTAAACTAACCCTTAACTGTAATTCCCGAGCATTGCTCAATACCGCGAGCACGGCTATCCGAATACTTTCACACTCTGCAGAGGTTATGCACTTTACCCACGCGATACAACCAAACACCACCAAGGCGAGTGATTATAACAAAGCCTTTACAATGCTCTGGCCTAACCAGATACTAACCGCTAAGGTTTCAACACCGTGGGTCTGAAAACCATAACTGTGGCCCCCTCTTGCGCCATGTGAGTTACACCATAACTCGGGAACTCACACCGACCAAGATAGTACCAAAGTTAAGACATTGCAAATTAATCAGCTAGGCTGGCCCATACCAGACATGTGGTTGCACGATAGACTCAGGTCAAAGGCTTGCAAGGTTAAGTCCTTAGTGTGATCAAGGCAAGACATCCACATACCCTCTGCCCATTGGGCCCACCTTGGCATCCTCGCCCCTTGTCACTTGCCCCAATCTAAGTTATTATCACCCCGTTGATTACCAAGCACCACGTGCCATCAACAATTCAACATCGTTGCGTGACATGACTCGCCACAACAACTCAATCTCATCGTGTGATTCCACATGACACACAAGTTCATAACGTTGTTCCATATTCCATTAATCAAGATTAATTATCAATGATTCTGACACATGTGATGACGTGGCAAGGCTAAGCAACTAATACGAACTAATCCTCCAATGTTGATTATAATTATTAACCAACTATATTTAACCAATCTAGGGTGACAATGGATCATGGCATACAATGACAAGGTAGGGTGTAGATCAATCTGGTATATTACCTAAGCCCAATCTAATTTGAAACAGTTGTATATTTGAAATAGATGCAATAGGGTAAATCAGACATAGCAATTTTATAAACATGGGTTCAACATGATCAAAGCACAACTTGCCTTGGAATAGATCCTGATCTGGTTCTGGAACTTGCTCTTGAGTTGCTGGATCTTCCTCCGAAGTGTCGCACAATTCAACGTCTACGTGTACCGAAGAAGAAAAGCAAATAAATACCAAAACAGAGAGGAAATGAACTCCAAAAATCAAATAAAATTTACCATTAAATAGACCTCAATTTTACAAATTTTTAGAAACTGGAATCACTCAAATCCGAGTTACGATGCAAAAGATATAGCCTTTTGAAGTTTGAAATAAATATTGAAAATACAGAAAATAGAAATTCGAAATTAACAGATTTATTTTTAAACTGAAAAAACGATTTATGACGTCAGCGTGACCTCATGATGACGTCATCATCACAGAATTTCCAATCGGATTATTTTTCCAACTGAAAAATGCAATTATGACGCAAGCATGACGTCAGCAAGACCTCGGGCCAATCACAATCCGACACGTGTTTCGGCGTATGGACTGAGTCCACGGCGTAGCGCGAGACCACGGTGAACTCGGTCCACGACGCCTCGGCACCCACGACCGACACACGTCGCAATCTGATCGGTCTCCCGCGCGGCTCGATCTGGTCCGAGGAAAAAGAATCGGACGGCTACGATCTACTCTGACACGTGCCCCTCATCCAACGGCTTACCCGAGATCTGACGGTCGAACGCGAGCGCGAGAGGATGACGACGGTGTGGCGGCGCCTTTCACCGGAGATGGAGAAGACGACCCACGACGCGGCGCTCCGGCGGACTTCTGGCGACAAGATGACGGAGATCCGACGCGGTACGGTTCGGCGAACTCGGTCCCGCAGCCCAAGCGACGGAAGACGACGGATCGGCGACGTTCTCGGGCAAAAACCGCGGCGGTTTCAAGCTTCAACTCCGGCGAGCTCGCGGCGGCATTCTACGACTGCTCTTGCGAAACCCCTCCGACCAAAAGATGCGGCGCTCAATCATAACCTTGGGTGCTACCCCTATTTATAGCCTCGACGTCCGAGCTCTGGCGAAGAAGTTCGACGCCGTTACGGGCGGCGACTCGAGTCCGAACGGAGACGATGAACGACGACGTGACACGCGCCCCGATCCGACGGCCAAGACACGATCGCACACGCGCCATCTTCGAACTGTTGGATCGCGCACGAACGCCGCGGATTTAGGGTTTCCTCCGCCGCGATTCGTAATGAATCGGGCCGCACCGACCAGTTCGGCGCAAAGATGTTGGGCTTCGGCCCAATACTGTTCAAAGATATTTTTAAAACTTTATTCATTTAAATAATTCTAGAAATTCATTTAATTAGTTTTAGGCAAATAAATTATCAGGAAAAATCCCAGAAAAATCTCAAAAATACCTTGAGACATTCTGGACTCAAAATAAAATATTTTTGGCAAAACTTTATTTTAATTTTGCACAGATTTAAATAAATTTGAACAAAAGGGTAATAAAATTAATTTAAAAATTAATCCAGAAAAATCCAAATAAATTCCAGAAAATCATAAATGCACATTTAAGCAATAAAAACATAATTTGGCCAAATTTTGGGATGTTACATTTCCCCTGGAACTGATCCTTGCACCGAGGTGGCTGCCTCTTCCACCAGTGATTGCCTCGGTAGGGTTTGGTTCTACGAAAGACGAAGAACGTGTGTTTCGAAGGGAGAGATTCGCATCTGTCTTTGATCTCGTGGTTCTTCCAGAAGGTATATTTCTTGTAGATCCCTAAGGGTTGACCTTGGGTGCTGGTTTTTAGAGAGGCCAGGTTAAGGTTCTTGGTTTTGGGGTGCTTTCATTAGATGGGGATTGGGAGAATTTAGGTCTGGGATAGTTCTGAACTTGTACAGCGTTGTTTTCGATTTTAGATCTGAGTTTCGAAATATTTCTGGTCATTTTCAGAGGGGTTGGCTGTTGTGAAAGTTGTAGATAGTTGTCTTAAGTTTAATGAGAGACCAAGAACACAAATTTTGGTTGAGAGGTTTAAAAGTTATTGCCTTTTGAAGCACTGCTGTCCAGAATCTGTCCATGTTAGCAATAGCCACGGTAATTAGCAAATTAGGTCTAATTAGAGGCTAAACTAAATTATTTCAATACCTAGAGATAGCTAGGACATTTCCTATAGATTTAATTTTTTCATCTTTTACTTAATTTGGAATTGTACAAAAATAGTTACAAAATAGTGAATTTTGTTGTCCAGGTAGATGACAGGTCAGTTTTCTAGGTTGAATTTGTGGGATTTGTTGTAGTCATTAAAAACGATGGGTAACAAAAATACTGTGATGAGGGAAATATCATAGACAGTTTTATCCACAAACTATCTGTGATGATCAATTTTGATAAATGAATGGTGAGCCCCAGCTATGAGTGAATCGTTTGGAACAGTAAAACGAAACATGCATTACATATAAGAACTAGCTTCTTGCATGCATCACAATATACAAAAACCCTATAAAAGTTCTTGATGGGAAAGACTACCTAGTTTATCTGGTCCTCGTCGTCGTTGGAGTCATCGTTGTTGGAGTCTTCGCTATGACTATTGGGGTCTTCGCTCAAACCAGCTCTGTCTGGGTCATCCTCCAACTCCCAACCATCACAATAGCCCACCGACGAGTCAAAGTAATCATCGTCGTCGTCGGAGATTGTTGTTGATAGATGCTTCTTTCCGATGACGCTTGAGGCGTAGGGAGTGGTACTGCCCGAGGCGGGCGACGAACTGGCCAGCGGAGGAGACAGTTGGTGTAGCGCATAAGCCGTGGCCGGTGGACTCATTGATATGGCACTGGCGTGGCACCGCAGCCATTGGCGTAGGGGCTTCGGAGGCCGAGGAGGCGAAGACGGTGGCGATGGCGATGGCGGTGGGTTAGTCAGCGGTGGAGGCGAAGGCAGTGGCAGTAGTAGTGGAGTCCCACGTGGCCAGGTGGCAGAGCCTACAAAGGAGGGGATGGAGTTTGAGTTGCTCATGGCGTCGGAGGCAAGCACGTACACGATGTGAATCGATTGAGTATATATCGTCACGGAAGTGCAATTAACGACCTGCATTGGGGAAACGAAACGCCTGGAACACGGTCTTCAAAGTGGAGTTTGAACAGATGATTTAATTTTCTCAGAACACGAAACGATATAGTTGAAACACTACTCGCCTGTGATGGAAGACGAAAGGCTTTGGGAAGAAAGCAACATCATAGACGGTTTGTGGATAAAACCATCTGTGTAGAGGGCAATAACATAGATAGTTTTATCCACAAACCATCTATGATGATCCATTTTGATAAATAAGAACAGAGAGCCTCGACCTCATCTGTATTTTTACGGTTTCCTAGATATTTTTGAGAGACGATCTGGTGAAAGAGACCCTATATTTGGAGGTGTAATTGTAGATCCTTGTGCTCTAGGTCATTTAAGGTTAGTAATTGCTTCAAATTTGCATTATATTTAAGATCTAGCTTGGTAAAGAGGGAAATGAAGCTGGTTTCTAGATGTAGCTTGGTGTAGATCCATTTGTTCTCTGTGATGTAAAGTAGTAATTGGTTCAAATTTGTATTATATTTGAGATTTAGCTTGGTAAAGAGGGAAATGAAGCTGGTTTCTAGATCTAGCTTGGTGTAGATACATTTGTTCTCTGTGATGTAAAGTAGTATTTGGTTCTAATTGTGTTATACTTAATATGTAGATAGTTACTTAAAGGAAGATGACCTAGGCTAATAATTGGTTGTAATAGCTTTATATTGAAGGTATATACATCTAGCTTGGTAAAGAGGGAATTGAAGATGGTTTTGATATAGCTTCGTGTAGATCCATTTGTTTTTTTAAATTAGTAATTACTTCTAGTTGCATTACACTGAAGATGTAGCTAGCCGTGTGAAGAGAAAATTAAAGATGCTGAGTCCAAATGTAGTTTACATGCATATGTTTACATATCCATTCGTTCTTTTTGATGTTAGGAGGTATATAAGTTAATCGGCAAGTTAAAATGTAGCCCATATGTAGCATATGTGCGCATGTGCACTCCTAGTGTACTTAATTCATTGTTTAACACCTATTGTTACTATGTAGAGTAGATGGACCGAAGCTAGATGTACATTGAGAACCGTGCAAGCACTGAGTACATTAATGGTGTCTTCGCTTTTAGAAGAGCTGCAGAGGAAGATATGTTGAACAAGGGGGTGGAATTTATGCCTTATCCATGCATTGATTGCGAGAATCTGAGGATGTTTCAAAACCCAGTGCAGATCGAAGCACACTTGATTCTATGGGGTTTCAAAAGGGGTATACATGTTGGACTAGTCACGGTGAAGAGCAGATTATGCAGGGACCAAGTAGTACTACCACCATCGACGAAGTCAACGATACTCTGGATATCGTCAACGATACTCCGGATCATATCGACTATGCTTTCAATAAGGATAGGTTTCACGATGACAATCTGGATCAGATGCTACGAGATGCAGAAGGGAGCCGTGATGAGCGGGAGTACGTAAAATTCCAGGGATTGATGGACGATTCGGAGAAACCTTTGTTCCCGGGTTGTAAGTCCAAATACACAATGTTGTCATCCGTGCTGGAACTACTGAAATTAAAGGCAAGCAATGGTTGGACTGACAAGAGTTTCACGGCGCTTTTAGGTCTGTTAGCGGATATGCGAAATGAGTTGCCGACAACCACCTACAAAGCCAAAAAGGTTCTTTTTCCCTTGGGAATGGAATTAAAAAGAATACATGCCTGTCCGAACGACTGTATCCTCTACTGCAAAGAGTACGCAAACTTGCATATATGTTCGGTGTGCAACGCATCCCGGTACAAGCGTAAAGATAGATTGGATGATGACGATGAGGGCATGGAGGTAAAGAAAAGACCTCCAACTAAGGTGGCGTGGTATTTGCCTATAATTCCCCGTTTGAAGCATTTGTTTGCGAACCCAAAAGAGGCAAAATTGCTTCGGTGGCACTCGGATGAGCGTAAGAATGATGGAATGATTAGACACCCTGCTGGTTCCACGCAGTGGTGAAACATCGATAGGAGGTTTGAAGAATTCGCAGCGGATCCGAGGAATATAAGGTTCGGATTGAGTATAGATGGAATAAATCCTTTCGGCAACATGAGCAGCCATAATAGCACTTGGCCCGTGAATCTCTGTGTGTACAACCTTTCTCCTTGGTTGTGTGTGTTGGAAATATGCCCTAGAGGCAATCATAGAGATGATTATATTTCCATAAATGTTCATAAACTATGAGATTGTTCTTCGAATAACATCATGGATATTGATTAACAAGTGTGTGACTTGTTTGTGAAACTCTGTATTCATCTTTATGATGTTCATTCTAAAAGGGTGTCCCAAGTCGATAATCATATAAGGACACATATGAGTAGATTAGCATATGTATTGATCGATGACCATGTTTCACAGGTCATAGATATGGAGATATCAAACCAATAATATGGACACATGTTAGAGAACATGGTGTTGGACATCGACCCACTATGAGACACTGCGAGAACGTTGTATTATTTCATGTCATCAGTTGGTCTCATATACGATGTGTATGTTATATCCTTTGACTTGAGATTGTCGCATGTTCTCAAGATGCGTAATGACTTACTTAGGGGTCGTCAAATGCTACTCCGTAACTAGGTAGTTATAAAGATGGCTTTCGGGTTTGTCATGAAATATGTTGCGAGGCGTGGTCGATCAAGATAGGATTTGCCCGTCCATACAACGGGAGAGATATCTCTAGGCCTCTCGAGTGGTCGGATTTCGAAAACGCGGGGCCATGCTACTCGAGTAAAGAGTTACTCGAATCATCGAGTTAAAGAGTTAACTCGATGCATTCAAGGAATCCGAGTCACGGCATGGAGAAAGAGTGGTCAAGCCATCCAAATAAGGATGACAACAACTCACCTTGGGTTTGACTAATATCTGAGGCAAAAGGAAATGCATATAAGACATTGTTGAGGTTCGTCCGATCTTTACATGTACTCGGGAGTCGGTAAGTCCTGCTAGGGGCCGCTATCTACTATTGGTTGAATGCTCAATAATCGAGTAGGAGTACTCGATGGTCGAGTAGGTGTACTCGATGATCGAGTAGGAGTACTCAACGATTGATAGGGGTACTCCAGCCATGTTCGAGTGCACGTGAACCTATAGGGTCTCACGCTTAAGGGGCTGTAACCAATTCCAATTGGGATCAGCGTTGTAATAGGCTTAGAGTTCCTAATGGGCTTCAAGGGTTAGAACCCATTATGGGACATCTATATAAAGGGAGGAGTTGGTGGCTTTGCGACATGTGATATCGAAGAGACACAATAGGAATTTGGAATTCCCGAAACCCTAGCCGCCACCCCTCCTCTGTCCAAAACTGTGTAGTCGGCGCTAGCACTCCTGCGGTGGTGTTCCTGCGCCGTACGTGTCGATACCTTGGAGGCGTTGCTGCGAAGCTTCAACGCTAGGACGATCCGAACCTATGACAGTCACAAGGAGCTGTTGGGGAGGTGCGAGGCTAGTACGACTACATCTGCACCACCACGCTACATCGAATTTACTTCTGCTACGGGTCTGCGCTTCTAGTGGTAATTCTGTGATCTATAACTTGCAATGGTTTTTTGGTTATGTGGTAAAAAATTTTGATTTTTCGCTAGAGTTGCCTACCCGTTCCCCAACAGTATAGGATGTGAAAGTACATATTGATGTCTATGCCTGAAGCAACCTGGGAACGATATTGATGTGTACCTAGCACCATTGTTGGAAGATCTGAACACATTGTGGGCTCCTGGGTGCAGGTATGCGATGCTCACAAATGAGAGTACTTCACTTTGCGTTGCCTGTTGTTCTGCACTATAAATGATTATCCTGCCCTTGCTAACCTGTCGGGGCAGAGTACAAAAGGAGCGAAAGCATGTACTCACTGCTTGGATGATACAGAGAGTGTGTGCCTGAATCACTCGTGCAAAACCGTGTAAATGTGTCACCGTAGGTTCCTTCGGAGGAATCACCCATACCGCAAGATGAAGAAATAATTCGATGGCACGACCGAAGACGGTTTAGCTCCAAAACCTTTAAGCGGGACAGACATTCATGATACGGTTAAGAACTTGGATGTTGCGCTAAGAAAGGGACGTAAATCGAGGACCCGTGAGAAGAGCATGTGGAAGAAGAGATCAATATTTTAGGAGCTACCTTACTGGGAGCACCTAGAAGTTTGGCACTGCATTGACGTGATGCACGTAGAGAAGAATGTATGTTATATCTTGATTGGTCTCTTACTTAACATTAAGGGTAAAACAAAGGACAATATCAATGCATGGCTTGATTTGGTCAATATGGGCATCAGAGCTGAGTTACCACCGAAAGAGACCGATAAAGGTCGAATATACTACGAACCTGCTCCTCAGGAGATACGCTGACATGGTTGGCAAAAGGGCCAGCATTTATAGTTGTAACATGGAAAGGATACGACTTAGATGGGTACACATTTTACACGAGAGATCAGGACATGGAGAGCACAATCCAGAATGTTCACATTGATGCATTGAATACCGCTGGATCGATGAGGAGCTCGTACTATGGGTTCATTGAGGAAATTTGGGAGCTCGACTACGTATTATTCATGATCCCCTTATTTTGGTGCCGTTGGTTTAACCTGCAGCACGTGAAGGTTGACAAGTACGGCGTCATAACTGTGGACCTCGAACGTGTTGGATACTAAGATGAACCATTTGTTCTCGCTAACCAAGTTGTTCAAGTCTTCTACGTAACTTATCTGTCCAACAAGAAGCGCCACGTTGTTCTTCAGGCAAAAAGGAGGATTGCTGGAATCGAGAATGTGGTAGATGAGGAAGAATATAATTAGTTTGACGAGTTGCCTCCTATTGGTACCGACGTCACAATCCAAGAAGACCAACCTGAGGAAGCTAGCTACACATGTTTTGATCATCGTGAAGGGCTAATTTTTGTATAGAAGAATAAGCAAGTGGAATTGTCATGAGGTCGTCATGTTTATTTGAAGTGTTCCTGTATTATAATTAATGAGATGTGCATTAATTATAATTAGTGAGATGTATTGATTAAAATTAATGAGATGTATGTATTATAATTAATGAGATATCTGTATTATAATTAATGAGATGTATATATTATAATTAATTATAATACATGACATATATGTTTGTATTATAACACTAATTCATTAATGTACGTATTATAAATAATGACACAAACTTAAATAAATGTACAGATGACATGAACTTAAATATATATTGACGGCAAAAAAAGGCTCATCCCAGATAGTTCTGGGCTTGAACCGTCTGGGATGGGCCAACCCCCTTACCGAGCAAAACTCACTACCGCGCTAAGCCCCTTGCCGCACCCTAGCCCTCACGCATGCCATTCACTAAGTCCCGCACACTCAGTTTGCAACACTAGCTAGCGCCCGTGGCCTTCTCTGGTGACACCCTCCCCACGATCCCCTCATCGGCGCCCTCCCCGCTTGGTGGCGACTCCCGATAGCGCCCTCCTCCTCGGTGGTGTCTCCCCTCGTCCGCGCTCTCGCCCTCGGTGGTGCCCTCCTCCGTCCCCCATGCCCTCCCCACTTGGTGGCGACTCTCGGCCATGCCATCCCCCTCGGCCGGGCCCTCCCCCTCAGCGGTGTCTCCCCTGGTCTGTGCCCTTGCCCTCGGTGGTACCCTCCTCCCTCCCCCGTGCCCTCCCCTTCGGCGGTGTCTCCCCTCGGCCTCACCCTCGCCCTCGGTGGTGCCCTCCTCCCTCCCCCATCCCCTCCCCCCTTGGCTTGGAGGTATGTATGCCCCCTGGCTTGGAGGTATGTATGCCCTCCCCCCTCGGTTCATTTTACAAGTTTGGCCTTGAACCGGTAGACTTGCACGCTAATAAATATTGATTCATATTTAATATAATCAACACTAATTCAAAAATCAAATGTAGACATTCATTCTCAATGAAAGTTGAAAGCATATATTGGACTTTGGCCTTGTATGTTAGTCATCAGATTGGATGTGGCACTAATTCATATATTGCTCGCATGCTATGTAGTTTGGCTAAGATTTCAATTCTTTAATGTGCATGATAAGGTGGTAAGGGTTCAAGGCCATTTGTGATTGAGATTGAAGATTCAAAATCTTCACACTTGCCCGATTTCTGAGAGCACCACAAACAAATTTACATCTTGCTCTTATTATCGCACTTTGTTGAACGATATTGATTGGTCTTGTAAGCAATATTGATTCTCTTAACATTGTATGTACAAAAGAACTCTTAACTTACCTTCTCCTAAATCTGCTTCTCTTAACTTACCTACTCTTAACATTGCATCATATAAGATGACGTCCCCTCAATCCTCACCACCGAATGGATCTGATGAGGCGCCCAATGTAGGAGGAAATAGGCGCGGTCCAAGAGGGCTTAGTAAAAGGCCTCAGAGCTGATACACCATCATGGCAGTCGGCCCTATCGGGCCCCTGCCGCACCTCCAAAGGCTGCGACAGCTTTCTGGACCATGTGCGGGATCGTTGAGTGTGGAAGGGTACCCATCACCTATCCATCATGGTAGACACTGACAGATGAGGAGCGCGATAAACTGGTGACATAAATATTTGCGTCATTTGAGCGTCCACAAGACGCCATGCTTGTACTACGACGGTACGAGTTGTTAGTGGTGGGAAAGGCGTGGAAGAACTTCAAAAGTATCCTTATCACTAATTACGTGAATAAGAAAATGACTCCATTCCAGAAGGATAGGTTAATCTCTGAAGACTTCTTAGGACGATTTGTTGAGTTGAAGACGTTGGAAGAGTTCTTGCGTGAAAATGCGGTGCACAAGACCATCCATTCAAAAAACACCCACCCACACAGACTCGGCTCAACTGGGTACGCGGGCAAGATCGCACAATGGACGAGGGAGGACGATGAGGCAGTCCAGAAGGAGGTTGCATCGCCGTTTTCCTCGATCGTGGACCCGCGTGCCCAAAACTGGGTAAGAGCGAGGTCACGTCCCACATCTTCGGGCGGCGTGTCATTTCCAAACCCTGCTGATGAGGAAGTGTCCCAACGCCTATATCGTTGAGCAAGGAATCTTCCTAGGGCTCTTTCAGTTCGAACAGAGAGAAATATATACTCTCCACGGCCTTGAGAAACAAGGAGCACCCGGGTCGCACCCGAGGCCTAGGTGTTTTCGTTCCTTGGGAAATGGGATTCCCACATGACTCTGACACGTACCGGAGTAGGAAGAGAAGCAAAGCTGAGTGTGAGGAATGTCTAATAGCCCTGATTGAGAAAAGTGTAACATCCCAAAATTTGAGTTTTGAAATGTTGAATTCAAAAATAAACCATTTGCATTTTTCTTGAATTAATTCAAGCTTAATTTGAATTTTCCATTAATGAAAGGATTTAATTTGACTTAACTATTCATCAAACTAGTTGGGTTCATTGTGCTCTAAGAAATTTTTCTGTATTTTTGGGGATTTTTTTGAATTTATTTGCTATTTATTTGAAATTATTTTTCTTTTAATTGAATTTCTAGAATTTTCTTAATTCAAAAATATTTCTGTCTTCCCAAATATCATTTGGGTCGAATCCTTTCTGTCGGCCCAGTCCTTTTCTATTTTTTCGGGCCCGCTCACGTTGCCTCGGCCCGCTCCGCCCAGCCCGCTTCGCCCGCGTGTTCGCCCTGGCCCAATTCCGCGTTGCTCGGCCCAGCCGTGCCGCCGCTGCACCACCGAAACCCTAGCCGTCGCGCCTGAGTTTTCTGCGCTAGCTCGATGTCTGTGCTGTGTTCGTACGGGTCTCTCGAGGCTATAAAAACCAAGCCGCCGCCAAATTTGGGCTCCTCGTTCCACGTTGCTCTGTTCTTCGTGCCCAAGACGCCATCGATGCCGAGATCGAGCCCGTCGAATTCTGTTCCGCCGCCGCGCCATTGAAGCCCGAAGCTTCTTCTCCGTCGCTGTTTCGCACCTCGGTGAGCCTCCACCGCCCACCATTCTATGGCGTTGCTCCCCCGCCGTCGTCCGACTTCGTTTTGCCATGCCAATGCCGTGCAAAGCCGACCCGTTGCCGTCTGCGTTGTGTCATCGCGGGAGCCGAAGAGTCGCCGAAGCCGACGCACGAGAGACGAAGTGATGATGACGTCAGCGATGACGTCACCCGAGCCGAGTGCTTGTGCCAGCGCGATGACGTAAGCAGTCAGCCCTTATGACGTCAGCCCTAGATTCTGTGATCCCGGTCCACCGTGGACCAGGGCATCTCCGTGGACTCGGTCTATAGACGAGGGTCCCGCATGATAGTTAAATAAGGATTTTTCGATTTATTTTTATTTCAGGAAATTGATTGCTGATATCAGCGTTGCACAATAAATCGATTTTCCAATAAAAAAATAAATCGGGAAATTCGGATTTTCTGATTTTCAGCCTTTTTCTCTGAATTTAATCTTTCGGAGGCCCGTTCTCTCTCATACGAACTCCGATTGAGGCGATTCAAGTTTCTAAATTCTTCTAAAATCAAGCTCTACATTCCAGAGCAATTTATTTTCACTTTTGAGCTTGTTTGGGTGTCTGTTTGGTATATTTGTATTCGTTGCTTTCTTTTTTCGGTAGATGCTAATTCCGAGGGAGCGAACGGAGACTTCGAAGAGCAAGACTCAGCACTAGATCAGCAAGGCAAGTTGTAACCTTTGATCATATTGAACCTATGTTTACAAAAGTAACTTGCTTTATACAACTGCATGCTATTTTTGTACAATGATTATTTGCTGGGAATAGTTATATACGTAGTTGACATTATGCCACCTTGATTATTGGGATGCCATGTATCCATTGTTAAACCTAGGTTGGGACATTACTAGTTGGACATAATCATTAGACCAACATTGGGTTATTGTAGCTATGCTTAGACTTGCTTAGTTGTACGAAGGTATTCATGTCACATGTTTAATAATGTTAATATTGACTTAATGAGATATTGAATTGTGGCCGTTAGCCACTGTTGTAAAATTTGTTGTACCATGGTAGGGTTTGCCATTGGTCTTGGTTGAACGAATTGTTTTCCCTCGGGCAAGTGATCATGCAGTAAAGGGGGTGCTTTCTAGCATATTGGGATGTGGATGTCTTGCCTGAGACAACTTAAGGACTTAATCTTGTGCGCCATTGAACTGGGCCTAACCGTACTACCACAAGTCTGGTATGGGACAGACCTAGCTGATTAATTTGCAATGTCTAACCTTGAGTACTGCCAATTGGTGGTGTGGGTTCCAGGATGGACGGATAGATTCGCAAGGCGCAAGAGGGGGCCCTAAGGGGCGAAACCTTAGCGGGCAATACCGAGTTTAGACAGTGCATTGTAAAGGCTTTATCATGATTTCTCTGCCGGCACACCAAAGGAAGTGTGCTAATGGCCAAGCACAAGGAGAATATCATGTCTTATAGGTAAAGAAGTACAACCTCTACAGAGTGTAAAACTATTTGAATAGCCACGCCCACAGTCATGGACAAGCCCGGGAATTTCACACGGGGTATAGATTGTTTCATGAAATGTGGAATTGCTGGGATGTGAACGGGGAGTTCACTGTTGTTTTGTTGTCTAAAGTAATACTGTTAAATTTATTGGTTGATACTTGTTTTAGAAGGTGTAGGGTGATGCCTCGCCATTCTGTTCATGTTGTCTACCATTGATCTATCAGTTATTTATTTATTTTTTCATAAATGTGCTTTCAATCTATTTATTGTATTTCAATTCAAGTTATTGCTTTCTGCAAATGAACCATATGGCCATCCTTGTCAAGTCTTGCATGAATATATTGCATCAATTCCCTACAGCTTGCTGAGTACTTTTTGTACTCATGGCAATACGCCTTTGTTGATCAGTTGTTGAGGAA
The DNA here is from genome assembly GCA_036346275.1 of Otatea glauca. Classification (NCBI taxonomy): domain Eukaryota; kingdom Viridiplantae; phylum Streptophyta; class Magnoliopsida; order Poales; family Poaceae; genus Otatea; species Otatea glauca. Next base: position 33,896,685 of record CM070719.1, read on the forward strand.
GGATCAGGAAATGTTGAATATCATGAGGAGGAATTCTATGAAGACTACATGGATTAGGAAGGCGTTCCCCAGACGATTGCCTGTGGCATGTCAAATGGCTCAAGTTATCTTTTCCGCTGCAATAGTTATTTGTTTTATAAGCCCTTAAGGCATATTCGTGTAAACTTTGACCATAAGGTCGTTTGCTTTATTTAGTAATAATTTGCCTCTTTCTTAGTTAATTCGTTGTATGGAATGATATTTCATCTATGTTTCCACTATGTGCACTAGCGTGATCCTGGACTAGTGCAGTATACACAGAGGGTTTCGGATTTACAAATCCGGGTCCCGACAAAAAGGGTTGAGGAAAGGCTCAGAGCACAGTTCGATAGTCATCTACGAAAGCCTTGAGGAAAGGAGGGAGCAAAGGGTGGCTACAGAAAGGCAAGCACGGAACGTGCAAGCCCAAGAAGCACACGTGTAGTTCAGCCCAACCAACTATCGGAGTAGCTGCGCGTCCGCCCCTGAGATGGATGTGGATGAAGCTAGATTTCCTCCTAACGACATCCGGGTAATTTGTCTGCAATGCTCCTTAGATAGACCTGTTGGACGTGTTAGCTAATTACTTGTGTACCCTTATGTAGGTGGCCACGCCGTGCAAACTGCAAGTAAGGCTTACCAACGGCTTTGTTCCCCTGCGGGCTGCTTGGGGACAACCGTATGCATCTGGTGTAGGGGCGTTGTGCATGGTCGTACTTTAGAGCCGTGCTACGTGAAGGTCAATGTCTATGGTGTACATGAAATTTTCAAAGCCGTCACGCTGAAGATGCCCCCAAATGACGAGATTGTCATACTAGGGGATGCCATGGGCACATTCATCTAGGGTGTGTTTGGTTGTCTGCACCACCCTAGCCTGTCCTGCATGAGTCATCCATGCTAGTTTTGGCCTGCATGAGTAGATGCAAGTTGAGTTGTTTGGTTGCTTGTTTATGCATCTCACAGGCCTGCATTGGAGAGAAGCCCAATTTCTGTGTTTCCTCCATCCTGCAGCCTGTATGAACAGAAAACCAAACTCGTGTCTAACAGATACAATTGCATCCACTCATGTGATTCACGCACCATGCAGGCAACCAAACACACCCCTAGTGGCCCAAGAAGGACATCTCCTTCGACGCCTGCCCAGGAGCACTGAAGCTACAAGCACTACCGGAGCCACATGATGCGCCAGAGCTTCCAACATTATCGGAGCCATGTGATGCACCAAAGGAGCCCGCCAAATCAGCTACTGTGTCCTGTCAGGCACAGACCATTACTATAGTTCGGGCACAGTCGTCTCATGTGAAGATGACATTTGGTAGAAGGGGAGGCGGAGACAAGGGCAAATCGAAAGAGACCACGTCATCCCGTGACTTTTTGTTTGCCGCATTGGTGCGGCAATTCGAGCTTGGGCAGCCATTCGCACCAGATGAGCGCAAGGAGACGCTTACATTAGCCTGCATTAGATTGCAAGATTGGTACATGGAACAAGCCAACAAGCCAATGGCACAACAGACATCGGGTATCTCAATGGCCTTCAAGAAGGAGCATTTCTTACACCATTTTTTAGATGGCATCTTCGTGGTCAGCTTTTCTGACTTCTTTGATCTGTACAATCTAAAAGCGCTCAACGCCTCACTCATAAGATGCTGGACAATATAAGTGTGTGTAATCACCATCTATATTTCTACCGCACCTATAAATGTCATATATATATGATCCTTGATTTTGTATATGTAGATACATGATCCTGGAAGCAATAGCAAGGAAACAACAAGTGGGTTTCGTCGACCCACACATGGTGTCCAAGCAAACCATGGACGAAGATAAACAAGTAGTCCACGAGTAAGTGGAAAAACTAATGCTGGCTCATTCGGACGAAAAATCATATTTTTACCCCACAACCAGGGGTAAGTGCTTCGTCGAGATGCTATACTTGTTGATTTGTACTATATATAGCACCTCGAAATTAGGTTTAGTGACCATGACGACATACCTGTGTAGGTTTCACTGGGTTCTACTCGTAATTATACCGAGACAGAACCGGGTAATTTACCTTGATTCCAAAAAGGGTGGCACCCATGACTTACAGCTTATCAAAGATTTACTCGACACGTCGGTCCAGCCACTCTAACGCATACTTATAAGTTTTCAGTATCCGATAGTACACAATAATCCTTCACACTCCATAATAATACCTAATTAACCTATTACGTTTTGGCAGTGCCACCAGCAGCTAAAGGGCACTAACCTATGTGGAATCTACGTTTGCCACAACATGGTAGTCCTCATTGGTCCACAGAAGACCAATCATACAGGTCTATCAATCTTGCAACAATTGTCTCCACTTATCAATTTATATACACGCAACAGGCTGACCTGCTAAGTATTCGAGGATATCTCTGTGACTTCTTGATGTGTGAGGTCTTAAATCCAAAGGGCAGGTGACACTAAGGGCTCAACTGATGAGTTGTGAATTTGATAGATACTGTTTCTATTAATTTGTGAACCTTATGCTATGAATTTGTGAGTTTTAGTTCTCAATTCAATTGGTTTATATATATATGAGTTGATTTCTTAAATGGATGCGCCGTACATTGTAATATGCGATCAGAGTTTATTTCTAAAATGGATACGCTATATATTCATATGTGATCGGAGCTCATTTATGAGATGTATGTCATAATAATGCTAGTGATTCTTTGTATTTTGTCTTTTCTTTCAGAGGGCATGGCTAGCATTTTCTGAGGCTAGCAAATAAAAAAAATTAACGAAAAAATGGAAAAGAATCATCACAGACGGTTCCAAACCTTTTCACCTTTGAAGGAAGAACATACCAAGTTTGAGCAAAACTCAGGAACTTGATCTTAGACTTGCTCGTGGGGTTTTGTTGATCAAGATGATCTTGGATAACCTCTCACACATCACAGCAAGCAAAAACACTAGTCCAACACCCCACAAACATGATCTAGAAGAATGATTCAATTGAGATCACAAAACCGGTTTCTTGCAAGAAAGATGCATGGATTGCCTAGATGATTGGGATATGATCTGAAGAAGACTCATCTATTAATCAACATCCTCAGCACAAGAAGCAAAAGCATTTAGAAGGAGAGGAGGCAAATCCAAAAGCATGTAGAAGGAGGGGAGGCAAATTCAAATTACAAGAATGTAAATTGCAAGAATTTATGTGCGAAATTTAAAGGCTGAATTTAAATGCGTAAAGTAAATTCAAGCATAAGAGAAAATAATTTGTATTTATGGAAGGGAGGTTTACAAAGCCTCACAACAATGTGGGCAAAGCTCAAAGGAGCATAAAACCTCGAAAACCTTCAAGAGGAGGAAGGCCACCCTTCCCCTCTATTTATACTACTCTTGGGCCACCTACCACCCTTGAATGAATCCCTTAACCCTAGGGCACTACATCAAGGACTATGATTGACCCACTCACACAACCATGCAAGGGCTAACCCAAAACCCTCCAAACAAACCGGGTTTTCTTGCACGGTTTTTAAAGCACACTAACTAGACCCGCTATCCTATCAACTAGACCGTGATCCAACGACCCTCCTTGATCCACACATCGTCTACCTAGCATATTTTCCTTTCCTTGTCTTCTAGGCTTGCACCGTCTCCGTCTCTGATCATCTTTCGACGATCTTCAACCATATAGACCTCCGACGCTCCTCGCCTAGTCCCGGTCATCCTCCGCCTCACCATGATCAAAACCCGACGTCCTGCAACCATAAAAAACAAGTAATACCCATCACATAACATTGTCCAAATAGATCTGCAATTAAACTCCCAAAATCACAATTTTTGGAACATTTCCGCACATAAGGGCCGGTGCTACCGCACCTTGGCCGGTAGCACCACCTTTCATCCCAAATCCAGAAGAAATCCTCTCTGGATTTTCACACCGGGCATTTGTGATGTGACCATGCCGGCCCAGCAAGCCATGCTTCTACCTCAAGTCAAGACAAGGGCCCAACAACTTTTGATGCTCCAATCCCAACCCAAGATCAAGCCCAATTCGTTCACTAGTCCAGTTCGGCCCCTAGGAGCACTCCAACTAAAAATGACCATATCTGGGTCACACAAAGTCCGTTTGATGCGTTCTTTGACTACAGACAAGCCCATGATGAGAGATTTCCAATGGAAGTGGTTTCACGTCCAACTCCTCACGTATCGATGGGAATCATCAAATCAATATGATGAACAGAATCTGCCAGGTGCTGCGCCACCTCCCCTTAGGCCCAAAGGCGTTGTACGACTTAGGGTTGCACGGCCATCCCCTTGGCCGCCTCCCTTGCCCTCTTCCTCATATATATTCAGTAGCCGTCGCTAGAATAGATGGGTTTTGCTTAGATTACAACTAGACACTTTGTCAGTTTTTCGCCGTTCATCGGTTTGTGGAACTCTAACTCGTGTGCTTAATATTATTCGCAATTTCAGATTGCATCTTCTACATTTTTGCTTGTGTTCTCGATTCGCATGCAGGGATAAGCCTTCTTGGCAAGGTCAACTGTGTTTGTGCATTGTTGGTAACCAAAGGAGCCATGGTGTAGCGATTGCAGGGTTCGAATCCGTTCTGATTGGAAGCCAGATTGTCAACGTCGAATTCTCCACCAATCGGTTTAGTTCTACCTATCGGAAGATCGGGCCACTGTTCCTATCAAGTGGTATTAGAGCCTCGGTTGCCCGATAGGTAATTCTTGTATCCCTAATTTTGTTTTACCATCGTCCTAGAGTCCAGAAAAATTGCCCTACAAAAAGTTCTTCATCAATTCCGCTGTCATACAACCCTTTGTGCCTTAGCAATTTTTGTTTCAGTTTCGCTTTGTTGAATTCGTGTCCATAGTTGTCGTCTTGTTGCTGGTTTGAGGTTGTGATCCTAGTTTCTAGTTGTCCCTTTCTGCTGCCCTAGTTCTTGCTTTGCACCGATAGTCATTCCACCACCGCTAACCCCAGAATCGACCTGAATTCTACTGGGTTTGCTCTTGCTGCCGCTCTGCATTATATTTTTCCGCTTCACACGCCCTAGATAGGTCACGAGCCGCCTTGTGTCAATTGCCCTGCACCGTTGGCCACTAGTGTTCACCCGCGATCCTATTGCTATTTTAGCCCTAACCGGAAGAAAGAAGTGAAGTTGCAGGCAATTATGCAGTGTTCAGTAAAACTGACATAACTTTTGTATACGAACTCCGATTTGGGCGTTTTTTTTTGTTTCGAAGAAGACAATGACGCACATCCAAAAAATCCACAAGTCAAACGACTTGTGCAATTTTTTACCCTGAAAATCGTCCTCTAAGACCGAGTTCTAGACCGCAGAAGTTTGTTGTGTTGTTTTTACCGATTTTTGGGTCATCTGTTTAACGATCTCTCTCGTTCCAAAATGTGAGATTTTTGTTTTGCCTTTGTGTTAAAAGAAGGAAAAGTGAAAAAAAGGCAAGTGCAAAAAAAAGAAGAAGAGCCACACTGGAAAAAATAAAAAAATCAGAGGGAAGAAAAGAAGCATAAAGAGGGAAAAATAAGCAGATAATCAGAATTGCTTGCATCCTTTGAGTCCTATGTGCTTTGATATATCCCTTGCTAAGTTGAACTAGTTTTACGAACACATTTAGGCCAGCAACTGTGACAAGTACTTTGGACATTTATTCAGCTTGCTAATCTGACTTCGATATTGCTTATTCCTTGCTACTAAATATTTCCTTTCGAACTCCACATACTTCTTATCAGTTCAGGTTCTCCTTTGCAATCACCTCACTCACGCTCCAGTCATGGCATCATGAACTAGCCACCAGTTGTACTACTTGCTGCTTTGGTAAGAACATTTGTAAGGGTGTGGTAAGACACGTGAGAGTTTGTGATCCCACTGTCTAGTACCTAGTAGTTGATAGGGATAATATTTTGTGCTATCTTCTATTTTCTACTAACAATTACAGGGTTACCGGAGGACCAGGACGGTAACCAGTGTGTTCTTCATAATGAGCTCCGAGAGATGCTGCGAGAGATGAATGAGACTATGAACAAGCAAATTCAAAACATGGAGAATGCACTTGACAGAAAAGAGCATAAGCATCAACCCAACTTTAGTCCATCTCCTTCTACTGGTAAAGGTAAGAATTTTCCAGTTCTTCCTTCTTATAACAGTTTTTGTGTTGATGCTTATATTGATTGGGAAATAGAGGTAGATAAAATTCTTTCATAATGTAACCTCTGTATTAAACGAAAAATTAAAGTTGCCGCTATTGCTTTAACTCTCTATGCATCAATTTGGTCGAACGATTTTTGTGCTTATGAAAAAGTACCAAAAACATGGAAAGATATAAAACGACTATTGAGAGATGAATTTGTTCCTGCAATTCATTCTAAAAAGTTACTTTATGAATTGCAACGTTTACAACAATGTGATAAAACTGTCAAGGCATATTACGAGGAATTAGAAACTTTGTTGTTGCGTTGTGGTTTATATGAATCTGAAGAAGCTAAGGAAATAAAATTCTTAAATGGACTTGATATGAAAGTTTAGGGTATTCTTGTTGGTAAGGAATATAGTTCTCTCTCTAGTTTATTTAATCTTGCTTCTGAGATTGAAAATCAAATTGAACATGAAAGACATCTTGCTGAAATTAATGTCTATAATTGCCAAAGTGAAGAATTTTCTTTGAAAGAACGGCATCTTGTCGAGTTTCCACTTGCTACTAACTTTTCATAGGACATTGAGAACAAGAATGAGAAGGAAAATACGCAAGAGAAGGAGGTGCAGGAGATACTTGCTATCCCATGCATGCCTCAAGAATGTACAGATCATGATATGCCTAAATCGGCTAAGATAGAAAACAAAGGTAACACATATGTGCTATTTTCACATGAGGAGAGAATTCTGGTGATGTGCTAAATTTGGCCACTACTAGTGCTATGCTAGAACAGCAGTTAGTGGACACTCAAACTGAATCACCTTTGTCATAATATGATTATCTTGCTGTCCCTGGTGATAAGAAAGAGTTGTGTGATAATGTCTCATTTATATCCATGCCTCAACTAGTGAATGAACATGTCAGTTTTATTTCTGATCTAAACATGTGTGCTGAAAATAAACATGTTATTCACCTTGCTAATGAAAAGGATGAGATTAAACTGTTTTCTTCCTTGAATACTTTGGGTTACATTGAATTTGATGTCATATGTGATCTCAATTGTTTAGAGGAGAGATTTTCTATGCCTGCTAATTTGACACGGTCACCCAGTGTTAGTTTTCGTGCTATTGGCAAACATAATGACAAAGGAAAGTATATGGTGTATCGAGTTTATATTTGTACCATTTTGAAATCTTCTTTTAATGTGCCACACTATCAACAACCAAAGAAAATGTTGGTTTCTTTGCCGCTTCTTGTTACTAACCTTTTGCAGGCCAATGAGCTTGAGTCGAGGACGACTCAAAATCAAGAAAAGGAGGATGATGTGACCAAGACGGCCCAGCAAGCCATGCTTCTACCTCAAGTCAAGACAAGGGCCCAACAACTTCTGATGCTCCAATCCCAACCCAAGATCAAGCCCAATTCGTTCACGAGTCCAGTTCGCCCCCAGGAGCAGTCCAACTAAAAATGACCATATTTGGATCATACCAAGTCTATTTCAGGTGTTCTTGGACTCTACGGACAAGCCCACGATGAGAGCTTTCCAATGAAAGTAGTTTCACATCCAAACTCCTTCTGTATCGATGGGAATCGTCAAATCAATATGACGAACAAAATCTACTAGGTGATGCGCCACCTCCACTTGGGCCCAAAGGCCTTGTACGACCTTGGATTACACGACCATCCCCTTGGCCACCTCCCTTCCCCTCTTCCTCATATATATTCAGTAGTCGTCGCTAGAATAGATGGGTTTTGCTTAGATTACAACTAGACACTTTGTCAGTTTTTCGCTGTTCAATAGTTTGTGGAACCCCAACTCGTGTGCTCAATATTATTCGCAATTTCAGATTGCATCTTCTTCGTTCTTGCTTGTGTTCTCGATTCGCATACAGGGATAAGCCTTCTTGGCGAGGTCACCGTGTTTGTTCATGGTTGACAACCAAAGGAGCCGTTGTATAGCGATTGCAGGGTTCGAATCCGTTCTGATTGGAAGTCGGATCGTCAACGTCGAATTCTCCACCAATCGATTTAGTTCTACCTGTCGGAAGATCGGGCCACCATTCCCATCAATTTGGGTCGGTGCTACCGCTCGGCCGGTAGCAACGGGCTGCCATGGTCGGTAGCACTGGCTTGTCTGATCCCCCTAAAAGCACCCTCTCTGGTTTTTCCACACCGCTCTCGGGTCCGGTGCTACCGCTCGGCCGGTAGCACCACACTACCATGGTCGGTAGCACTAGGAAAAACAAACAAAGCTTAAATTGCTTTAAATTGGAAATCCAATTCAAATAAAACTCAAACCAAAGCATACCAAGCTCAATTTTAGTCAAATACTCATCACAAATATGGGTAGACCTCCACATGGTCTTTTAATCTCCCCCTTGATGAGTATATTGACAAACACTAAAATGGCATAAAAATTTGAGTTTGAATAAGGAAGAAAGTAATTTGGATGCAAAGCCAAACTTGCTCCAAGAAAAGAAGAATTGAGATCATGACCAAGTTGGCGAGAAAGATTTTAGAGCAATTCCTGAGAAAGAGCAAGTTTTCCACAAAAGCTCTAAAATCTAATAAAAGTTCACAAATGCTTATGATTTTTAAGATTAGCAATTTTTCAGCAAAATCATAATATCCAAAATGCAATTCAATTTTTTTATTGATGCCTTTTCTATATTTTCTCCCCCTTTTGGCAATATAGGCAGCAAGATTTTTATATCTTCTCCCCCTTTGACATGGATGTATGAAATACATCTAAAAAGCTTTGAAGATTATCCAAGTGACCACAATGACAAGATATGACACTAAGCTTGTCAATGGCAAATTTGACTAAACTAAGACATGTCCAAGAGCAAATAACAAATTTTGCTAGCAAACTTAGTTTTGAAAAATGTCATTTTTAGCAAGATTTGACAAATGCAACAATAAGCATTATTTTCAAGACTAGAAGCAAAGCCACTCAAAGGGTCAAATTGAAAGCCTAGAGTTCAACCTACTCAACACTTTGGGGAATCTAGAAGTGCAAACAAGGGCTTTCGAGCTCATTTTTCAATTAATGCAAATTTTTCTTTAAGACTGTGAAAGACATAGCGGGGTGCAAATGTTTGATATTATTTGCATTCTTTACCCACTTATGTTTTGTTTTTTTATTTGCATTGTTTTTAATGCAATTGACTCAAACCATATTTGATCATCTCAATATGAACTCTTAAGAGAATAATCTTGGTCATACGCGATACATTCCAAGTTCATCTCAAGTGCAATGGGAGGCTATCTTGTGAATGTAAGGTGTTAAGTCTAATGCGCACAAAAAGAGTCATTTTTTATTAATTTTCATTTTAGCACATTGATTTATAAGCAAATGAAGGACTCAAGTATGGATCAAACAAGTTTCACCCAAGTTTCTATAGGACTCTAGAGAATTCCAAAATTTCACAAATCATGGCAAATACTCCTAGAGAAGAAACTTAGCAAGAAAAAGCAACATGTTTCATCAAGTTTTCATTTAAACCTTTAATTTTCAAATTTTAACAAGCTTAGCAAGACAAAATGAACTTGGACATATCTAAACTAGCATTTTTCTTCATAAAAGAGCATGGTGTAGCATGATGAGTAAATCATTTGCATAATAAACAAAGCTCATAAAACAGAAAATTCAATCTATATGCAATTCATGAACAGATTCTCAAACTCAAATGAGCTCATAAAACAAGTGAATCAATTTTAAGCATAAATCTGGTTAAAAATGAGTTATTAGTAGAATTAGGTGCAAAGAAAACCCAAATGAACTCAGTAAAAACCAAAAAATATAGAAATAGGAGAAGAAGTCAAGAAAACTGCAAGCTGGGTGGCTATAAAGCATAGAAAAGATAGAAGAGAACACTAAGTCTTAGCCTCACTCTCATCTTCCCTAATGACTGACATAGGGAAGCTGACTCTAGATCCCAAGCTAAGGAGTGCACACAGACCCTGTCTACCTAGGGGGCCCAACACCTATTAGACGTATAAGACTGTGAGGGAACTCAACCTAGAGAGAAAGACAGAACAGCTAATTGTGCATGATAGCAACCTATAGCATAAGATGAGAGGTCTATGCAAAGCATGCCAGAAGTCTAAGTGAAGTGAACTCACAACTCTAGAAATAAGCCCAATAACACGCAAAATAATTAAAAGAAAGGAAATGCTGGAAGATGGATATATATAATACATAATATACAAACTAGCTCACCCTCACAATAAGCCATAAGGGTACACAACTCCAAGCTCACTCCTCAAGCCAACAAATCGGGAGCTATCCAAAGGCTTGGTAAAGATATTGGCTATCTGGTGGTCACTCTCTACAAACTGAAGCGCGATATCCCCTTTCTCCATGTGGTCTCTAAGGAAGTGATATCGAATATCAATATGCTTGGTCCTGGAATGCTGCATTGGGTTCTTAGCAATGCAAATAGCAGAAGTATTGTCACGAAAAAGTGGCACACTCTCTATCTCTAACCCAAAGTCCCACAAGGTCGATCTCATCTAGAGAACCTAACTACAGCAACTGGTTGCAGTAACATACTCGGCCTTAATGGTGGACTATGCAACTCCGGACTGCTTCCTAGATGACCAACAAACAAGAGAAGTACCAATGAATTGGCAAGTGCCAAAAGTGCTCTTCCTATCTATCCTGCAGCTAGCAAAATCTGCATCGAAAAAGGCTCGAATGGACAGAAAAAAGAAGAAGAGTAACAAATACCATAGTCAATAGCAGCTCGAAGGTACCTGAAGATGCACTTCAGCTCCTAGTGGTGAGAGATGCGAGAAGCCTGAAATCGAGCGCACAGACATACAGCAAAATGTATGCCCAGCTCAGAAGTAGTGAGATATAAGAGGGAGCCGATGATGCTCCGGAACTCCTTCTGATCAACTGGCTCACCATTCTCATCTGGCTCAAGAACAACATTGGTGGCCATAGAAGTCATCATGGGCTTCTCGTCAGACATATCAAAGTGCCTCAGGAGGTCTCGAATGTAATTTCCTTGATGCAAGAAAGAGCCCTGCCGAATCTGCTTGATTTGGAAGCTGAGGAAGTAGCTCAACTCGTCCATCATGCTCATCTCAAACTCTGTGCTCATCACCTCTGAAAACTGAGACACAAGAGAATGTGAAGAGCCACCAAAGATAGTATCGTCCACATAAATCTGGACAAGGAGAAAATGAGTATCATGATGTCTGATGAACTCATAAGAAGTGCGGTGCAAATGTGCTCTCAAGAATACATGATTAGAAATATGACAAGCAGTAGCTATAGCCTCAGCCAAAAAATTCCTATGAGTATTGTACTTATCTGGCATCATTCTGGCCATCTCAACCAGGATCCTAATCTTCCTTTCCACTACACCATTTTGCTGAGGGACGTAGGAAGAGGAGAACTGATGCTTTAAGCCAAACTCCACACAGAAACTCTCAAAGTAGGAGTTCTTTACTCCATGCCATTGTCACTGCGTACAGCTCGTAAGGCAGTAGGGAGCTCAAGAGACAATCTATGAACCAAAACCCTGAAATGGGTAAAAGACTCATCCTTCGAGGCCATGAAAAACACCCAAAAATACCTCAAAAAATCATCAACAATGACAAGAACATACCAATTCTTACCCGCTGACTGCATTCTAGCTGGACCAACAGTGTCCATATGTAAGAACTATCCTGGTGCATCAGTCATCACAAAAGTGACTGGGGGATGAGAAGCAGCAACCATCTTGCCATGTCGGCATGGAGAGCAAACTAAGTATTTGACCATTTTGAGTTTGGGCAAACCACGAATGAGATCGTGGTTGCTAACTCTGGTCAAATGGTCGAAGCCTATGTGACCAAGTCTCCTATGCTAGAAGGAGAGATCACGGGACTCAAAATTATCAATCAACTAAGAGAGTCTCCAAAAAAAATAGAAAAATCAGAATGGAAGACTCTCCCAAACCTAGAAATCCCGCAGAATAACCTTCTTGATGAATCAAGGATTCTACAGGTACTACTCTTAATGCTTACCTCAAAAGAGTCATCAATAAGCTGGGAGACAAAGCAAATTATACTACAGCTTACTCACTAAGGCAACGTCTTTAAAATTGAAATTGTCATTAATGCAGATGGTACCTTTGGCAATGACTCTACCTGATGAAGCATCCCCAAAAGTGATCAACTTATCACCGAGGGCTCGGACTAGGGAAGAAAACCAATGAGAGTCTCTGATCATATGACAAGAACAACCGGAGTCAACAATCCATACTTCTCTCTTCCCCATCCTAAGAACCTGGTCAACACACAAGAGATAGAGATGACTCAATACTGGGACAAAGAGAAGATCTAGGAACCCAATATCGTACCACACAACGCCTCAAAGTACCAGCCACAGAAGTAGAAGACTGGACTCTAGTGTCTCTTTGACACTCTACTCTCACAAGACTAGAAGAAGCCCTAACAGAAATTTTGGGAGGAGGAATTGGGTTGACCCACCGTCATGCAAAGGCTGGACCATCCCAGCGAGACTGCCCAAATCTTCTACTAGGAAACACCTCTCGCCACTGATATCTACCTCAATGGGAAAAACGAGGAATATTAAGAGGACAACGAACAGGCTGACCACGAGCAGTTCCAGGACTAAAACTCGACTGAACAACATGCAATCTGAGTCCTGGATGCTGCCCAAAAACAGGCGACTCTCTAACTTGTTTAGCAGTAGTGCGTCCCTTAGAAGCACTCAGAGTTTGGAGATGAATCCAAATACCCCTAAGAGCAGCAACACGCTCACGCCTTGTGATCCTGGCATGCCTGATGCAGAAATCTACCAAATGTCTATCTATCTGACAGAAGGTGCATGTACACTTCGCCTTACCAGAGGCAAAGTAGCAGGAGGAGCAACCTTCTGATCAGAGATCCCATTGACAACCCCAGTAGATCTAAACACAGTGGTACTCACTTTGGGAGGTACAACGATCTCACCACTCTTGGAGCCACGCACAATGGTGGGAGGATGCGCCCGAGCGTGCTCCAAGTAGTCAAATCCTAAACCCTGATTAAATCGGCTAATCTTGGATTGGTTTAGAATGAGATAGAGCTTCTTCCTGCCTCCTACAAACTTCTCGAGAGTGCTCATGAGATACTCACACTCCTGGAAGAAAGAGGTACATGAAGAACAAGGAAGAGAAGAACTATCAGCACGTGCATTTTTCTCCCTCAACACACCTGCCTCAATTTTGAGGGCCTCTCACAAAATGTAAGGAGCATTTCTAATCCTAAGGGTCTGGGCCTCAAGCTTTTTCCTAAGTTCGACTTGAATTTCATCCAAGTCCCCCTCAATCACAGCACTTCGCAAGCAACTTTCATGTGACTTAACTAGTAACTCCTTAGCAAGTTTAGCACACTTGACATTTAAAGATTCATTGTCAAGTTTTAGTTGCTTACAGCCTTCTCATGAGTTGATTGGGTCATTAGAAGCATCCATTTCAAGTTCATCATTTCTAGTTGAGAGCTTCCTAATATGAGTGCTCATGGCATCAATCTTAGCAAGTACTTTAGGACAATTTTCACATGAGGGTGTAGAGTGAGCATGAAGAGAACTAGCATCTAAAGACATAGCATTAACAGATTCATTGCTAGCATTCTTCAACCTAAGACTATATAGTTTAGACAACACACTATCATGCGTAGTCCTTAGGTTCTCTAGCTCCACAAGCAGGGCATCACACAAAGAATAGTCATTAGTGGCTCAGGAGGGAGAAGATTTAAGAGAAGCTAACTCCCGAGTCAAGGTACCTACTTCCTTCTTAAGCTCCGTACACCTTGCTCAAGCTCTACCATGGAATTTCCCTAGTTTGCACAAAGCTCCATTGAGCTGGTCATAGAAGGGTACCTCGTCCGAGTCGCTGATGCCATTGGCGTCTGCAATGAAGCACATGCCGATGAAGTCGTCGCCGCCTTTCTTCTCTTGCGGATCATACTCGCCTTCGTCGCTCTAGGTCTCTGTGTCGGAGAGGTTGATATCGTCGAGTGCGGCGAGGACGCGATGGAAGAGCTTCTTGTTCTTCGAGAAGTTGTAGTACTTCTTCTGATGCGCTGGGTCGCGAACTGGAGGCTTCTTGTTGCGGTTCTTGTCGGTGTAGTCATTCTTTCCCGAATCACCGACGTCGTTCTTGCCCTTCTCCAACTTGGGGCAGTTCGCTCTAATGTGGTTGGGGCCACCACACTCGAAGCAGGTGATCATGCCACCTATCTTCCTCTCTCTCACCCTCTTGTATGCATGAGAGAATATTCGAGCCAAAAGAGCAAGCTTATTTTCTGGAAATTTTTCTAGTTGGTCATCGCTAAACTCGCAAAGGGCGGAAAGGGAAAAGCCAACAGAAGAATCAGAAATGAATCCAATGGGATCGGTGACCAAGGCTATCGACTGTGATTTCGTCTTGTGAGAAACAACGTCAATCTCATGAGTCTTGAGTCGAGAATAAAGCCCATCAAGAGTCAGAGTCAATAAGTCGGTAGTGTCCTTGATGGTGGTCACCTTCATCTCCCAAACTCAAAGATCGAGTGCGGTCAAGAAATATCGAGTATTATCTGAGTCAGGGTATATGCAACCAATTTCTCGTAGATCACTTGAAATCTTCCTAAAACAACCAAAGCACTCGTCAAGACTCTCACCTGTGTGTTGTTCAAATTTGTTGTAATTACGCTTGAATTGGTCCTATCTCACGGTCTTGATTTGGGCGGTGCCCTAATGGTAAGCATCGAGAGTCACCCAAATCTGATAAGCATAATGGAGGTGAGAAATCCTACCATACTCACTGTGGCTAAGACCCTATATGAGGATATTCCTTGCCTTACCGTTCGCCTCAATGTAAGCCATATTGCTGGCCGTGACGTTTTCATCGGCAGGAACCTCGTATGGGAGTTTCACCTTCTGCCATATCAGGAAGCCCTGGGTAGTGATGTACGACTCCATCCAGGACTTCTAAAACGTAAAATCAACTCAAGAGAAGATGGGAGCCTTGGTGGAATACTTGTCCATTGCCATGGCTCTTGAGACTGGTCAAGATTTATGGAAGAGCAAAACTGGCTCTGATACCAATTGAAGTACCGAGATGGCGATCAGAGGGGGGTGAATGATCCCAAATAAAAATTTTCCCCATATAAAATAATCCAAACAAGCCCTCAAAGAGAAACACTCAAAGGATCAAATAAAAAGAGCCAGCTATTCTCTATGGACGGTGCTACCGCTGGGAGACCGGTAGCATCGAAGGTCGGTAGTACCACACCAGTAGCGGTAGCACCGGGCTCAAGAACAGCTGAAGAACCAACACGACCTTCAAAAGTAAATCTAAATGAATCTTTTGATCGGCTAGACAAAAACTCATGAAACTTCGTAGATGTGATCCTAAGGATGTCAGGAACTTATTCCAACCATCAATCTCAAGGATTGACATTAAAGTTCTGACCTTTTCACCTTTGAAGTAAGAACATACCAAGTTTGAGCAAAACTCAAGAACTTGATCTTGGACTTGCTCATGGGGTTTTGATGATCAAGATAATCTTGGATAACCTCCCACACGTCACAGCAAGCAAGAACACAAGTCCAACACCCCACAAACACGATCTAGAAGAATGATTCAACTAAAAATACAAGACCGTTTTCTTGCAAGAAAGATGCATGGATTGCCTAGATGATTGGGATATGATCTAAAGAAGATTCATCCATCAATCAACAACATCGGCACAAGAAGCAAAAGCATTTAGAAGGAGAGGAGGCAAATCCAAAAGCATGTAGAAGTAGGGGATGCAAATCCAAATTAAATTAAGGTAAATTACAAGAATTGTGGAGAATTTAAATGATGAATTTAAATGGGTAAAGTAAATTCAAGCATAAGAGAAAATAATTTGAATTTCTAGAAGGGAGATTTACAAAGCCTCACAACAACGTAGGCAAAGCTCAAAGGAGCACAAAACCTCTAAAACCTTCAAGAGGAGGAAGGCCACCTCTCCTCCTCTATTTATACTACTCTTGGGCCACCTACCACCCTTGGATGAGTCACTAAACCCTAGGGCACTCCATCAAGGATTAGGATTGACCCACTCACACAGCCATGCAAGGGCTAACCCAAAACCCTCTAAAGAAACCGGGTTTTCTTGCACGGTTTTCAAAGCACACTAACTAGACCCGCTATCATATCAACTAGACCGCGATCCGATGGACCTCCTTGATCCACGTAGCATCTAACTAGCATCTTTTCCTTTCCTTGTCTTCTAGGTTTGCACTAACTCCGTCTTCGATCATCTTTCGGCGATCCATGACCGTATGGACCTTCGACGCTCCTCGCCTAGTCCCGATCATCCTCCGCCTCACAATGATCAAAACCCGAAGACCCGCAACCATAAAAAACAAGGAATACCCATCAAATAGCAATGTCCAAAAAGATCTGCAATTAAACTCCCAAAATCACAATTTTTGGAACATTTCCGCACATAAGGGCCGGTGCTACCACCCCCTAACCGGTAGCACCGCCTTTTATCCCAAAACCAGAAGAGATCCTCCCTAGAATTTTCACTCCGGCCATTTGGGCCGGTGTTACCGCTCAGTCGGTAGCACCAGGCTGCTATGGCCAGTAGCACTAGCTTGCCTGATCCCCTAAAAACACCATCTTGGGTTTTTCCACACCGCTCTGGGCTCCGGTGCTACCCGCTCGGCCGGTAGCACCGCGCTACCATGACCGGTAGCACCAGGAAAAATAGACAGAGCTCAAATTACTTCAAATTAAAAATCCAATTCAAATCAAACTCAAATCAGAGCATACCAAGCTCAATTTTAGTAAAATACTCATCACAAACATGGGTAGACCTCCACATGGTCTTTCAGATACAGACGGTTCGGAAAACCGTCTGTGATGACTATTCTGAACCGCCTGTGATAAGTGGTTCTACAGTACTAGAAGCACATGGCAAATGTAAAATTGAGATATTATATTGCATCATTTGCATTCATGACATGAAAAGAATTCAAGTCAGGTCGGTGAGAAAGTTATATGAGGTCATAGGACTAATCTGGAGTGCTCTGTTGTAAGACCTACCAAGTAGTCCCATCCACGGGGATGGATGAGAGTGAGACCTACTTGTAGGATCCTCTATTGGGATGGTAGGGAAAGAAAGGGTGCGACACCGATGGGTGTTTGCTCAAGCTATACCGATATAGGCTATGAATGGTGCATTTTTGAGCATGAAAGCATGATGCATGGCATATGAGATTAAAAAATATGTTTCCAACTATTGAGTTTCACTACCTGATTGGATGGTGAAACACGTTATATGTTGCTATTGAGCGACTTATTGTCTTTTATCCTTGTATGTTATACTTTGTTGATTTTTTGGACTCACGCTTGTTTATTCAATATTTTAGGTACTTTGAGGATGTCATGCAGTGATGAGACTTAGCTTCACCACCTCGCACATAATCATGCCATTTCATAGTACTTAGCTTTGAGCAACCCCACCTGAAATGTCGGGACCCGGATTTGCAAATCCGAAACCCTCTGTGTATACTGCACCAGTCCAGGATCACGCTAGTGCACACAGTGGAAACATAGATGAAATACCATTCCATACAACGAATTAACTAAGAAGAAGCAAATTATTATTAAATAAAGCAAACGACCTTATGGTCAATGTTTACACCATTAAGCCTTAAGGGCTTAAGAAACAAATACTATTGCAGCGGAAAAGATAACTTGAGCCATTCGACATGCCACAGGCAATCGTCTGGGGAACGCCTTCCTAATCCACGTAGTCTTCATAGAATTCCTCCTCATGATATTCATTATCTCCTTCAAGAATCGATCAACAAGGGCATAAAGCCGTGAGTACAAAGGTACTCAAAGAAGCCGTAGGGAATTGATACAATATATTCATGCACGGCTTGACAAGGATGGCTATATGGTTCATTTGCGAAAGCAAGAATTTGAATTGAAATACAATAAATAGATTGAAAGCATATTTATGAAAAGATAAATAAAAGATTCATAGATCAATGATAGACAACAAAACAACGTTGAACTCCCGCTCACATCCCAACAATTCCACATTCCACATTTTATGAAACACTCTATACCCCGTGTGAAATTCCGGGCTTTGTCAATGATCATGACGCGCTATTCGAATAGTTTTACACTCTGCAGAGGTTGTACAACTTTACCCACAAGACATGAACATCTCTTTGTGCAAGCGTTACTAACACACTTCCTTTGGTGTGTCGCAGAGATATCATGACAAAGCCTTTACAATGCAATCGCCTAAACTCGATGATCGCTCGCTAAGGTTTCGCCCATTAGAGCCCCTCTTGCGCCTTGCGAATCTACCCGTCCATCCTGTAACCCACACCACCAATGGCGTTACTCAAGGCTAGACATTGCAAATTAATCAGCTAAGTCTATCCCATTCCAGACATGTGGTAGTACGGTTAGGCCCAGTTCAATGGCGCACAAGATTAAGTCCTTAAATTGTCTCAGGCAAGACATCCACATCCCAATGTGCTAGAAAGCACCCCCTTTACTGCACGATAACTTGCCCGAGGGAAAACAATTCGTTCAACCAAGACCAATGGCCAACCCTGCCATGGTACAACAAATTTTACAACAGTGGCTAATGACCACGATTCAATATCTCATTAAGTCAAGATTAACATTATTTAACATGTGATATGAATCCCAACGTATATCTAAGCATGTCTAAGCATAGCTACGTAACCCAATGTTGGTATAATGATTATGTCCAACTAGTAATGTCTCAACCTAGGTTTAACAATGGATACATGGCATCCCAATTAATCAAGGTGGCATAATGTCAACTAGGTATACATCTACTCCCATTAAACAAGCATTGATACACAAAATAGCATGCAATTGTAATAAAGTAAATTACTTTTGCAAACATAGGATCAATATGATCAAAGGATTACGACCTGCCTTGCTGATCTAGTGCTGAATCTTGGTCTTCAAAGTCTTCGTTCGCTCCCTCGGAAGTAGCGTCTACCGGAAAAGAAGCAACGAAACCAAATAAATAAAAAATAGAGACTCAAACAAGCTCAAAACTGAAAATAAATGGCTCTGGAAGATAGATCTTGATTTTAGAAAAATTTAGAAAATTGAATGGCCTCAATCGAAGTTCGTATGAGCGAGAACGGGCCTCCGAAAGATTAAATTCAAAGAAAATACAGAAAATCAGAATTTCTGGATTTATTTTTATACGGAAAAAGGATTTATTGCGCAATCGCTGACGTCAGCAATCAATTTCCCGAATAAAGAAATAAATCAAAAAATCCTTATTAGGCTGACAGGTGGGACCCTCGGTCTATGGACCGAGTCCACGGGAAGGCTTTGGTCCACGGTGGACCGGTCTATGGGCTGACGCGGCGATGACTCGGCTGAGGTGGCGGCCACGCGGACTGGCCACGCGTCGCGCATCCAACGACGCGGCAAGATCGGATGGCGGGGATACGCAGCTGCAGGCAGCGACGACGTGGCACGATTGGGGCTCTCGCTGCCGATCGGACGGCCACGGATCAGCGAAGAGGTTCAACAGAGAGCGGCGGCGCTATTCCACCGAAGCCGAGGAAGACGACAAGGAACGCGGCGAAAGGGCGACGGACCGGTCGCAAAACCCTAGGGTTCTTGAAGAGCTCGACGCGAGGAATCCACAGGGACAGACAGCGGCGACGGAGAGGGCCCAGCAGAGGAGATCGAGACGGCGGAAGGTCTCGAGCGAGGCGACAACTTCGATGAGGTCGCAGCGACGGCCGGTGAGGTTTCGGGCGACGGCAAAGGAGCAAGATGCGCGGCGCAAAACGGCGAAACTCGGAGGGTGTGCGGCGGCTTAAATAGGGGCCTTGGAAGTCGTGTCGGACGCGGACTCCGAGATGGCGGCGGACGCGGTTTCAACTCGGGCGGCGCTAGGATTTCACGGCGGCGCGCTGGTCAAGCCAACTGGGCGTCTTGAGCGGCGAGCGGGCCGGCAAGGTGGGCTGGGCCGAGGCGACACTGAAGGAAACGGGCTGAGGCGAAGTGGGCCGGAGGGGAAAAGAAATGGGCCGGAGGGGAAAGATTCGGCCCGAAAGAGTTTTTGGAATTTAAAAACATTTTCCAATTTAAGAAATTGCCAGAATTTCAAATAAAATCAAATAAATTCAAATAAATATCAAAAAAATCCCCAAAAATACAGAAAAAAAATCTTTGGAGCACAAGGAACCCAACTAAAACTGAAATTCTTTAGTTTAATGAATAGTTTAGTCAAATTAAATCCTTTCATTATTTAGAAATTCAAATTAAGCTAGAATTAATTCAAGTAAAATACAAATGGTTCAATTTTGAAATCAAACATTCCAAAACTCAAATTTTTGGGATGTTACATGAAAGAATAAAAATTAGTTGTCAGTCATGGAACATTGTTTATCATGTGGATGTTATCTATTGGTCTTGTTGATTAAATACTATCTTGGTCAATAGTGAAAATGTGTCACTTGTTGACCCTAATTTGAGCTAGCTATGTGACGTTAATGTCGCTGAAAATATTTACTAGAAAGTTTTTCTAGTTGTCATTATGCATAGGGTTAATGTTATGTGGTTGCTTATTTGATTATGACCATGTTTGTGGCAGAGGCGGAACTAAGGGGGGTGCCAGGTATGCACCGCCACCCCCAAAATTTCTAAAAGCCCCCCTAGTACTACTACCTAGTATTCTGACAAAGCCCATTAGCTCAAGTGACCAGATAATATCCCCAAATTCCAAATCTCTCAGCTAGGCATCCACACTCAACCCTAAATCCATGATCCAGGCGTGGGTGAGGAGCTGGTGGCGGGCGGCGTGGGCAGCGTCCGGCAGGCGGTGGGAGGCGAGGCCCGGGCGGCGAGCGGCTGGAGGCGAGGCCCGAGCGGCAGGAGGCGGCAAGACCACAGGTCACAGGAAGCGGCGCCAGCGACAGGAGGTAGGTGCCAGGAGGAGCGGGCATGAGGCGGAGCCAACGGGAGGTAGGGCGGGCAGAGCCAGGCATGCGGTGCTATGGGCAGCAGGCCGCCAAGATGAGCGAGTGCGTGGTGCTGTGGGCGGCAGGCCTCCAGGTTCTAGGCCGAGCGCATGATGCGGCAAGCCGACAACAGCAGGCGGCGTGGTGGATGAGTAACAACAGCCAGGCAGCCTGAGGTATAAAGACTAAAGAGGCTACAGAGCTGTTCCTAAATCCTAACTTGTGTCTTGTAATTCATGAAATTTATACATGTAAAGGAACTTAAGTATTTATGGGAAATACAAATCTGTTTAGGAAAATTATGAATTTGATTTAGGATTTATGGGATGCGATGATTGGAAATTTAAGTTGTGATTTCTTTCTTGTGAATGTAGTACAAGAGTAGCCAACATGAAGAGGAATAGAGATATTCTTTCCTTTTTGTGAATTTATGCTATAAAACTGTGTATGTCAACTGTTCGGTGTCAAATGTGCACACCCATTATAAATTTTCTAGTTCCGCCACTAGTTTGTGGTCATGGCTTATCGTAGATTTGGGATTTTTTAATTAGCTTGCTTGCTGAAATTTGTGTGTAATTGGAGCATTTGTTATTATTTGTGATTGTTGTGGTAATTTCTGGCACGTGTTGTTAATCGGTTGTGTGTTTTCAAGTATGTGTTATGTCCTAAATTGTTAAAATTCTAATGTGGCAATGTACGTCTCTTGTTCAACATGCTTCTTTCAATCCTACTTATCTGTTCAATGGTGCCTCACGATCACAAGTCAAGGGATCACGGTCACGGCTAGCCAAGCCGAATCATTTAACATTTCACAATAGAGCAATTGGTTGGGTCAGATCACGAGGCGCACATGTGTCTTTTCATGCTGGTTAAAAGGTTAAAAATGATTTTAAATAGAGGCACTATTACAGAATCAGTGATCCTTGCTGCCATATCACTGCCGGTTCATCAAAAACCGGTAGTAATAATATTATCACTACCAGTTCGGATGGAAAACCGGTAGTAACAGCTTTTTCTGATGAACCGGCAGAGATAAATCCCTTATTACTGCCAGTTCGAATAAAAACCGGTAGTAATACTATCACTGTTGGTTTTTTAGAAGAACTGACAATAATAAATCCCTTATTACTGCCGATTCGGAACAAGAACTGACAGTGATAATGGATGACACAAACTGATAGTGTTGATATTTTCGAAAATTCATAACTTTTTCATGCAGAGTCGGATGGAGATAAAATGTATATGAAAATTGTAGCTATCGACGAGATATACAACTTTGTAGTTTACAACTTTTTCATTTGAAATAATTTAGATTTCCAAATAATGGTATCACTGCCGGTTGGCGGTTCGTATTACCAATCGGCAGTAATAATGCTATCAACCATTTTTCGAAAAATCATAACTTTTTTACACGGAGTCGAATAGAGATACAATTTATATGAAAATTGTAGCTCTCGACGAGATATACAACTTTGTAGTTGACAACGTTTTCATTTAAAGTACTTAAATATCCTAATAATGGTATCACTACCAGTGGGCGGTTTGTATTACCAACCGGCAGTAATAATGCTATCAACCATTTTTCGAAATATCATAACTTTTTCATACAGAGTCAGATGGAGATAAAATTTATATGAAAATTGTAGCTCTCGACGAGATCTACAACTTTATAGTTGACAATCGTTCCATTTGAAGTCATTTAGATATCCAAATAATCATTAAAATTTTTGAAGACTAAGGATCAAAAGGAAAATATATCGTATATTAGTTGAGGATTGAGTGATAGTTGAGATGGTAAGGGGCACACATGTGGAGTAGCAGATCACCAGTTCGACTCCTAGCAACCGCACAAGCGTAAAAATCGTGTGACTTGTGAATTACGACGTGCGCGTGCGAATACAGGGTCCTCCTGGTGCAAATCTTTTCTGTAGTAGTGAGGAAAAGAGTGAAAATGGTATTTTGTGGAATCAAACATGTTTGGAGTGATATTATTTGAAGAAAAATAAATCTTTAGAGTGATATTTCTAGTGGTTGCCAACCTTTGTATGAATTATCCCTATTTTTATCCGTAGCAAATTACATGTATTGGGCTATTATGTGAAAAAAAAAGTTCTAACCCTGATATGTTGCGCAAAAAAAGTACAATTAGGTGCTACAAATTGAAATTTAATTGTTCTTAATAAAACACATGCCACCATATTTTGCCGTGCCAATCATAGAATTTCTTTGCTGTTGCAGCATGGTATCACTAGTATTAGTCGATAGAAGGCACTGCTGAGTCATCCATTTGTTGACATCCTTGCAAGCTAACTACAACATTGTTAGTGCTATGCCCTTAAGGCAATTATTAAGATGATTGTATCATGTCTATGCTTATGTAATAATATGATTATTTGGTGCCATCAATAAATATCATTAGTTTTGATCAACAAGTATATAACTTGTTCGTAAAATACCTTATTCATGTTTTTATATTATCCAAAATTATCCCTGACCTTATATCATCATGTGGATGACATATTATTTATCGGAAATTATATTCCTATGCTTGAATTTATCAAGTCTTCAATAAGAAATACTTTGTTGATGAAAGACTTGGGAGAGGTAGCATATATTTTGGGTATAAAGATCTATAGAGATAGATCGAAAAGGCTAATTCGATTAAGCCAAAATACGTATATTAATAAGGTGTCGAAGCAGTTCAACGTGCAGGATTCTTATAAGGGTTTCTTGCCCATGTCACATGGCATTAGTCTTAGCAAGAGTCAGTGTCCATCGGCACATGATGAGCAAGACCGGATGAGCAAGATTCCATATGCTTCTATTATTAGATCTATCATGTATGCCATGATATGTATACACCCAAATGTATTATATGCTCTAAGTGTTATGATCAGATATTAGTCAGATCTAGGTGAAGGTCAATGGGTAGCTATAAAGAACATCCTAAAGTACTTGAGAAGGACTAATGATGTGTTCCTTGTTTATGGAGATGAGGAAGAGTTGTTGTAACTTGTAAGTGGTTACACCAATGGTAGCTTCTAAGTCGATAAAGATGATTCTCGGTTGCAATCTAGAATTGTGTTTTATCTTAATAGAGGAGCACTGAGCTAGAAGAGTTTCAAGTAAGATACGGTTGTTAATTCTACAATGGAGCTATGTATATTGAGGCTTCTGAAGCTGCAAAGGAGGCTGTTTGGATGAGGAAGTTCATCTCTGAATTGGGTGTTGTTCCTAATGCTTCTAATTTAGTGGATCTCTATTGTGACAATAGTGGAGTCATTGCTCAAGCCAAGGAGTCTAGATCGCATCAAAAGTCCAAACACATACTTTGACATATTCACCTTATTCACGAGATTGTGGATAGGTGTGATGTGAATAAATGCAAAGTGCATATAGATTCTAACATTACTGACCCGCTGACAAAACTTCTTCTGCAGACAAAGCATGTAGAGCATACAAGAGCTATCGATATTAGATACTTAAATGATTGACTCAAGTGCAAGTGGAAGATTGTTAGTTGTATGCCCTTGAGGCAATAATAGAGATGATTGTTTATGGAATAATATGATTATTTTGTCCCTTGAATAAATATCACTAGTATCAATCAACAAGTATTTGACTTGTTCGTGAAACTCCTTATTCATGTTTTGATATTATTCTGAATTATCCCTAACCTTATATCAGCATGTGGCACAATTGTGATTCATAGGTCAGCACATGTATTGATTGATGATCATGTTTTACGGATCATGGATATAGGGATTCAAAACTATAATGTGGATACACATTAGAGAACATGGTGTTAGAGTGATCCGCCACAAGATATTGTGGGAATTGTTTTATTCCGAAGTGTCATCAGTTGGACTCATATATAGTGTATGTGGGATCCTTAGACCTGAGATTGTCATGGTTTCCTACATGCGTAATAGTATACCAAACACTACTCTGTAACTGGATAGTTATAAAGATAACTTTCGAGTTTATTACGAAACATGCAGAGGAACGTGAGTGATCAAGATGGAATTCACCCCTCCTATATAACAAGAGAGATATCTCTGAGCCCCTCGATGTTATTAGATTAAGAAAGTGCATGGCCATACCGAATATGATTGAAGAGTCAATTGCAACTAAGTAATCTACTATAGAATAAGTGAAGAATCGAGCTATGATAGGATGACACATTTCTCACCTTGAGTTCGATCTGATATAGTGAGGCAAAGGGATTGATATATGAGCAATATATAAGTTCATCTGATATGATCTTTGTGTATATTTGTAAGTAGCTATGCCTTGCTAGAGGCTGTTACCGACTTATGGATCGAAAGGAGTTTCTGGGCTATAGCCGAATATGCATGAACCTATAGGATTACACACTTCATGGGTTGGAATACATTGATTTGGATTGGATCCATCACTACTGGATCAAACGGGTTTTGCACCTTGTTTAGACCCGTAACATAGGGTTCCACTGAGGAGCTCTATAAAGGGAGTACATGAAGGCTAGGGTTATACAAGTGTTGTACCACTACCAACCCACTAAAAACTCTAGCCATCACCGCTTAAGTCCTGGTGTGCGTGCTGGTGCTAGCACATCGACGCACAGTATTCCTTCTCGGACATGTGGACTTCAGTAGAGGCGTTGCTTCTACTGTAGTGCTGATTGGGACGATCGTTTAGGCACGTTCGACCAATGCATGAGGATGATCAATCACTACTCGAGGACTCATGCTACGTTGAATCAGACTACTTTAACTCTCCTTCCGCTACACTATACACCAACCGGTAACGATCCATGATCTCTTACTCGTTTAGTTATTTTACACTAGTGTAGCGTACATGTATTCTTTCGAGCACGATCTGAGTACTGGCTCACTGGCATATTCCCTCTGTCACAGTACGAATCTCTGTCTCATCTCTCATGCATACATGCATGGAGCAATGTTGCCGTTCTAGCTTCGAAAAACTAGGTTCCAATCTAAAGATGCGATTTTGTGTGCTATTCCAACAATCCAATCTAAGCTTTAAGTTTTGTAACCATAATTGTATTGTCGGCCTACGATCCAATCCTACAATCTCGATCCTGTCAAACATGTAGGAGAGGAATGTAGACATGGATCGACATGCTAGGTAGGTAGGGATAAAAATGGAACGCAAACTTTCCGACCGTTTTGGAGGAAAACGGAAATGGAAGCAGATTTTTGGAAACGGAAACAGAAATGGTAATTTTTTTTTCGAAAACTGAAACGAAAATGGGTGTCAGTTCTGACGGAAACGGAAATGGAATGGAAATTCCGTATAATCCTATTCGAAAATTCCGAACCGATTGACCGAACTGACCAACTGAGGCCCAAGCGTCCATGCTCCAAGCAACCCAACCCTAGGCTGTCTTTGGCTCTCTGCGACTCAGCCTTAGCCTCTCGAGTCGGCGCCACTGCCCCCACCCTAGGCCGCAACGGCGTCGCCGCCCCCCACCCTAGGCCACAACGGCGCCGCCCCCCACCCTAGGCCACAACGCACCGCCTCTACCATGCCGTCCTCAATCGGACTCCACCGAGGTGCCCCCCGACCGACGGCGCCCCGACTGGAGTCTCTCCACCACGCTACCCCAGACAGGAGTCCGTCCACAGCGCAGCCCCCGACCGGAGTTCCTCCACCGCGTGGACCCCCTAGCTGAGTCCCTCCACAGCTCCACCATGCCACCCCAGATCAGCTCCCCCACCGGGCCGCCCCCACCTGCCGACCGACGGCCTCCCTCCATCGCACCTCCCCCTACCGATGAGTGCTTTAATTTTCTGGTGATTGATTCTTTTGGGAGGCAGAGGGAGTGTGGTGACTTGTATGCTCTGATATATGGTATAGAGAGTGGGAGAGGGAGAGGGGAGTGGGATGGAGGGTGGAGGGAGAGATGGCTCCAGCGAGGATAGGCTCTATCGTGATTGGATTTGATCAGGCGAACGTACTCGGTTTCCTGGTTCTCATCATTGTTATGGAGATACTAGTGTGATAATATGCCTCTCGCATCACTAGAAGTTGAAATCGGTTAGATACTTATATTGGATTGGTAATGAGATAGTGCATGAAGAGGTGGTTTTGGTAACCACAGCAGCAGTGATTTGGTTCAATTGGGAATTTGCGATTGCAGATTGCCCTTCTAGTGCACTCAGCTACTTCCAGGGCATTGATCTAGCTGTTTCCTTGTCCTGAGCCTGAGCTTGGTACTTGAAAAATTTTATCCATAATTCCATACACTGATACTTTACACCATTGTATTGTATACACTAATACTTTTACACCATTGTATTGTTAAGTGGAGAAGCTACCTCTTAAGTTGAGGTTCAATTTTCCATCTTTTCCAGTAATCAATGTTTAAGCATTTCGCCATGTTGGTCTATCCTTGGCAAGTTTTCAAAACATACATTTATAATTGCCAACATACATTGTCTGTTGAAGCTTACTATTAACTTGGAAGCCAACTGTATCTTGTTGGCAACCTTGTGTCTCATTTCCATCAGCCCCTCGAGAAATTAGTATATGCATCAGATGCCATTTTTCCTTGTGATTGATTGTTGACCAGAGCAATATGCATTAGTTATTTGAACAGCTTTACTCAAAACATTTTAGGTGATGGTGAAGTATTTACTACGTTAGCTTTAGCCTCAGTATGAATGTTTGATCTCAAGCCCTTAACGCCCTCTTTAAGTATTTATGCCCAATAGCCTAATATCATGTACTGTGTTCTTGTGTAATTTTCCGTTTTCATTTTCGTATTCGCTCCGTTTCGTTCCGAATCCGTTTCTGTCACTATCCGTTTCCGAGGTTTCCGATTTCGTTTTCGTTACCGTAAAAATTGTAGAAACAGAAACGGAACAATCATTTACCGACCGTTTCCGTTTCGTTTTCGTCCCTACAAGTAGGTAGTGAATTGGAGTCATCACCAGTGAAATCAGCTAATTTAGCCCACATCAAGCGACAATTCAGGTTGGTTTTAGCATGACGGAGGGATGACTAAGGCTCATTGTTAATCCTCGGCACCTAATAGAGCAATTTTGAAATATACTGTGCCAATTACCTCTTGCTGAACATAATATAAGTGTATTGTGTGATAGAATTAAGCTATCAGTTAGAATTAAGCTATCAGTTTCTGCACCTTCATCAAAGCGATCACAATCTTTCTTTCTCGAAAGAAACGGCATTTCTTTTTCATGGACTTTCCCTCTAAAAAAAAGATGGTCAAAGGCCCTTTCCACTTGGGTATTTTCTGATGTGCGTGTCTCGAACAGAAACACTATGCTTGTTATTCACAGGCATCACATTGTTTGCGCAAGTTGACCAAATTGAAATATGAGCAAACAAGGTGATTTTGTGAAGTTGATGGCTTGACGTCATGAGAAGTATGCAAAAAGGTTCCTATCATGTTGGTCAAATGTGGCTTGTGTGTGGCACGAGCACGAACTGAGCTCTTTTTGGAACACGAGAATTAGATTGGGTTGCCATCTTTAGTCACAATTTTTTTTCTACCCAGAGAAATGTGCGATAAAAGTTTTGATCACATAAAACTGGTATAATTAAGTTTGGAGTAGTGCTTCCGTACATTACCCCTCAATACAAATTGTACAAATTTTAAAGCAAGCGAAGAAGTAAATACTCACAATCTACCATTAATTCATGCTTTAATACTTCTGTAACTTTAAAAAAATACATAGAAGCACATCTCTTAAGTTTGTTATACAAAGTCCATTTATAGTACCAATCTTCTTTATTTTTCTCAATACAAACTAATAGTTAAAAGTGCAACTAGAAGAAAATGAAGAGTCAAATAAAATGTTATGAAATTTCTCGCAAAAAACATCATGATTTTTCTTTTGTACTCCTGGAAACACTATTTATCATGATCATTTTTTAGTCCTCATAGTAAATGCACACCTGTGCGTTTAGTAGTATACACTACTACAGAAAGGCTTATATTAGACGTCTCAATACAGACGGTTTGAAAAACCGTCTGTGCTAAAGAACATCACTGATGGTTCTATAGTGAAACCGTCAGTGATATAATCACAGACGGTACTATTCATGAACTATCAGTGATATACATCCATATCACTGACGGTTTTAGTTAAAAACCGTCTGTGATATGATCTCAGACGGTTTTGAATACGAGCCGTCTATGATAAGATCACATCACAGACGGTTCTAACTACGAACCGTCTGTGATATAACCTCAGACCACTATATAAACATATCGATTGAGGTTCGTAGCGCAGACTTATGTGTTTCGTCTCCCGCAAACCCTAGCTTGCCCCCCAGCGATTCTCGACCTCTTCCCCGGCGCTTCAGCCTCCTCAATCGAACAAGGGACGCCAGTGCCGCCGCTCGAGGGCACGTCTCAGATGGCATCTCCGGCGCCGCCGCTCAAGGACGCCGTTGGCAGCCTCGACCGTGACCCCTTCACCGCCCTCCTCGTGAGGCTCATCGTATCGGCGAGTCCCAGCGGAAGGTGTGCTATGCCGAGGGCCGGAGCAACGTCATCCTCGAGTACCCGGCACCGTCCTCGGCCTCGTCGTCTCCTTCGTCGGCCGTCACATGGATGTCGTCCTGTCCAACTCCAACGAATGGGTGGGTTGCTACCAGATTTTTCTTTGATAATATATGTTGAGTGTTTAATATTGATGTATGTTCTAAGATATACGGTTCTTGCATGGTTGTATTTGGTATTTGTATTGTGTGGATCACTATTCTCCACTAGTTTAAGGTTATTAAAACTCACTGATTCACAAGGTGCAACACAAAGAGAATGCTGAATATTTTTGTGTATGCCACAAATATTATATACAAAAGTATGAAATAAAATTGTAAAAGCAAAATAATCTGGAAATACTACTTTGAATTCTGGAGAAAAATGCATGCTGCAAGGATTGATACCATGTATCATTCGAAGGGTGACCAAAGTATATCTTAGAACATACATGATTCGTGAAGATAAATATTTTTATACATGATTCCTGAAAACAAATATCTCTTAGAACATACATCTTTTCATTTGTCTTGTCAATTTCACATGGATTATGTATACTCATGTACTTGAAAATAGAGCCATAGAACCAGTAGGTATATTTGTCGTTGTGTTTGATGATTGATCAAGAAAGAGGAGCTTGCTAAAGCATAGCTTTGTGTAAAACTGGTAGAATCGAAATTGAAACTAACAAGTATCAAATAATTGTTCGTAACATGCATTAAGCTAATGATTATGTGACCATGTGTTGTTGATGTGAATATGTGGTCATGTGAAGTACATATTGTGTGAAGTAATCACAGAGGCAACCACATGTTAAGTTTTGGATTAAAACCTTTGACATATGGGTTGTGAGAAAGATTATTACATTAGCCAATTGTCCCTGCTCGAAAAATAATAATGATGTGAAATCAAACTAGTTTAAGAATATAATTATTGTCGATCACCAAATTAATTTCTTGTAGCTTCTCTTCTCCTCTTCACATGGCTACTATTGCACTTCTTTCTTACCTAATCCAATTCTTACCTAATCCAAAACTATCTTTCTTTCCTAATCCAATTCTTCAGCACACTACCGTCTGTGATCCTCTGTTTTTCCCTACACCCCGAGCAGAACTTCTATCATTAGTATCTGTTGTTTGAAACTTTCTTCTGCTTAGGTATTTCTGCAACGAAATTTACAAGGCACAACCAAGTTATAGATTTAGTAATTGAATATCTAAACTTCCTAGATGCAACGAGGCAACAGCTTGTCTGATCAGGATCGTCTTAAAATATGAAGTTTTGTAGCACTTTCATCTCTTTCTTATATAATATTGATGGATTCTAAGGTAAAATACATTTCATTCCACAGTTCGTCCTGAAAGATGTCAGACGCTGATTAATCGTTATCACTTTTTCCTCATCTCGGTATGATGACTTAATCAACTCTATAGTTCAAGGAGCATGGCTGCCAATGATATTCTCATTCGGGGATGAGGATAAAGTGGAATCGATAAATCAGAGCTTGACAGCGTTCATGACGAATTATGGAATGAAATGGATTTTACCTTAGAATCCATCAATATTATAATAAGAAAGAGATGAAAGTGCTACAAAACTTTATATTTTAAGACGATCCTGATCAGACAAGCTGTTGCCTCGATGCATCTAGGAAGTTTAGATATTCAATTACTAAATCTATAACTTAGTTGTGTCTTGTAAATTTCGTTGTAGAAATACCTAAGCAGAAGAAAATTTCGAACAACAGATACTAATAATGTAAGTTCTGCTAGAGGATCACAGACGATTCTATTCATAAACCGTCTGTGATATTGTGTCACAGACGGTTCTATGCATAAACCATCTATGATGTTTATGTATCACAGGCGGTTCTACTTGAAAACCGTCTGTGATGAGTACTCATCACAGACGGTTATAATGTAGAACCGCCTGTGATGAGAATTTTCACAGACGGTTCGAAAATCGTTTATGATGTGCCCTTACATCACTGACACATTGTTAGTGATGGTTCATAAAACCGTCTGAGATGGCGATTTTGAACTGTCTAAGATGATGTTTTCTATAGTAGTGATAGCATATGTCGACTCTATGAGATCCTATAGCCTTCAAAAAAAATTTCCAGCGTACGTGTGCATGGCATAAGTAAGTTGTGCGTCGACTTTATACTCTCTCTTTAATAGCGTCCGAATATTATGAATATAAAACTCTTGCATGTACATTTTAAATACTCCCTTGGTTAGCTTCAGCCTTCAGCTTCTTTTCTCCAAGCCAATGTGGTTCATCGGTTTCCGATAATTTTTTCTTATATTTTCCAAGGTACCCATCCACGGTTATTCTTTAGTCCTTTTATAGCATCATTAATCGCTTGGACCAGTAATGATAATAAGATGTGAATGTATATATCAAACCTAAAATCAATTGTAGCTTTACCTCGCAAAGAAAACAAGACAACTATAGCTTTTCCTCATTTGACGTGGCCCATTAGAGATCCATGGACTTCGTTCCATGCATCGCCCTGGAGACTAAAAAAAACTTAAAATTTTGAGTGACCCAACTGAGCATAAACACAGTACAGGCCAACCTGTACTTAAGTGGGCCAATAACTTTGTGCTAAGAAGCAATTATAAATTAAAATGGCCAAATCCAAATTATATTCATTTTAATCAGTTAGCTATTAATAGTAGTACAGTTTGCTCGTAACCGTTGACGCGTTGGCCTAATGCAGAGACGTTGCACAGTTTTGATGGAAGTGTGCATCACGGTTTACTTTTGGGTTAGGCCAAAATGATTAGCATCCCTATTTTCCCATCCATTTTCTCTTCTTTTGAAGAAATAGAATTTTTTCGAAAAACATTAGCCTCCCATCTTTTTTCAAAGAAAAATAGGAAAATAGTATACCATCGACCTACTATTGCATTTTGTTTCATCCCCCTTCAACCTCGCCGTCGATGAACAGTGGATCAGCTTAGAAAAAGATGTCAACCGCAGGATGTATTCACTGGACCGTTGTAATACAATGGAAGTTTACTTAGAGTTCAGGTTTTGTCACCATCCCACCACTGGCCACGGTGGTGGGCCCTCGTGTCGCATGTCCCGTCTACCTTCCAAAGGAAAGGCCAAACTTGTATATTGAGAGTTCACTACAAACGTAGTCGAATATTCAAAACCCAAACTATTTTTTCATAATTCTAGTGAAAGTTTTTCCCAAAGTTTTGTTATAAAGCTAAAAAACCCAGCTGAAATTTGAAAATTTTCAGCTGAACGTTCGATTCCCCTGCAAAGGCAAGAGTGAAACACCAGCACTGTGCCTTCCACTCGCTATTCAAAATCTCCGGCCAGAAGTGTTGCCCTGTTTGGACCATCAAGATATGCATCGGAGAAATGAAATATTGCTCGGAATAATTAGAGAGTTTGATTCAAATTTTTATTCTGCGGTGAAGAATAAGTAAAATTATTATATTCGAGTAGGTAATAGCGTGTACATCACTTCTAGATTCCAGATTCTCTTCTTGCTTGCATCACACATCCTTATCCATTCATACACACATGCAGACATATCTTCATCAAAGCCAATTGTATTGGGATATAACGAGCCGCTACGCATCAACTACTAACACCAACACGATTATAGATTTCAACCTACAACCAGATGGTCCAACAGCAAGAAGCCACCAGAACAGGGCAGGACACTCGCCAACCACAATAATAGCAATAAGCTCAATTAAGCAAATTAGAGAGGCTATGAAAATCACAGGAGGCTACAGAGAGTACTCGAGTAGGAGGGCAACAACCGAACTGCATGTTCATTCCTCCGTTGCAGCACTACGAACACAATAACACATAGGTATAAAAATACACAAACTTTCGTTCCAAACACAAATACATAGGAAGAGAACTGGTGATCTTCCTATTACAAAGTTTCTTATTGTTTGCTCACGTGACCTAACCGTTCTAAAATCAGTCACAGAAACACAAGAACACGAGACGCAGATTTTTACGTGGAAAACCTTTGTGGGAAAAAATCACGGACGCCAATCAGCGATGTTACTATTTAAGGAATTGTGTACAAACACTAGGGATTGCAATAATCGTCTAACTCTCTCCAGTAGCTTACAACAGGTATGTAT
This sequence comes from Otatea glauca, assembly GCA_036346275.1. Taxonomy (NCBI): domain Eukaryota; kingdom Viridiplantae; phylum Streptophyta; class Magnoliopsida; order Poales; family Poaceae; genus Otatea; species Otatea glauca. The sequence continues at coordinate 33,930,507 of CM070719.1, forward strand.
AGATGGATAAAATGACTCGAGTCTAAAACGGGCTACACCGAAATATAGGTCAAAGACGTCCCTAAAGCCCAAAAAGAAATTTGGATCAACACCCAACAAACTCCACCTTGAGACGAATTACCTATTGTAGCAAAAACATCATCACTGAACTCTCTTCAATAATAAATAATAAAAAGTCTCTAGGACTTAAACTGTAACTCCAACTAAGCTTGAGCATAGCTCAAACTTAGTAACAAAAATTGATTTTGTCATCATGTCAGCGGGATTATCATGAGTACTTATCTTGGATATTTTGATGTCACCTTGAGCAATAACATCTCGAATGTAATGATACCTCACATCAATGCGCTTTGTTTTCTCATGAAACACCTGATTCTTTGTTAGGCAAATAGCTCTTTGGTTGTCACAAAATAAAGTAACACAAGAAGTAATCCCGCTGAGCTTAGTGTACAAACCTCTCAACCAAGTAGTTCCTTTATATGCTTCAGAAATAGCCATATATTCAGCTTCAGTAGTTGAAAGAGCAACAGTAGTCTGTAAGCTTGCTTTCCAACTGACAGCACAACCACCAATAGTGAAAACATAACCTATGAGAGATCTTCTCTTATCTAAGCCACCAGCATAGTCAGAATCAACATAACCAACAAGCCCATCTCTAGATTTTACAAACTTCAAACAAGCATTAGAAGTACCACACAAGTATCTGAAAATCTACTGAATAGCTTTCCAATACTCTTTGTCAGGATTAGCCATGTATCTACTTACAACACTTAGTGCATGAGATAAATCAGGACGAGGATACTTAGTGCATGAGATAAATCAGGACGAGGATACTTAGTGCATGAGATAAATCAGGACGAGAACAAACCATGGTATACATAAGAGAATCAACTGCACTGGAATATGGGACTCTAGACATGTACTCAATATCATCATCTGACTCTGGACATAAGCTGAAGATAATCTGAAATGTGCAGCTAAAGGAGTACTCACTGGTTTTGCATCATGCATATTAAAGTGACAAAGGATCTTCTCAATATAAACTTGCTGACTAAGGTATAATTTACTAGATTTCCTTGCTATAATAATTTCCATGCCAAGAATTTTCTTTGCTGCACCTAAATCCTTCATCTCAAACTCTTTACTCAATTGTGCCTTTAGTTTAGCTATTTCTGATTTATCTTTTGCAGCGATCAACATATCATCAACATAAAGAAACAAATATATAGCTGAACCATTAACAATCTTTAGGTAAACACAGCTATCATAATTTGACCGCTTAAAACCATGAGAGAGCATAAATGAGTCAAATTTCTTGTACCATTGCCTAGGGGATTGTTTCAAGCCATAAAGTGATTTCTTTAATCTACAAACAAGGTGTTCTTTTTCAGGAATAACAAATCCTTCAGGTTGGTCCATATAAATTTCTTCCTCTAACCCTCCATGCAAGAATGCAGTTGTAACATCTAATTGCTCAAGTTCATAATCATGCATGGCTTCTCTATAGCTTTGCTTGGCTATTTAAGCCTCCAAGGCCCTCACAGCTCTAAACCCTATTATGGACCATAATAGAAATTATGTAAACTATAAATTATAAAATAATGAAATAATTTTTGTAAGTTCCTGAGACCATAAGAGACCCATTTGTGCAAAAAATATTTAAATTCTAAACTCATTTTGAATTATTTGGATTTAAAGATTCAGAAAACCCTAACATGGTTACCATTAAAAATATATATAAACCAAAACTCCTCAAAGTATGAAATAAATTCTAAAATGTTCCTGAGGTCATGAGTATTCCAAATATGCAAAAATATTTAGATTTGAACCTAGTTTGATTTAAATTTAAAAATAGACTGTATTCCAATGCATAAAAATGAAAATAGCAAACAATTGGACCATATAAATTCAATTTTTGGTAAAACCAATTCCTAGGTCTTAGTGATACAATAAAACTCCTATTTATGCAAAAATATTTCACACTTAATTTAGATTGAACTAAGTTTGTAGATATTTTCCAATATGCTAAATATTTCAGTAATAGTAGGAGTAACATTTGGTCCATAAGAATAATGAAATAAATTCTTGAAAATTACTAGAGTCACAAGAACCTCAGATTGGAAAAAATAATTAACGATCGACTTAGTTTGAATTAGGGTTACAAATAACTAGTTACTATACACACCAGAATCGCATATGAACAAAATGTCACAAATAAAATATGCTTCATGTGGGATTAGTTTTGAATCATCCTATAAGTCCATATCATCTAATCATGCTAAAATAATTAATGATTAACTTAGTATGAGCCAAGTTCCAAATTAGCTATGTTAGTTATATACAAAAAGCTGAAATATAAATAACTGCTATGAATGGATGCTAATACATGAAAAAATAGTTCCCTAAATATCTTATATAATCAGACCATTGAATACATCAAAAATCATTATATTAGGTCATAGTTTATACTTAGCCCCTTAGTCGAAATATGCTTTCATATAATATATGTAAAAAAATTTAGGACTTAATATATATATATATATATATATATATATATATATATATAACATCATAAATTAAGTATTAGATTATGTAGGATTAATTTTAAAATATTCCTAAGGATAATATCAAATTAATTGGCAAAATGATCCAATTTGAATAAAATTCATAAAAGACTTCAAATACATATAAACTATCGTGGATAAAAGCAAAAAGATGCAAAACCAGTTTCAAAACACTCCTAGGGTCATAACCTACCTATGCCAAAAAATAGTTGAATGATCATGTAAAGTGAAGTCGCAAACTTAAAATGAAATCTAACCCCTTTATAATGTAAACTTTAAAATATATATGCTCAGACAATGAATAAAATACCTCGGATAAACACTAATACTAATGGAACTAGCCTAGAAATGCTCCCTAAGGAAAGACTATCCTATTCTAAAGAAATAATCTTATTACAAAATGCTTTGCATTTGAATCCTATTAAAAGCCTAGCCCTGTGTAATATAAACCCGAAACTCCATAATACAAACCAGCGAACTTAAGTAATAAGGAATCAATAAAAAAATATTTCATCACCAAAGCCTTCTTAAAACTATGAATATATAACCAGTAGCCTAAACCTAATAGACGTAACATATACAAATTACTTCTTATGCAAAAACATTTAGGATTAAATACTATTCATACACAACATCCTATATAATGATTAATGCCTTAATACTATTAATCCAAATAATTTTAGCCTCTTGAATTCATAAAATTGGAATAAATAGTCTATAAAAGGAATTGTATCATCGCTTAACCTAAAGCTGTTAGTAATATATATATATATATATATATATATATAAAGATCACTTAAACACGAATCCATGAAATCATACAACCCTAAACCTAAACCCCACCTATTTTCTATAGCAAGTTTTTATCTGTATTCTTTTTGTCCTTATTGAAGTTTGTTATTTGCTATATTTCTGTTAAACGATGTGTAGAAACCGACGTCACTAATTCCATCATTGACAACACCAACTTTGACCTCGGCTTCATCGTAAACAACGAACAGTAAGGCAAGCACCCCCTTTGATCATATTGATCCCATTATTTAATTTTCCCTTTGTTTTACTAAATCAATTTATGCATGCGCGTATTTTCTGTAAACTTGCTATATTGTGGTACTGGTAGACATACTTGTTATCTCATGGAACTTCCTTGATAAGTATGGACATGTGAACCTTGATAACTATAGAATAAGGTTAGATAATCCATAATGTCAACATGGCTATACGCAATTACATATAATCCTACTTAGCCGTGCTTAGTAAAGAATCTTGTTATTCTTTATAATTTAAAAAGGATGGATATGATTAAAACTGTTGGATATGACATTAAAGGTTGCTGGTATTTGATGTAGGCGATTATTGGCAATAGCCGGATGTGCGAGGGATGGACTTGCATGTAGTGTAGGGGGAGATTATCACCCGTGTCGAACTAAGGACTGAACGTAGTGTTGTATGATCCAAGGGATATTCGTACAACCACAAATGCTTGTATGGGACAGCCTTAATCTATTAAGTTGCTTAGAACTGGCTTTGCACATTACAAGGTTGTGGTAGTACGAGCTTTCGGATGGAGGTTGCTCGGAGGGGCTTCTACTCCGAGGTGTGGGTAAATGCATACCAATACAACGGTGTATGCCTTGCTATAGGGAGAAACGTTTTGGTAGGGATGGTGTCGGGACTCGATTACGAGAATCAACCTCTGCGTATTCATGCGATCCCAGATCACGCTGCACACACAGATCTTTGAGGTTGTATAATGCAGACAATACAACGATACCATAAATAGTCCAAACATTTATATAAACTGAATTGTACGACCTTATGGTCTCCTTACATAAATCAGCCACGCAGGGCTTACATTATCAGAGTAAGAAAGAAAACAGCGAAAAACAAATAAACTTTGTGGAAGCCTTCATCTTGCCACAGGAAACTGACTGGACTTGCCCCCTGATTGTCTGGATCTTCAATATACTCCTCCTCCTAGGCCGGCGTAGACTCTTCCACTGATGTTGGGATTGATAGGCAAGGAGGGGTGAGTACTCAAGGCACTCAACAAGTAATGCACAGAATGCGGTGCTATTACTACATGCAAGGCTTATACAGCCGCTCACCACACAGGTGATTGCCCGTAACAAAGCCTTTCAGGAACCTCTACCTTAACCAATGAACCTCTCCGGTATTACCTTCACTATCACTTCACTCACACAGAGCCGAAGTATAGGACAGGACAACACCGTTGGATGGGCACCAAGCCGCAGCAGATGTACCCCTCGCATGATACACCCCGTGTCTCGTCACCCCGAGGTATCAAAGGAAAGATATCAGAACCCTAATCAACTAGGCCTGTCCCATATCAGACATGTGGTTGTACGAGTGACTCAGGTCAAAGGCTTGCAAGGTGAGGTCCTTAATTGACCAAGGCACAGACGGTTCTGAGGAACCGTCTGTGACAAATAATATCACTGACGGTTTTATACTTTAACCGTCAATGAAATTATCATAGACGGTACTCTACAAAAACCGTCAGTGATATACATCCATGCCACAGATGGGTTTAATTAAAAACCGTCTGGGAATATATCACAGATGGTTCTTTCATAAAACCGTCTGTAATATCACATATTATCCCAGACGGTTTTGTAATAAAATCGTCTGTCATATATCACAGACGGTTTTATTATAAAACCGTCTGTACTTCTATGTTTATCATTGACGGGTTTTCTATAAAACCGTCTGAGATTTCTATCGGCTGTATAAAATATAGAGGCCCGAGCCACTTGGTGCATTTTTAGGGTTTCGGGATCTATTTTCATTTGGCTGCGGCTGTGCGGCTGTGAGGCGATTTGGTAAAAGAAGACCGTTGATTTCGAAAGGTGATTGAGGATCCATTTGATTTTGGTGATCTAAGGTTAGTAACGGTGTCTAATTGCAGATATTCAAGATCTACCTTATTAAGAATGGAATTTGATGATTTTTAGATTTAGCTTGTAGATATTCATGTGTTCTTTCTTTGTAAGGGTAGTAATGGGTTTTAATTGCATTAACACTAAATGTTGTATTGCTTGGCGAGATGGACCGAAGATGGATGTACACTAAGAATCGTGTGAGTGCCGAGTACATGAATGGCGCTCCGCTTTTAGAAGAGCCGCAGAAGAGGATATGTTTAATAAGGGGGCGGTTTATGTCTTGTCCGTGCATTGACTGTGAGAATCTGAAGATGTTTCGAAACTTTGCGCAGATCGAAGCACACTTGATTATGAGGGGTTTCAAAGCGGGGTATACATGTTGGCCCATCCACGGTGAAGAGCGGGAGATACTGAAGCGGTATTAACATGGTCGACGGTCAATGATATGTCGGATGGTCATATCGATTGTGGTTCCGATGAGGATAGGTTGCGGAAGATAATCAAATCGGATCTTTGCGTGATGTAGAAGGCAACCGTGATGATAGAGAATATGGTAAATTCCGGGTCTTGATGGAGGACTCGGAGAAACCTTTGTTCACAGGCTGCAAGTCGAAATACACAAGGTTGTCATCCGTGCTTGAACTGCTGAAATTGAAAGCAAGCAACGGTTGGTCCGATAAGAGTTTCACAGTGCTGTTACGTTTATTGGCGGACATGCTTCCCGAGGGAAACGAGTTGCGACAACCACCTACAAAGCTAAGAAGGTTCTTTGTCCCTTGGGAATGGATGTAGAAAGAATACATGCATGTCCGAACGATCAGATTCTCACCGCCAAGAGTACGCGAACTTGCACATATGTCCTGTGTGCAACGCATCCCGGTACAAGCGTAAGAGTCATTCGGATGATGACAGTGAGGGCACCCAAGTGATGAAAGGACCTCCTGCTAAGGTGGCATGGTATCTGCCTATAATTCCTCGTTTGAAGCGTTTGTTTGCGAACCCAAATGAGGCAAAACTGCTGCGTTGGCACTCGGAGGAGCGTAAGAACGATGGAATGCTAAGGCACCCTGCTGATTCCATCCAATGGAGAAACATCGATAGGAGGTTTCAAGAATTCGGTGAGGATCCGAGGAATATAAGGTTTGGATTGAGTACAGATGGAATGAATCCTTTCGGTAACATGAGTAGCCGGCATAGCACTTGGCCCGTGAATCTCTGTATCTACAACCTTCCTCCTTAGTTGTGTATGAAGTGGAAGTACATTTTGTTGTCTGTACTTATCCAAGGACCGAAACAACCTGGGAACGATATTGATGTGTACCTAACACCATTGGTGGAAGATCTGAAAACACTATGGGTTCCCGGGGTACAGGTATGGGATGCGTACAAACGAGAGAACTTCACTTTGCACTGCCTTTTGTTCTGCACCATAAATGATTACCCTGCCCTTGGTAACCTATCAGGCCAGAGTACAAAAGGGACCAAATCCTGCACTCATTGCTTAGACAATACCGAGAGTGCGTGGCTGAATCACTCACGCAAAACTGTTTACATGCATCACCGTAGGTTCCTTCGGAGGAATCACCCATACCGCAAAATGAAAAAACAATTTGATGGAACGAACGAAGACGGTTTAGCTCCAAAGCCTTTAAGTGGGATAGATATCCATGATATGGTTAAGAACTTGGATGTTGCGTTTGGAAAGGGGCATAAATCGAGGTCCCGTGAGAAGAGCACGTGGAAGAAGAGATCAATATTTTGGGACCTACCTTATTGGGAGCACCTAGAAGTTCGGCACTGCATCGACGTGATGCACGTGGAGAAGAACGTCTGTGATAGCTTGATTGGTCTCTTATTGAATATTAAAGGCAAATCATAGGACAGTATCAATGCACGCCTTGACTTGGTCGATATGGGCATAAGACCTGAGTTAGCACCGAAAGAGATAGATACAGGCCGAACATATTGCGAACCTGCTTGTTACACTTTGTCTAAGGCCGAGAGAACTGAACTCTGTCAGTGCTTGCATGGTGTGAAAGTTCCGTCCGGTTACTCCTCTAACATGAAGAGACTTGTTTCGATGCAAGATTTGAAATTAGTTGGCATGAAGTCTCATGATTGTCATGTGCTGATGACACAAATGCTCCTGTGGCAATTAGAAGTATTTTGCGACCAAGGTTCGGAGACAATCACGAGGTGTGTTATTTCTTTAACACAATTGCTCGTAAGGTAATCGATCCCAAGCACTAGATGCACTTGCAGCTAAGGTGGTGATGACTCTATGTAATCTTGAGATGTATTTCCCTCCGTCGTTTTTCGATATCATGGTCCATCTCGTTGTTCACCTTGTGTCAGAGATAAAGATATGCGGGCCCGTGTTCCTACGTAGCATGTACCCATTCGAGAGGTATATGGGGATTCTCAAGTCCTACGTACGAAATCGATCTCGGCCGGAGGGTAGCATTGTCGAAGGTTATGCAACCGAAGAAGTCGTAGAGTTCTGCGTCAATTACATTGTTTAGATCGAACCAATAGGTGTGCCTCGATCTCGCCATGAGGGGAGACTCCAGGGCTTCGGGACCATCGGAAGGAAAACAATCACGTCTGATCCGGCTTCCTATGCTCAAGCTCATTTCACGGTTTTGCAACACATGGTTGTAGTGTCCCCGTACATCGACGAGCATAAGCACTGGCTGCGGCAAGAGAATCCGATGCCGCAAGAGCCTTGGATCACGAGACAAAGATAACCTTGGCTTAACAGATGGTCAAGGAGCGACCCATCACTGGGACCTCTTCAGGTGATACGCTCACATGGTTGGCAAAAGGGCCAACATTTACAGTTGTAACATGGAAAGGATACGACTTAAATGGGTACACATTTTACACGAGAGATCAGGACATGAAGAGCACAAACCAGAACAGCGGTGTACGCATAGATGCGTTCAACACCGTTGGTCATAGAGGATATTTGGGAGCTTGACTATGTACTATTCAAGATCCCCTTATTTAGGTGTCGTTGGGTCCACCTCCAGCACGTGAAGTTTGACAAGTACGGTGTCACTAGTGTTGACCTCGCACGCGTCGGATACCAAGATGAACCATTCATACTCGCTAACCAAGCTGTTCAAGTATTCTATGTAATCGACCTGTCCAACAAGAAGAGACATGTAGTTCTTCAGGGAAAAAGGAGGATTGTCGGAGTAGAGAATGTAGTAGATGAGGAAGAATACAATCAATTTGAAGAGTTGTCTCCTATCTGAACGAGCATCACAGTCCAGGAAGAACAACCCAAAGAAGCTAGCTACGCACGCGTCGATCATCATGAAGGGCTAATTTTTATACAAAAGAATAAGCAAGTGGAGTTATGATTTTAAGTGTACTCTAGAAGATAATATAGTTGTTTGTAATGAGATGCTTGAAATTAAAAACAACTTTGTGTATATATGCATCTGATTTATGTAATATAGTTTTCTTTCCTTTACTGATATTGCTTCATCTACAATTCCATATACAGTATACATTATGTCAAGAAGGCCAAACTTTTGGATTTACCATAGCAATGAGTCTGTTTAAATCTTCATCACAGACGGTTCTAATATAGGACCGTCTGTGATAAATTAATATCACAGACGGTTTTGTTACGTAACCGTCTGCCATATAAACTATTTCAGACGGTTATAATATAGAACCGTCTGTGATAAATTAATATCACAGACGGTTCTATTTACGAACCGTCTATGATATTTTTATATCAGACGGTTCTTATGTAGAACCGTCTGTGATATGGGTGACCTATAAAATGCGCACTCTGCAGATCTGTCATTCTCCACTCTTCCACTCACGCGCTCAAAACCCTAGTATTCGTCTCCACCCCCGCGCCGACGCCTCCCCATCGCCGACGCTGCCCCCGTCGTCGACGCCTCCCCATCGCCGACGCCGCCCCCGTCGTCGACGCCTCCCCATCGCCGACTCCTCCCCCTCGTCGACGCCTCCCCATCTCCGACCCCACCCCCTCGCCGACGCCTCCCCATCACCGACGCCGCCCCGCGCCGACGCCTCCCCATCGCCCGCCGCCGCCCCGTCGTCGACGCCTCCCCATCGCCGACTCCTCCCCTCGTCGACCTCCCCATCTCCGACCCGCCCCTCGCCGACGCAGCACCATCGCCGATGCCTCCCCATCGCCGACGCCGCCCCGCGCCGACGCCTCCCCATCGCCGACTCCTCCCCCTCGTCGAACCTGGTACGGATGAACTGAAATTTAGTTGTTGAATCGTGGTGGTTTATGATTTGATTATGTCTGTTTAGGTGTACTTCGACAAGATTGTTTAGGACCTAGGAGATATACTAACTGCACTGCTATCATGAACAGAATGTGCAATGCCACCAAATTTTATTTATTATCCTGCTGTGATTAATCTATTTGTGTATGCATTTGTGCTGGCCTTTTTTTCAATCCTGTTGTTGACCAATTGGATATGTAGTTGAATGGCATCTTTGGTTTCATTTGTGTCAATTTCGATGGAGATATTTTCAGGATTTCTGAAAATGGTGCTCTAATGACGTTGGCTATTACATGTTTATTTTATTGTGTTGCATACTGAGATGCTTAGGGAAGCAAATATCAAGAAGGTACATGAAAATCTTTTGAGGTTGTGAAGAAAAGAAATTATGTTCTGTTATGAATGTAACTTTTACATTTACCTCTTGTTTCATAGCCTTTTAATGCACTTATGTGTCGTGCATGTGCTCTAATGGGTGTATACATAATTATGCGCACGAAGATCCACTTTTAGTGAAGGTGAATAAGGCAAAAAATTGCAGATTAAGGAAAATGCCAAAAAAAAAGTAGAACAACCATGCTTCTCTCAACTTACCTTCTTACCTTTTTGAACTACCTTTGTACCCATTAAATAAAAGCGACCATCAATTGGTAGCCTTCCATTTTGTTTACTTGTCTTTCTGTTGTGCCACGACATCCAAATAGATTGCAAGATGGTGTCCCCTCGTTCGCCGTCTAAAGGATGTGATGAGTCATCCAAAAGAAAACCTCCTCGAGGTCCAAGAGGAGCAAATAAAAGGCCCACTAACGATATACCATCACGGCGGTTGATCGAAAGGATGGGGCCCCACCGAACCAAGAAAGGCGTTGAATGCATTTAGGATATTGTGCGGGATAGTCGCGCGAACGGGTCCCCATCACTTGTCCATCCCGAAGTCACGATGATGAGAGCCGCAACGACTTGGTGACGTAAATTATGTCCTCGCTCGATATCCCGTAAGACTTTGTGATCTTAGTGCGACGGTATGCCTCGCTAGTGGCGGAAAGGCGTGGAAGAATTTCAAGAGCACGCTTGTCAAGGAATATGTCAATAAGGACAGGACTCCCTTCTCTAAGTACGGGTTTATTACTGAGGACGTATGGCAAAATTTTGTTGAGGCGAAGACGACGGATGAATTCGTGCGTCAAAGTGAAGCCCACAAGGCCCTGCAGGCAAGGAGCACCCACCCCCACAGACTTGGCACCGCTGGGTACGCGGGGAAGAGGGACCAATGGGAGAGGGAGGACGAGAAGGCTTGTGCGCCATTTGCAAGTATCGTTGACCGACGCGCCAGAGACTGGCTCAGAGCAAGGTCAAGTGCCACGTCTTCCGGCACCGTCTCCTTTACAAACCCCGCGAACGAGGAAGTCTGCCAACGACTGGTAAGATATTGGACTTCCAATTTTGTACGTAATTTGTCCATAATTTCGTAAGTGAATTAACTTTTTGGGATCATGCAGGTAGCGTTGAGTACACAATCTTCCGAGGGCACTTTTTTGCTAGACAGGGAGAAAGATGTACTCTCCACAGCCTTGGGAAACAAGGAACACCCTGGTCGCACGAGAGGCGTTGGGGTTTTTGTTCCCTGGAAGTCCGGATTTCCAGGAGACTCAGACAAATACCGGAGTAGGAAGAGAACAAAAGCATAGCGAGAGGAACGACTGGTACAAAGGATTGAGGAAAGACTAAGAGAAGAATTCAACAATAAGATAAAAGCCTCGAGGAAAGGCTCAATAATCAGCTGCGCAAGTCCTGCACTATGTGCGCAAATCAGCCCCACTACCAAAAAGAGCAATGTCGTCCCGCCACTCCTACAAATGAACATGGGAAATCTCCGTCTGTGAAATCAAGGTACTTCTATATATGTCTTGAATGCTCCATACAAATAGTCATTGGGCGCAGAGCTAAGTCTATCTTTATTATGTAGGTGGCCACGCGGTGCACTCTCCAAGTGAGACTTGTTTGTGGGGCCATTCTTATTCCGGCTGCTTCGGGGGTCGCGTATCCGTTTATTGAAGGGGCGTTGGTGCACGGCACCCTTGTGGCAACAGATTCACGAAGGTTAGTGTGGACGGTGTAAACGATAATTTCAAAATCTGTCCCACTACCGATGCCCCAAATGATGAGATTGTGACACTGGGGACGCCATTCATACTTTTATCCAAAGGCCCAAAGAATGACATCTCCTCGGCGCCCGTCCTCCATCACCGAGCTTCCCAACTATGCGAGTCATGTCTTGCACCTCGGGAGGTACCAAATCGGCTCCGTGCCCCTGCATTAAAAGACATTGTGCGGGATGGTGCCCACTGCGTCTCCGTCTGAGACTACTTATGGCGTAAAAAGTCAAGGGCAAATCGAAGCAGATCATGAAGAAATTGGACTATCCAATTGCCCCGCTGGCCCGAGTATACCAGCTAGGAGAGCCTTTTGTAACCGGAGAGCGCATGAAGAACCTTTCTATGGCTTGCGTTAGATTGTAGAATTGGTGCATGGAACATGCTAAAAAGCCAGTGCAAGACCGCATAACGAGTATCTCGGTCAATTTCAAGCCTGAGCATCTATTCAACGAGTCATCGGGGGGATTCTTCACAGCCGACTTCAAGGACCTTTTGGCGTATTCAACCTCGGCGCCCTCGGCCAAGCGCTCTTGAGATCTTTGGACATTGTAAGTGTGTGCATTCACAGTGTACATTCATGTAATATCGATAAAAGTCATATATATATGACTCAATGCTTTCGTATATTTAGATACATGATCCGGGAATCAAGACAGTACAAACAACCGGTGGGTTTCCTGGACCCACACATAATCTCCAAGCAAACAATGGACAGAGATTACGGATTTGTCGATAAATACGTCGGAGAGGCCTTGGCGGCTCAAAAAGATAAAGAGTTCATACTTATACCCCACAACCCAGGGTAAGTGCTAGTTTGATTTGCACTATGCTCACAACTCTGTTCTGTTAATTGACCATGCCGACATACCTGTGTAGGTTTCACTGGGTACTCATTGTAATTCATCCATCGACGAATCGGGTCATTTACCTTGATTCCTTACAGAGTGGCAGCCACGACTTACAACCTATCGCAAAATTAATCACCAGGTAATTAATCACGTTTCCTCCAAAGATAACATGCTCATGTAGGTTGTTCAAACATGTATGTTTCTCCTGGAATAGCCGAGGCTAACCTCTTGCAATCATGTAGCGCGTTCAAAGTGTACAAAGCTTATGGAGGGCCTTCTGGCAAGGACAGGGCGAAGCTGAATCACGATTTTAAGTTTCCGGTGTCCGCTGTATACAATAATCCTATGTAAACTATGTAATAATGAGTTTGGAACTAACCAAATCTATATTTGCAGTGCCACCAAGAGGGACGGGGAATAACTGCTGTGGATTTTACGTTTGCCACAACATGGAACTCCTTGTCACTAAGAAAACGGCCAATCGGGTAACAACTGCGTTGGAAGAGGCTGATCTGGAGCGAATTCGAGGACAGCTTTGTGCCTTCTTGCTCAGTCAAGTTATAAACAAAGAGGGCGAGTTCCATGCTGCCGTATAACTTGAGGAGTCGTATTTTTTCTGAATTACCATTTGGGTTAATTATCAAACTTGTGTTGTGGATTTGTAAATTGTAGTTGTGTATTCTATTAATTGGTTAATGCTATTGATTTACATTTGATTAATATATCTGAGTTCATTTATGAAAGAGATGTGCCGTGCAATATTAATCTATATGTAATATGCTTCACGCTGTGATGGAATCTAATCAGTTGATTGATGAATTGGACATAATAATGCCTGTAAGCTGAAATGGTTGTAATGTTTTTGTTACATGAGTTTAGTTATTACGTGATGTCGCTTTTTCAGAGGGCGTGGCTAGCATTTCTGAGGCTAGCCAATAAATAGAAAAATGGTTGTCTGCTGAAGCCTTATCACAGACGGTTTTTAATTAAAACCAGTCTGTGATATAAATATTTAATAGACGGTTTTTAACTAAAACCGTCTGTGATGTGATAATATCACAGACGGTTTCAAACAAAAACCGTCTGTGATATGATAATATTACAGACGGTTTTTTTAGAAACCGTCTGTAATGTGAAATATCACAGACGGTTTCTGAACCATCTGTGATATGGCGTGACATCACTGACACATGGTTACAGACGGTTCGGGAAACCGTCTGTGACGACGGTTCCAAACCGTCTGTGATAAGCTTTTCTGTAGTAGTGGCAAGACTTCCAACACTCAACAGTGGCACACAGACTCACATTACTCATCAACCCATTGCCACACAGGCCCACTTGGCACAAAACCTCTTGCCACTTGCCCCAGTCTAAATCATTTCCCACCCCGTTGATTATTTTGCAACATATGCCAGCAATAACTCAACATCGGTACAGAACCACATATGTCTCCATACCTCAATCTCATCATGTGGCATCATCACACCACTTTCAAAATACATTCAATATTTCGTTAGTCAACATTGATACATTTTTCGAAAGATCATTCATGACTTGTTGCAAGGCTAAGCATCTAATCACGGTCTGGCCTCCCGTGTTGGCATCATATTAATATCCAACAAATACGAATAACCTTAGGGTGGACAATGATTTAAAGGCATACAAATAGTAATTTCAAGGTGGTGATAACAATATGGGTTGATTAGCTACATACCCCAAATCAATTAAAATACATTTAAATAAATTATCATGCATAATTTCAAAGCATAAATTACATTTTAAAATCTGGGAACAAAATGATCAAAGCATCACTTGCCTTCAAAGAGTTGCTGGTCTTGATCCGAAGCTTGATCTTGAGCGACGAACTCTTCTTCGAAATTTTCCGGCAAATTTGCGTCTACGCGTAAAAAAATAACATATGCAATAAATAACCAAAACAGTAGACTAGAATACCTCAAAAATTCAAATAAAATTCATAAATAAAAAGATCTCAATTTTACAAATTTTTAGAGACTGGAATCACCTCAATCGGAGTTAAAATGCAAAAGTTATAGCCTTTCAAAGTTTTAAATAAAATATAAATCAGAAAATCCGATTTGTTATAATTATTTTTATACGGAAAAATTGGGATTTACGACGTCAGCATGACCTAATGATGACGTCAGCACAGAAATGAAATTTGGGCGAATTATTTTTATATACAAAAATATTTATGACGTCAGCATGACACGTGGCAGCCTCTGGTGCTGCCACGTCGCCTCGGTCTATGGACCCTGTCCACGGTTCGGCTCTGGTCCACCGTGGACCCGGTCCACAAAACAATGCACTGGCCCCACCGATGACATCAAGATCGACGTCGGCGATCGCTCGAGATTCGTGCACGAACACGTGTCACCATCTCAACCATTCTTTATCTAACGGTCAGATCTCTGCTACGTGGCTAAATCGTGGCCATCCAAAGATCAACGGTCAGATCTTCTGACGCACGCGCGCAGTGCACTGAGATACGTGCAACACCCGTCGCGCATCCAGCGGGGCTCTCAGATCCAACGGTGCAATCCCGCGCGGACTCGGCGACGCTTCGATTTCCGCACTGCCACGCGGCACACATCTGACGGTCCGTCTGAAACCAACGGCCAGATCCCGCGCACACTTGGCGGTGCCTTGGCTACGCAGTGACACGACGCGCAATCGCGACGGCTCGTTTGAAAACAACGGCCGAGATTAGTCACGCTTCGGGGGACACGCGGCCGCACGCGATTCGGCAAGGGCGTGACTCAATCACCGCCGCTCATTCAAAAATGAACGGTGCCGATTTAATCGGCGAAGCGGCCAACGGCCGACGCGTGTACGCATCTCAGCTGCACAACTATGATCGAACGACTACGGCAAAAACTACACGACAACGCTAGATCTCTACCGCTTAGATCCGATCCAACAATGCACGTTACCCGAGCGGTTTACTGTGCAACTGAGCGACGCGGCGTTATCTCATGCGTCCAAAAATGATGCAACGGTTACGATCTAAATTAGGCTTAGAACAGAGAAGAACGACGTGGACGTACCGCAACGGTTGGATGGTGATCGAACGGTTGACGGAGCTCGGTGAAGACGACGACGACGTTAGTGAAGCAGGCTGCCGGAGCTGGGGAAGACGGCGTAGGTGACGGCGCTACGGTGATCTTCCGGCGTGAAGAAGTGATCCAATCGACGCGGCTTCCTTCGGTGAACTCAGGACGGGGTCGAAGCACGGCGGAGCGACTCGGACGACAATGAGAGGAAGCAAAAACAACGGCGGTGAGAGAAAGCAACTACGGCGAGCAACAGCGGGCACTAGAGGGGGTCTCGGCGTGCGTGCAAAGAGTCAAAAGAAGCGTCTTGAAGTTCTCTGCAGAACGTGCTAACCGACACGGCTTAAAGAGCCTCGACATGCGTGAAAACCGTCGGTGAAACTCACGGGCATCAATGCCCACGCCTCTTCGATGATCTCGCGAGGAAGAGACGACGTGGCTCCATCCCAACCATCCGCGTGGACTCGGTCGGACGGCTGCCAACGCTTGGCGACGCGGCGCAACGACGAGCGTTCGATCGGAATCGGACGGCGCGCGGCTAGGGTTTTTGGCCTAGCGGGCTGCGCGGGTTGACAGCGCGTGGGCTGTTTGGACCGGACCGAAGGGTTTCGGCCCAAACACTATTCCTTCGATTTTTAAAACATTATCGAATTAAAATAATTCAGATAAATAAACAAAGCCAAATTAAATAGCAAAAATACCCAGAAAAATTTTGGAAAATATTTTGGAACATTTATAACTCAGATAAAATATTTCCAATAAAACTTTGCATGAATTTAATTAAATTCAAGAAAGGTCAAAAATAAATAAATTCAATTTAAATTCTAATAAATTCTTCTCAAAAATAAAAAATGCTCTCAAATTTAAATTAGAGCAAATTTTAGGGTGTTACAGATGGGCTGCCAGAGTTGTTGTGTGAATGGCAGGGATGGACTGCCTAAATTACTGTGTAAAAGATAGGGATGGACTGTCATGTCTTAGGTGTGTGTTTCTTCTACCATAGTAGGGGTTTAACATCACCAGACTGGTACAAAATCAGGTCTATGTAATGTAACGGTTATATTATGATCTCTCTACGGCACACCAAAGGAAGTGTGCTAATAGCTTGCACAAAGAGCTGAACATTTCTTGTGGGTAAAGCTGTACACCTCTACAGAGTGTAAATCTTTTTGAAAAGTCATACCTACGATTATGGGAGACTTGGTGAACTAACATTAGTTAGATGTTTCATTATTTCCAAAAAGGTATGTTTCGGAAAGCTTACCTTACAAATGATTCAATACTATACCATGTGTTGGCAAGTATTGATATCAGCTGTTGTGCCATGTATTGGCAAGAACTGGATATATGCCATGTGATGGCAACGAACGATTCGAAGCTCACTTCATGGAGGACTATGAGTTGTTGCTTATGCTTTACATACTTGTTATTTTTATTAACCAATCTTGCTTTTACAAATTCCGTTTATAAATTACAACTTAATTTATAAATTCAATTTTACTTTATGCAAATTAACCGTAGAAGTCTCCTTTGATATAGCCTACATTACTGCACTTTGTAAATACCACTTTAAGTCTTGCTGAGTACGAAAGGACTCAACCTGCTTATTATGTTGTTTTTGATGGAGAAGAAATCGATGCTCCGAAGATTACGGCCCTGTTTGGTATAGCTCCAGATCCCAGCTCCACCTCAGAGCTGGAGTTTGTAGGCTAAAATAAAGTGAATTAAGTTTATATTTTTAATCTAAAATGTAAACAAGATGACACATCTAAACACTCTTAATGTACCCACAGCTCCAGCTCTATAAATTTCTGAAGCTAGGAATACCCTGCTCCACCAACTCCACGAATTTTGGTGGAGCTGGAGCTGTCCCAAACATCCCCTACATATCGTTGCAGGATACGGGAACTTCAATAAAGCGATCTTTCTAGGGATTATGCCTTGTCAGTTGCCTGAGGGTTGGATAGGCATACTACAAGACTTTTGCTTCTTGCTGCTGCAATTTACTCTGAATTGTAAAAGTACAATATATAAATAGCTTCTGCTTTAATAATACTATGTATGGGTGTGATTCTTATTGTTGTAATGTGCGTACTAGCCACTGATCATAGGATTAATACTATATACATATAGATTCTTATTTTAGCATTTTATACAAAAATAAGGGTCATTACATAGTCCCTTTATACAGGTTGGGATTTTAGTTCAAGTTCCCTACTTATCCGTAGGGATTGGATCTAACTCCTCTATGTGCAAACAAGCCTAGTGAATGCCATGTGGGTATCTTATCCCTGGACTACTGATCCACGCTCGTGACTATAGGCCTATTTGGCATGACTCTAGCTCCTAGTTCTCATCCGAACAGTGGAGCCATACCAAACAGTCTAGCTCCTAAAAAAATCTGAATCCGAAGTCAGGTGAATTTAGAGCAGGTTGTAGTTTATTTTTATAGAGCAGGGAGACTGCTCCCCACAAAGAGCTACGACCTTGTTACAAGACTATCCTTGGAGTTAAGATAAAATTATCCGCAAAATACCCCTCACCAAAAACTCCTGCACGCCCTCTTGCCTGCCGCACGCCCTTTTACCCGAACCCAGCATGTCCTCTCGTCGCCTCCGGCGCGTCCTCTCACCCAAACCCTAGCAAAATGATACATTTGCATATGCAAAATTGAAGGCAAAGAAGTTTTAGTTGTACATGCATGATATGCTTGCATAACTTTGCGCGTCTTGTTTAATATATTTGAATTTAATATGTGCCGTCTAGTATTCGAACTGTCGAAACGAAATGCTCCTAAATTAAGAAAAGCTAATTGCCTTATGTGCTGCAACAACGAAAAAATGGAAGTAGCCCGGTCCTACAAACCAGGAGCAGCACACGGAAGACCATTAAAATTAATCTTATGTCATGGAAAGCCCATGTGATTAGATAAAGCCCATGGTAAACATTTCGCCATATGGAAAGCCCATTGGATTTCTGAGCCATCGAACATACATCGCCGCCATCCCTGCCTCGACTTGCATAAAACTGAAAAAGAAAATCGAAATGGCATTTTTTTCAGTTAATTACTGTCTTTGGAGTGGAAATATTGTGGACATAAATGTTTTAAGAGTAGTACTCTATAAAAATTCAACTGTTTACTGCAGTATGTATGAAAAGTTCCCATAAATGTTAGTGATGCATGCGCTCCGTGAGACCTATTTCACCTCGGATAAATTCTTAGCGTGTGCGCGCGCGTGGTTTGTTGAGTGTGTGTCTAACTTGTACTCTCTGAAATTTTTTTTAAAAAAACAGTTGTAATTGGGAGAGTTTGTCAAAAACTCACATGCATATCAAAGTTGGTCAAAAACCCAGCCCCAAGTTTTACATAGTTGCAAATCTATCTCCGAAGACTAATTTATTCAACGAAGCTGCTATATAGCACATAAGTGACAATCCCAATAAATATGTCTTATGGACTGCTGAAGATGTTTTAGCGCGGAGTAAGGCGCATGAGCCGAACGAAAGAGATTAAAGCGTGACTCAAAAATGGGAGAACAGAGTGACAAGGAAGAAGGGCGATCAGAGTAATTGCAGACGTTGCAGCCAAAGTGAGAGGATTATTGCGGTCTCGATGGATTTGGATGTGATCAGTTGTTGACTTTTAGGAGATCCAACAAATAAATTGGTCGTTAGGGGGGATTTGCAATTATATAAAACTTACGGGTGAGTTTTTGACGAGCTTTGAGATGCACGTAGGTTTTTGACACTCCCACTTACACTTACAGGTGGGCTTATGCAAAAATCTAAACAAAATTGATGGTTTTTACAAGAAATGAGGTACTATCTTTGTGTGATCGAAGAAACTGATGAAGTATAAGTGAATTGTGCCCACCTTTCCTCATCAGCTTAAGCTTTTCGGTGAATTGGCTGGTGCATGCAACTCAATATGGTATCAAAGCCAAGAGATCTCGAGTTCAAGACCCGGTTGACGCAATTAAAAAATAATAATTACAGTCCGTATCTTACTCTTGAGAGTACGCGTTGTACAAAATTCAGGTAGAAGATATATATCGTTAATTTGGTGGTACAAAAACAAAATCATCAAGTACATAAACCTCAAAACCTGGTTTTCCTTCTCTTTCAAATTTGAGGCTCAGTCTATAACGCGTGAATTTTTTCCGATCCTAGCATAAATTGAATAATTTTTTTACAAAATTTTTATGAAATTTCTGCCTCCAGAAAGGATCTGTATGTGCTGGCCCAATTAAGCTCTTCTCCCAGCAGTGCCTAGATTCTAAATAGCTAAACAAAGTAGTTGAATTGTGTTGACATGGTTCTGTCAACTTTTAACCAATCCATTGGGTTTGTGTAGTCGACGCATGAGGTAGCCAACCAACCACCAAACCGGCGGAGAAATATATATGACTTTCGCGCGTGCAATTGCATGGGTCCGGCTACGTACATACATACGATTGATTAAGTTGGTTGCCCGCGTGGTCTGCACCCTACTCCTTGCTAGCTAGCGTCCTTCCCCAGCACCTATTCATTGCTTAAATCAAATTTCTCTCCGAACTTATGTATATCAACAAAAATGAAGTTATCTGGGTCAAATATGTTTTGTGGAAGAGTGGATTTGATTGCGCCATTTGACTCATTACGTCACTGAAAGTGTAGCTAAAGAAATTGCAACCAAAATTCAAGTTCATCCATGCACATATTTGTTTGGATTTTGGATAAACTAAGTCGAGCAAAAGATTAATTGTAAACAGCGCTGTCAGTAAGGGCCTCCCCTCCTGTTTCAGTCAGAAAATTTGTAAACTTCATGTGTAGCTAAGCTAAAGGTGTCTTCTAAGTATGACAAATTTGGGAAATTTTTGAATACAGTACAAAATACTGTCGGAAATTAGAGAATGATACAACATGTTTGCGTATTTACGAAAAACCCTACCATACCCGGAATCTGAAAATCCGTTAACCATACCCGAGACGCCAGAACCCGGTTAAGCCATACCCGGATTTTGAAATTCCGGGTATGGGGCTCACCCATACCGAATTTCAAAACCGGGTATGGGTGGCCCCCATACCCGGTTTTTCAAAATCCGGTTAAGCCTAGCATGCAGTATTAGCACAAAGTCACATGCATTCCTGCTGATTAGACACAAAGTGACATGCATGCATGCTGATTGGGTCTCGAAGGCCAAGATTCCATGCATGCATGCATGCTGATTAGGCAAAAGTGCATGCGGATGATTAGTGCAAAGTACATGCTGATTAGTAAAAATTATAATTAGTAAAATAATTAGTAGAAAGTATGATCAGTAAAAGTACAATTAGTAAAATGATTAGTGAAAAGTATAATTAGTGAAAGACGGGGCTAGCCTCGATTGGTTGGCAGGGCTCATGATTATTGGTATTTTGGCAGCCAGATGCATGCGTCCAGCACCGAAAGCAAAGACAGGTCGAGTCGATGTCCCCTCATTAGCACTTTTTCTCGATATAAATCGGAGGGAACGCAGAGAGCGGCAATGCATTCACAAGATAGTAGTAGAGAGCAAAGCAGAACCGAGAGCGCGAAGACGGGAGATTAGTTCGTCGGTGTTTAGTTTGTTAAAATTTTCGTAAAGTCTAAAAATTTTCAAGTACTTCATTTGGGATTTGTATTTTGCAGGTATTTTTTAGGAATATTTATTGGTACATTGCTCGTGCTTTATTGATCTTTGGTACAACTTTCAGAAGGTTAGTTACAAATCTTCACGAGTAATAGTATATTATGGACAGTGTAGTGTATTATGGACAAATCTTCATGCTTGAATAACTACCCGTACATAAAATAACAGAATATAGCATAAGTAATGGCAGAATTATCAGTGTTAATATTTTGTAGGAATTTATTCTGAGCTATCTTCATTCTATGAATTAACTAATTCGGGTTCCCATTTCACGTGCGTTCGGAAGGTGATTTTGCAAGTTGGCGAGGTTTTCTGATCTTCGTTCTGACTTCACACAAAGTTAGTTTTTAATATTTAGGAATATTACTGTGATATTGTTATAATACAACTATGATAAGTAGAATATTAGTACAACTAGTATCACATACAACTAGTATGCCCAAATGGCCGGAGGACTCGCTGCTACACCATAATTGAGATCTTGATTTAATCCTAAGTGTAGTGGAAATGACTCAAAATCATACCTTGAAATCATGCTAGTTGCATTTAGAACAAAGTTTTAAATGTTCTTTTTACCTAAGTTTTCACGGACTACTTGTCTTATGTTAAAAATCGGTCCTGCGTTGAACCAAGTTTTTCACCAATTTGGAAAAATTGAGAAAGATTTTCATGCTATGAAAAATTTATGGGAGTATCATAAGATATGTAGGATAATACATAAAATTTATGAAAAATTTTAACATCATTTGTTATGTTTTAAAAATCAAAATCGAAATGAATAAAAATCGGTTCACGCGGACCACTTGGAAGTGGTCCGGTAAAGTTTGTTCACGCCGGACCACTTCCAAGTGGTCCTGCGTGAACTGATTTTTATTCTGCTTCGATTTTGATTTTTAAAACATAAAAATGATGTTAAAATTTTTCATAAATTTTATGTATTATCCTACATATCTTATGATACTCCCATAAATTTTTCATAGTCCTTATTTCAGTGCGCGCTTTGGAAGGTGATTTTGCCGTTGGTATAGGTTTCCGATCTTCATTCTGACTTCACATATGCTAGTTTTTAATATTTAGGAATATTATTCATACAGCGAATTTGGTTGCATGCAGGGTGATTAGTTTTTAGCCATTAAAATTTTCAAGTTTGTCTATATATACGTATCTAAATGTACTTGTTTGTTCTGAGCCATTTGTTTGAGCAGCACGTGATGGCGGCCATTGCGTTCGAGCTTCTTCGTGAGTCACCGATGCCCCACATCGTGCGAGGGCAATTTCTGCAGGAACTATGGTCCGACGCATTACTATATTACCTGTCATCACTGTTTTTGAAGACGCATAACCACTTTGTCGTTAACGTTTCAGTTGCCCCCTCTCGCAAGCCGATCAACGCACAATATAAAAAGTCGGACTATCGATTTCATATTCCACTAGCTCGTGCGGGTCTACTACCGCTTGCGCTCCTCATGGATGGAGCTCACCGCAGGAGGCTTGACCACACCTATGCTCGCCATTGATCGTGCACTTCTCATCGGGTCTCGTCGACCGATGGCGGCCGAGACACACACCTTTCACCTACCATTCGGTGAGATGTCCATCACTTTGAAGGGCGTGGCCATGCTAACCGCCCGC
Organism: Otatea glauca; assembly: GCA_036346275.1. Taxonomy (NCBI): domain Eukaryota; kingdom Viridiplantae; phylum Streptophyta; class Magnoliopsida; order Poales; family Poaceae; genus Otatea; species Otatea glauca. Next base: position 33,953,612 of record CM070719.1, read on the forward strand.
CCATCGAAGCGTGGTTGGTTCTTCCTCGCCCGGACAACGATGGCAGCACTACATCGCGGAGAGGTATTACATGATATAATGTTATTTCATATTTGTAATGTGCACGATATTATCGACTCTCTTAATCCGGAGTTCATGCAGGTTCGGTGTCCCATACGTACAGAAAGAAAATGGTGTCTCTATGACTTGGCTACAGGGATTACAGGAATACAATCCATGCCCACCTGATGCCGACGGTTACTCGTGGGGCGCCACTCACGGTGTACCTCTACTACTTGCTGGGTGGTGTCATGTTCACGACGACTGCCGGAGACGTCATCTTCCCGCACATCGTGTGGATTGCTAGGCAGTTGTCCGCCAACCTTGATGACATCCCAGCCTACAGCTGGGGATCTGCGGTCCTAGCGGACACCTACCGTGGTTTGTGCGATGCATGCCAACGGCAGACTTACAGGGGCACTATTACTGGATGCCTGCAACTCCTTCAGATGTGGAGTTGGGAGTACCTTCCGGTCTCTCGGCCGGAGGTACGTACGAGGTACTACCCTGTTGTCGTAGATGATGACACGCCAGAGGCCACTCGCCCTACAATGGGGCACCGTTGGATGCACGCCCGGCTACGATGGTCGCCGACGGGTGACCACGCGAGCTACACGCGTGTTGTCGCCGACGTGGACTTGCTGACCGCAGATCATGTCAACTGGGATCCATGGACCGTGCAACGAGCCGAAGAGCTTGCGACTGGCGGCCGTATCTCTTCGTGTTGCACGGTCGACCACGGCCTGTGGATGACTACGTGCTTCCTCTTGTACATGAACGTGGTCGAGGTCTACTCGCCCGAACGGATCCAGAGGCAGTTCGGGTGGCGGCGGCCGATCCTGCTTCAAAGATCGCGGGGCCGGAGCTCTCATGGGTATGCATTTAATTTTTTCAATATTTTCCTGTATATGAAAATTTTAGAATCTTACGTCCTTGCAATTGTAGGAGAAGCACGAAGGCGGTCGCGGCCGCATCGAATCGACTGGCTCATCCACGCTTCGCACATTACGATGGATGGAGACAATAAGCCAGAGGTTGTCCATCCCTCCGGGCCATATGACCCGAGGAATATGACAACTACCTTAGATGGTACCGGGCCGCACGCGTCCCACTTTATCGAGTGAGGAGGTCGACGAACCACCATGGACTATCCAGAGGACCGATCTCGACAAGTCCATATTTTGGTACTCCCAAAACCGTACTAATGCCTTCCGTAAATTTATTTACCTAAGTTCTAATACCCGTTACGCCATGCGACGCAGGAGGCATCGGAGCTATATACCCAAGCGGATCAAATTGCGGCCCAAATCGCAGCGCTTCTAGCTCCTCGTCACCAAAGAAATCGATGAGACGGTACCTCGCGTCGGGGGTCCCGATTCCTCTCGGCGATCCGTCGTCTTGGAGGACCTTCACGTCCTTCCGCCGTAGCTACGAAGATGCTCCCATAGATCCCGCCGTAGCTCACGTGCAAGGCGGTCATGCACCACCCGTCCCTCCGGTCTTGAGCCTGCACGACGACGGACGTCGTGCATCCACGCCCCATGCACCGAGCCATTCCTCGCGACGCCGCTCGTCCCCCATTGAAGTACCACCGAGGCCTTCAGACAACATGACGAAGGACTCGGTCCTTCAAGATCACCGAGGTACCCCATTTATCGCACTCCTTCGGACGGACGTCGATCACACACAGGCGAGCGAGGCCGAGATTTCGAGTTTGACTTCATGTCCGCCTTACCTTCACTCTCGGGCTACTTGGTGTGCGGCCACATGGACCTCCTCCCTACGAGGGGGACCTCACAGCGCGGCCGACGATCTGCGTCACGGCTCCCTAGGGACGGAGGATGCAAGTGCGTGGTACAACCAGATCCACGCGAGCGGAAGGCAATACACATTCCACCCGGCTTCCTTCCCCAAGACGAGCATTTCGACGCACCTGCCAAGACAGAGGGCATGGGCCATCACAGTCAGCGGATGAGGCGGACACATGCCCCGTAGATGTACACCCTGCAGGACTTGATCGAGAAGACAGGTGGACGACGCCGAGGGAGGCAATCGATGATTTTTTATAGCTGTGTGAGCTGATCGATTACTTTAACCTAGTGTCGTGTAAATTAACTATTGTATGGTCGATTTGAAATACGATGTTGCCCTTTCGCATTCAAATGTTCATATCTTTTGCTAGGATGGTCGAAATAAAGTGAAATTAGTTTCTAAATTTAAGTTTTGAAATGATGAATTTGAATCTGAAATAAAAGTTTTATGTTGCGTGCAGAAAAATATTTTTATTGCAGTTTGAATTGTAGGCTCTAAATGTGAGTTATGAATGAAGTATACTCTGTTGATCCTTAAATCTTGAAATAAATACCATAGTATCTTGCAACCATATGTACTTCTTTTCTGTAAAAATATTTAAATTTGAAAGCATTTTGAATCGCTTATGGATAGTTGAAACTATAATGAGTAAGCCTTTTCACAATCGAAAAAATATCTCGCCTAATGCAAAAGTAAAAGAGAAAATATCGAGTTTAGTGTATATACTACCATATTACGTATAATTATTTTAATTAAAACTTGATTTGCATCTGAATCGTACTTAAGCAAAACCCTAATCGACAACGTCGTTGAAATCTCTTGTATGGAGTTTTCATGAGTTTGTGTCGTGTAAGAAATAAAATAATTTCAAGTTTACGTTTAAATGATATAACAGATTGTTTGTAAGCTATTCCGTGACTATTTCCCTTTGCACGGGTATTTCACAGGATGCCTAGAAAGGCTTATATTACCATGAAAAGATGCCACGAGTAGTGAATTATGCCCAAGAAGCTCAGAGCGATGGTAGCTAATTGACTTACAATCTACTTCACTAGAATAGCTACCAGTACAACAAGGATAGCCACGCACACAATCTTCTCCAACCATTTCACATTATCTAAAAGGCGGTCCATCTTGAACATCAGCATGTTCAGCCTCTGCTCGAGAATAGGGTCCATCCTCTCCATAGTAGGATGCATCCTCTGTGGTACTGTGGTTGTTGCACGCTCCACCGAGGTGTGCAATGTGTCCGCCCACTGGAAATATTGGCACCCTGCAGCCTACGTGATGAGGTTAACATGCTTTTAGGCCGTGCAAACAAATGAGATCTCCGCAAGGAACTACACAACTCCAACCGGAAAAAGGGAGCAAACGAACTTCTAACTTACGGAGAAAAAAGGGCATTTGTAGAACAACCGCCGTTATTTGCCTCGGTCTTTGCCGAGTAGAACACATTAGCTTGCACATGGCAATTAGGACAATCGACTTGCCTTGCGGGGCAAGCGCCGCAGGCCCTCCGATTTCCTGAGCTCGCCGTTTGAGACATGGTCTTTGGAGGCAAGGAATGGGATGAGGATGAGGATATGTGAATGGGTTGAGGAGGAGGATATGTGCAAGCGGAGCTGGTACGAAGACCTACTTATAGAGGCAGTGCACACTTGCTGTCGTAGAGGCGCAGCCAGTGTTTTGGATTTCGGTTTCGGATAAAATATCGTTCATGCCCTAAAACGAAATTTCGTGAAATTCGTAATTTCGGACAAATCTCGTCCGGAAATTCAAATCCAAATTTTGAATCCGGTTTTTTTTCTACCGGGAAATGCCGAATTTCGGCGAGAATTGGCGAGATCTCGCCGAGAAATGGCGAAATTTCGGCCAGATTGACCAATTTTACAGCCGGCCCGACGTGCCAACGCTCCCGCCGGCCGCCACTTGTTTGGACCTGCGCCCCCACCCCCCTGGGCCCCCTGGCCGCTGCGCCCGGCTCTCGCTCGCCGCCACGCCGCCTGGCCCCCTACGCCAAGGCTCGAATTGGGACAGGGAATCTCACGGGCGATTATTGGTACATGCCAAATCACCCATGTGAGAGCATCTAGGCCCCCTATTCTTTTTATTGTACTTATTTCTGGTTGAGGCGCTCAAAGATCCTAAGTTGTAAATTTCAACCGAGCGTACATCATGTACGCTGGACCGCTATTTTCGGTCTGGTGCTGAGAATTATCCTTACCGAAGCACACCATGTACGCGGACCAACTTTTTCTGGCAGTCTTTGAGATTTCTTTTCAATCACATTTAACAAGTGTTCATCGGACAAATATAAATTATTTCTTCTATTTTAGTCCGACATAAGTTATTTTCACTTCAAATATAATTCTGGTCTATATTAAAACGTCTTTACAAAGCTGCTCTGGCTATTTTCTCTGCGTGTCATGCAGTCGACCAATTTCAAGCCGCCGACGTGCCCAAGCTCCCGAGGGCCGCCACGTGTCCGGACTCGCGCCCCACCCCCACCGCGTGTAATTTTTCCTCGCTTCCAGCCGATCGGCGACCACGTAATTTTTTTTCCGACGCATGGTCGCTATTTCTTAATCGGTAGCGCGCGGCGGGAGGCGGGGCCGGGCATTTCTTTGGAGCGGCGCCGCGTGGCTGCATGACTGCCTTTTCAGTCCGACTAGACTACACACTACGGTGTTGTTTTGCAATCTGTCTGTAAGCTTACTTTCCAACACTTAGTCCATACACCACTCCTTCGAGTCTATAAAAGGCAAAACTGCAGGCATATATCCACAGCTCCCACTCACACTTATTCACCATGGCAGGATCCTCTAGCAGAGCATTTTTGTGGACACCTGATATGAGCAACGTAGCTCTCCATCACACGTTGAAGGTTACGCGTGGTGGGAAGGATGATCCATTCAAGGAGGAGAACCTAAGTAAAGTGGTGTCCAAATTGCAAGAGTGGCGCCCGACATTGCGGAGGCAAACCTTGACAACATCCGCTTTGAACCTTGTGACCGCTGACGACCAAGACGCACTTGCAATGGTGGTGTCAAAGGTATTTCAGGGTGTGCGAACTAGCCGAGCACCCTTCTTCTACAGGTTTCTCTACAAGATATTACAAGGTACTGATGCTACCCGATCGGTATGCAAAGCATATTAAGGTTAGTTATTTCACATTTGTTCACCTTACTAATCTTTTGTGCATTATACATAAGTTCACTACTTCACATGTTCGTCTTCTGTGTTAGTCATTCCCGGAGGATGAAGAGTTCTTTGAACAAAGCAATCCTCAAATTCTTAGCGATGCATATGCTCTTCTACGGGGTATGATGCCCGGATGGCATGTAAGACGCAAAGCGGATCTAACAGAGGGGTAGAGATCGACACGATCTTCTTGCATCAGCAAGTTCAAGAGGACGTGCAACCACCACCGGAGGGGGGCATGCTCGTAACTATGCAAATGGCGATGATGATGATGATGACGATTTCGTTTCACCTCCACCTTGGCGTTCAAGCAATATCGGAAGAGGCCGCTCAAGCACCACCGAGGGGAGCATGCTCCTAACTATGGAAATGACGATGATGATGACGATTTCGCTTCACGTCCGCTTTGGCGCTCAAGCACCACCGAGGGGGCTTGCTCCTAAATATGCAAATGACGATGATGATGATGATGATGATTTCGTTTCACCTCCACCTTGGCGCTCAAACACTATCGAAAGAGGCCGTTGAAATATGAATGTATCTAAGTTTGTATCTCGGTTTAATAATTAGAGTTCAAAATCGATGCGAAATACTTCCTCAAAATTAAATTTCCTCCCAAAAATAAATTTGAATTTTTATCGTTTAGCACGGCGCGTATAATTTTCCTCGCGATTAGTTAATTGCGAAAAAATATAAGCAACGAGGCCAAAAGGTCAAAGTTTCCACTCACATTGCGCTCTGCTCCCGCCTACCGCCACGCCCCCGGTCCCCAGCGCCGTAGCTGCACTGCGACGAAGTGAATCTCATGGGCGATCATGAAAATGTTGTGATTTGCATATAAAACTCGCTAGCAAAATAACCCTAAAACAAACACGCACGACGTGTCACCCTCTCCCAAAGTCGCACGACCTTTCACCCTCTGCCGAAAGTTGTGGCGTCGCGTCGCCTAATCGCCCACTCGAGAAAGCATGCGGATGGACAACACAAGGGTGATTTGACATGACTGTGAGGTACAATAAAAATTTCGACACTTTAAGAGAAATCAAGGCCATCAGATATTAAAGATGACAACACATGAGTGATTTGACAAGACTAGTAGATAAAATAAATTAGGAAAAACAACTTAAGAGAAAGTTGGCATCGATTTATTTCAAATTTGGCAACAAAAGAGTGATTAAACATGATACATTGGGGGACAGAGAACATTTCACACATAATCAAAGCCAAATGACTACATACTGGGTGGATTGGGGCACCTCCTACGGTCGTGTCCAGGTTGTTTACATAACTTGCATTTTCGCAAACCGTCCACCGCATCAGCCGCGTCCATGTCACCTTGCAATCGGTGCCCCGTGGCCTCCCATGTTGTGTGCGTCTAGTCGCGGGATATGGTTTCCAGGTTGGGCCTTCCATAATCTTGTAGTTCGCTCCGATTGTGAACGAACTCATCTTTGGACGCCATGTGTTCTTCAAAGCATGCGCGGTGTAGTAAGGCGAGATGAATCTGCGATGCATCGTTCCCACCCATGTCGCGACATGCGGCGGCGATGGGAGCACGGAATGTGTTGAAGCTTCGCTTGTTGCACGCAGGCGGTCACTTGCTCGCCCTAGTCGACATCGCTGTACGGTGTCCCCGCGAGATACCCGGATGCATGTCCGCGCTTGCACATGACCTCAAATTTATTCGCTCCCAAGTCATAAATCCTTGTGCGGTGGAAGTGCGCCTTCTTCCTTCTCACCGCGAGCATCTTCTCCACTGGGTGCGTGACGCAGTGATGCACGCCTCGGCCGCATCACCGCGATCTCGAAGTAATCACCGCCCGATAGAATGTGAGCTCAATGATTGAACACAACGGAAGAGCGCGCACACCCTTGAGGACGCTGTTGAATGCCTCCGCTATGTTCGTTGTCATCACGCTGTACCTATGATGGTGTATGTCACCAGTATGGAAGTGAATACAAGGAGGTGAAATGATTTGCGCGGTTATGGTTCATCCATACCTCGCCCGCTCGTGTCGTGGAGTAGCGCCCACCGCTCTCGCGGCTTCCCGCGATCCATCGGGTCAAGGTGGGCCGAGTTCGAGAAACCACGGTCCGCCCTTCCACCATTTGCGAACGGAGTTGCCGCTCCGGATTGGTCGCCTTCCATCATCTTCCGTGGTCTCGCAACCGCGCCCATATCGCGTTGAACTTGTGTGCTTGGTTCTGCAGCACATAGCTTTGAATCTCTTGACCGGGGCCTTGTTCTTGTACCTTGTGTGCGTGTTCGCACCAAGGTGGCGCATGCACCATCTTCTCTCAACATCGGGCCACTAGTGTCCGAGGACGTCTTGTCGTGCATGACATCCAACGCGTGGAGGAGGCCTTTGTTCCTATCCGAGACAACGATACGCTTCTCCGCACCGACGACCCGCTCTTGAGTAGAGTTAGGAACCACAACCACTGTCATTGTTCTCGCCTCGACGAGCAAACGCCATCGAGGATTTGGTTATTTGCATCGCCAATGAGTGCGAAGCGTGCCCCGTGGAACTTCCCACTTAGGAATGTCCTGCCCACGCATATGACCGGTCTACAATACCGAATGCTTCGATGCATTGACCGAATGACCGTAATATCCTAATTAGGTACCGTCCGCCGAGTGACGGACCCATCTTCTAGTATGACGGGCTCATCGCCATCGCGAATCGAGTGCCCGGGTTCGTCATGGCGATCTTCAGAGCGACCTTAGGGCATAGTTGAAAGACTCTCGAATCCCCAAAAGCATCTTCAATGCCTTCGCCGCTCTCAAGCCGTATGGTACGTGATGACCATCCCGCTTTAGCTGGACCTCCTTCATAATTTTTCGGGAGTCATCCTATGTCGCTTCCAACGATGGACACGAGGATCCGGGCTACAAACCTCGTGATCCACAAGTTGGTTCATGTTCCTTACGGACTCCTCCGCACGTATGAGGCCTATTTCTACTTATGACGAAGTAGTCTTCATGCTTGGGTCCGTGAACCCGCATAAAGAAGGGACAACTGGGTACTTCGTGCACCTAACCTCGACGAGGAGGGCTCCGACCGAGACGAGTGTGCTCCCGCCTTGTCATGACGGCATAGTTGCTAAGAAAGTGAATTGCCTCCACTTGTTATGGAACCGTTGTCCGGTTTGGACATCGCTCGGAGTACCCCACGCGGATAAGTTATCAGTAATCCGTGAGGGTACAATCCACCGACCGATGGCCCCAAGTAATGTATAGCCGTGTTGGGTCATCATTGTCCGCCGCTTCTTCATCCCCGCTCGCCGCCTTCATCATCCATGCATTCCCCATCCACCTCCGCCGCCTCATCTTCTTCTTCACCTCCCCGATGCCCCTCCTCTACAATTGCCGGTTCGGTGGTGCATGTAATATGTCATGTTCTACTGCTCGGGAGGTAGAGGCCTCCTCTACGGGCTGGTGCCGTGGCAATATCTCCACATATACTCCTATCTCAAAATTCTCTTCACCCGCTTTGTGGACATACAAAGCCCACGCGCTTTCATTCCGTAGCGGGAAGAGCGTGTACACAACCATCGGGCTGTTGGGGACAAACCGTGGACGAACCCCATCGAAACGAACTCTGTGCGTCTCAAGATTCACACGCAGTAGAGCGATGACATGTGATTTGAGCTACCAGAGTTCGTTCGGGGTGGCTATTGTGCTATCTATGTGTAAACAGTTATCAATGCTCACCACTCTCCCGTGCAAGACTACGGGCCGTTCTCCGAAATAAATTTTAAACGGCATGTCCATCTGTAGCAAATATCGCACTATTAAAAGACATTTAGACAGGTATATATAGACAAACTTGAAAATTTTATTCCTAAATACATGTTATTCGGCGCGATTTCGGAATTTTAAACCGAAATTTGATTTTTTTTGGCCGGATCTGACCGGGATTATATCAATAAGTTCTCAGGAAGTGATCTTCAATGATGATGTTTCGAAAAGGTTTATTTTTTGGACTTCTTGGCATTTCGGCAGAAACACTCTCCGAATTTGAAAAAATTGAGAATGCATTTTCATGCTATGAAAAATTTATGGGAGTATCATAAGATATGTAGGATAATACATAAAATTTATGAAAAATTTTAACATCATTTGTTATGTTTTAAAATAAAAATCGAAATGAATAAAAATCGGTTCACGCCGACCACTTGGAAGTGGTCCGGCAGCAGTTGCTCACGCCGGACCACTTGGAAGTAGTCCGCGTGAACGAGCTTTTTGCGCGACTACTTCAAGTGGTCCGCGTGAACGGAAGTATGCGGACCACTTCCAAGTGGTCCGCGTGAACTCGATTTTTATTCTGCTTCGATTTTGATTTTTAAAACATAACAAATGATGTTAAAATTTTTCATAAATTTTATGTATTATCCTACATATCTTATGATACTCCCATAAATTTTTCATAGCATGAAAATGCTTTCAATTTTTCCAAATTGAATGAAAACTTTGCTCAACGCAGACCGATTTTTAACATAAGACAAGTAGTCCGTGAAAACTTAGGTAAAAATGAACATTTAAAACTTTGTTCTAAATGCAACTAGCATGATTTCAAGGTATGATTTTGAGTCATTTCCACTACACTTAGGATTAAATCAAGATCTCAATTATGGTGTAGCAAATGAGTCCTCCTACCATTTGGGCATACTAGTTGTATGTGATACTAGTTGTACTAATATTCTACTTATCATAGTTGTATTATAACAATATCACAAGAATATTCCTAAATATTAAAAACTAACTTTGTGTGAAGTCAGAACGAAGATCGTAAAACCTCTCGCCAACTTGCAAAATCACCTTCCGAACGTGCACTGTGAAATGGGAACCCAATTAGTTAATTCATAGAATGAAGATAGCTCGTAATAAATTCCTACAAAATATTAACACCGATAATTCTGCCATTACTTATGCTATGTTCTGTTATTTTATGTACGGGTAGTTATTCAAGCATGAAGATTTGTCCATAATACACTACACCGTCCATAATATACTATTACTCATGAAGATTTGTAACTAACCTTCCAAAGTTGTACCAAAGATCAATAAAGCACGAGCAATGTACCAATAAATATTCCTAAAAATACCGCAAAATACAAATCCCAAATGAAGTACTTGAAAATTTTTAGACTTTACGAAAATTTTAACAAACTAAACACCGATTTAACTAATCTCCGTCTTGCGCTCTCGCTCGCTTTGCTCTCTACTACTATCTTGTGAATGCATTGCCGCTCTCTGCGTTCCTCCGATTTATATCGAGAAAAAGTGCTAATGAGGGACATCGACTGACTGTCTTTGCTTTCGGTCTTTGGACGCATGCATCCGGCTGCCAAAATACCAATAATCATGAGCCCTGCCAACCAATCGAGGCTAGCCCCGTCTTTCACTAATTATACTTTTCACTAATCATTTTACTAATTGTACTTTTACTGATTATACTTTCTACTAATTATTTTACTAATTATAATTTTTACTAATCAACATGTACTTTGCACTAATCATCCGCATGCACTTTTGCCTAATCAGCATGCATGCATGCATGGAATCTTGGCCTTTCGAGACCAATCAAGATGCATGCATGTCACTGTGTCTAATCGCAGGAATGCATGTGAATTTGTGCAGGTAGCTTAACCGGATTTTGAAAAACCGGGTATGGGGGGCCCACCCCATACCCGGTTTTTGAAATTCCGGGTATGGGGTGGGGCCCCCATACCCGGAATTTCAAAATCCGGGTATGGCTTAACCGGGTTCTGGCGTCTCGGGTATGGTTAACGGATTTTCAGATTCCGGGTATGGTAGGGTTTTTCGTAAATACGCAAACATGTTGTATCATTCTCTAATTTCCGACAGTATTTTGTACTGTATTCAAAAATTTCCACAAATTTGTGCATATTGGAACGACGACTTTCGTACATACAAACTTTTAGCTAAAAAAAAAGTTTTAAACTTTTTCCACCCGTAGCATTTCCTCACTCCCCACCATTATTGCTTACAGGATGATTAGTAGAGAGTGAAAAAGTATTTTAAAGTGTATAAATTAGCAGAATTACCGGTGCAACTACGTGGCTAGATAGTTATCTTTGATACACAACTCTACCATCTATAATTTAAAATACAATTACACTTGTTATAAATTTTAATTTTATATATGATTAATTTGTGCTGTTATAATATTGCCCCACCAAAATAAACAGTGTAGATCCTTCCCCTTTTTCCTTGATTAATGTGAGAATTTATAAGACTTGTCCATTTTTTAGATTATTATGTGATTTTCTTACCCTCAAAACAAAGGAGATACTTGAATATCATCAATTGTTTGTATTTAACTCTAATATTTATATATATTTAATCGCACCATTATAATTTAGCCCTACCAAAATAAACGGTGTAAATCTTTTCCCTTTCTTGATTAATGTTACAATTTCTAGGAATTTTCTTTTAAAATTATTGTGAGATTTTCTTACCGTCAAAACAACGGAGGTGCCTTGAATATCATAATCTAGTACCACTAAAATAAGAGATGCAAATTCTTTCCTTTTTCTCTCTATTAATGTGAGAATTGCTAGAATTTTTCCTCTTGTTTAAATTATTGTAAGATTTTTATCATTAAAATGAAGAAGGTGCCTTGAATTTATATATATAGGTTACGCCATGTCGTACTCTAGCAAAAAGAAGTACTAACGACGAACTAAGTTGGTTGTACATCTATAGGTCTATACATATCAATATTTTTGGAGAGCTCAGCCGCACCACGCCACACGTCCCTTGGGCACTGTAGTTTTATAGTGCCTGAGCTACCATAAATTTAGGTTTTTGATTTCTCAATTTTTTCAAAAAAAAATTTTAGTTGTTTTAAGAAAATCAGTAATTTTTTGTTTTTTAGGAGTTCTTTTGAAAAAGATTTTGTCTATCTTAAAATCTCTATCTATCTTGATACTTTCTTTTGCCCACAACAACACGAGACCCGGTTAAGTATCTAGTTTCAGTTGATACACACGTCCTAATCTTTGTATGGAAAGTACAACAACACTGCATTTCAAAACTACTAGATAATCATACGCGGCGTGCCACGTCGTGGACGCCGCTCCTCACACGAGCAAATCAAGAAAACATGCAACTGCTGCTCTCTACACGAGCAAATCGAGGAAACACGCGAAAAGGACCTAAACAGAATTTTATATTTTCCACAAAAGGGTTTAAACGTAATGCTAGAAAAATGGAAAACGACCTAAATGCAATGTATAATTCTTTCCAAAAAAAAAAGATCTAAACGTATTTTTTTCCCCGAAAAGGGCCTAATCGTAATTTTGACTTTCCATAGAAGGACCTGAGCGCAATGCCTAAAAACGTATAAAAGACATAAACGTAATATATATTATTTTTTTAAAAAAAAAGATCTAGTTGTATTTTTTTCACGAAAAAGAATCTAATCGTATTTTTTTCGAAAAAAAAACCCAAACATAAATTTTTTGCGGCTCGACTCGAGCTGCCACCGAGTCGGCTCTGAGCCGACTCAAACGGCCTACAACACGTGAATTCTTCCGTCTATAATAGATAGATGATTATATAGTTATTCTTATAGGGCAACCACCTGTCGATCTAGCTAGCCAACTCGATCGATCACCTTAGTTACATTGAAAACAAAAAACAATTGCACGGCTATAATTAAGTTGGTGGCCTCCGTCATATGTCTCTCCGGATGGTTGCCGCGTGTCTTTCGCAGCCTTGGCGTAAGGATTCAAATTTCGTTTTCGAATAAAATCTCGCTAGTGACCGAAATCTGAAATCTCGTTGAGATCTCGGAATTTCGTGTAAATTTAGGACGAAATTTAAAAACAAAAATTAAAATCCTGTTTTTTTCTACAAGGAAAAATGAAATTTCGGACGAAATTTCCGAAATCTTGGTCAGATTTGCCGAGATTTCAGTGAAATTGCACCGAGTGAAAAATAACTCAAACGACGTATAAAACTTATGAAATTTTTTGTGGAGGTTCCTAATACATAATTTATGTTCCCATACAAATTTCAGATTATTATCAAATCTGAAATTTTTCAAAAAAAATCAAAAATTGCTATTGTCCTGATAAAACGCTGACTTGCAAGTTTGAACCGAATAAAAAATGGAACAAATCACGTTATAAAATTTTACAATTTATTTGTGCATGGTTATGATGCATCACTAATGTTCTCATAAAATTTTCAGATGATGATCGAGCTTAATGAATTTCTAAAAATTCGGTTCAACCAAATGAAAAATTGTTCAAACCATGTTAGAAAATTTTGAAAATTTTTGTGGAATGTACTAATATATCATTAATATTTATATAAAATTTTCATATGATTAGCAAGTTTCAAGAAGTTCGACAAATTCTGACAGAGCTACGTCCTGATAAAAGCCTCATAATCAATACATAGATTTGCTTTAGCAATAAAAAAAGGTTTAAATTTTTTTAAAATTTTACAGAATGGTTCTAAGGAAATGATTAAGATCTCATAAAATTTTTGAATCATGATCACACACCAGTGAATTTATAAAATTCTTACAAGGGTACTGTACCATTTATGTTCTTACTGTTTTTGATTTTTGAAATATAACAAATAAAGTTCAATGCTTACATAGATTTGATCGAGAAAACAAAAAAAATTGAAAATTTTTAAAATTTTATATAATGGTAATGAGGCAATTATTAAGCTCTCATAAAAAATTTGGATTATGAGCACACTTGAAAAAAATGATAAAATTCTGACAAGGTTACTATCCCAATTATTTTTATTCCGTTTTTGATTTTTTAAAGATAACAAATTAAGTTCAATTATTTTAAAAAATTTCTCTATGATCCTATACTACTAAAGATAGTACCATAATTTAATGAAGATCTGAAAGTGTTTATGCCGAAATTTTAAAATGTCTTAAAATTTTGGTTTTTCAACAAATTTTTATGGAAGATGACTTTCTTCAGGGTTATTGGACCAAATCCGGTCAAATCTGGCCATAAAAAGTCAAAAAACAGCAAAAAAAACCTAAGATTTGGTGAAATCTCGTCGAAATTTCTAAGATTACTGTAGCAATTTAAAAAATTCAAATTGTTTTACCCGGCCGAAATTTGGCTTAGATTTCCGAGATTTCGATGGTTTTTTTAACCTTGCCTTAGCCTACACATGGTTTGCCATTCCTGAAGAACAGGTGAGACCAGTGTCACATTTTCCTTGATCTCTCTCTCACGCCGCGAGGACGCTGCTGAATCTAAGATTGTACCTTTTCTAGCTTCGTGCATGATATTTTTTATAAATTTAGTCTTTTTACGAATGCAATTATAAAAATAGTCTCATCCTCGACCGCAGAAATACCAGAATGTGACACATGTCACCTTCCGCGCTCCTGTGCCGTGGAAGCACGTACTGCGCTTTGGGAATTTGCAAAAAAAAATTGCCATGAAGTTAGAAAAGTGACGATTTCCTGAATCTTTATATTTCATAGACTGATGATAGTCCTAGACTCCTAGTGCGCCTATAACTAAGGACTCTTTCGGGAAAGTTTTTGATTGTGTAAATTCTGGATTATAGGAGAATCTACTTCTGATTATAGGAGAATATGGCCTGGTCGGCTATGCTTGGAGGTGGAAGATCGGGCTGGCGAGAATCAGTTGGCACCCGGATTCTGATTCTATGTAAAAGACAGTTTCTGATTGTGGAAGAAGCTGTCCAAAATCCTCCCACATTTGGCAAATACTCCAATTTTCTTTTAAACAGAAGCGAGGCAAAAGCTGTCCCGAAGGGGCTTAAATATGTCCAAATTAATTAATTGGGTTAATTTGTGCAGTTCACCAAACATATATGATGTTTCAGTTTTATCTGCCACACCTAATGCTATGCAAATTAAGGCTGGTCTGTCGTAGTTTTATAGCTAGATTTTACACAAAAAAGGGACCTTTTTCGTGCAGCGACTTTTTTTGTTTTTACTAGGATGAGACAGAACTTTAAAATTTGGAGAAAAAAAAGACCTTTTATGTCCTTTTGAAGCTATTAGGACATGAAAATTACCATTTTTCTTTCCCGTAATTGAATTTTGAAAAAATTTAGGTTGGCCGCACATTCATGAATGATATGTATCCATTTAAAAGAGCCTTTTAGTTAGTTATTTGTTTTCAAGTGCTATTACATAAAAAAACTTTTTGAAAATCCAAATATATAACTTTGGCATTAATTGTTTGCCCAAGCTCGGGCTAGCTTTTATTAGAGGGTGCACTACTAGAGCACTGAATTTTCTTGACGTCCAAAAAAAGAAAAACCCGAAAGACTTGATTTTCCTGTCGGTGATGGCAATTTTCTGACGATTCATATCCATGAAGGATATACAACTATTTTGATAGTAAAGACCGATGCTGAATTATATCCTATGGCGGTTATTTGCATCCCGTAAGGGAAAATGTGTATTTTCTGATATATATATATTTTACATGTGAAAAAGGGTAAGTAGCAAAAAAATAAAGTGCTCTGATAAAAATTTTCCAACCATATCGCATTGGAGTATCTTAGAATTATTATTGGAGTATACCGAAAGTGATAAAGGAGTATAAAGTGTTCATTTAAGTGGTATATTAAAGGTGGGAGTATGTACTCCCGAAAGTACGGAAAAGGCTTCCTATATATATATATATATATATATATATATATATATATAGTAAGTACTCCCACCTTGCATATACCGCTTACAAAAAATTATACCACTTTATCATTTTGAGCCTACTCTAATAATGATTATAAAAATACTCTAAAGTGAGTTTTATGAAAAATTTCATCAAACTCCACTTTTTATAGTATAATTTGTATACATACTCATTTTACATATGAAAAGAAGATATATAGCAAAAATAAAAAAACTCCAATGAAAAATTTTCAACTATATTGTATTAGACTATCTTATAATTAGTATTTAAATATACCGAAAGTGATAAAAAAAATATAATACGTTTGTTTAATTAATCTATTGGAAATGGGAATATATACTCTTGAGAGTATCGAAAAGGAACGAGATCAGGACACTACCGGAACAAATCAAAACGTGCTCCCGAAGCAAAAACAAAAATAATACAAGAACAAAGGAAAAAGTACTAACCGAAATAACAGGAAGCAACTACTACAACAATATGAACTTCTTGCTATTGAATGTTACTAGAACAAAGATCAAAATTTCGTCGAAAACCGGCGAAATTTCGCTGAAATCTCGGATTTCAGGCCATCATGAAATCCAAATTACCGGCCAAAGTAAAAAAAGTTGAAAAAAAAAATAAATTATTACAGTAATTTCATTTTTTTAGTGAAATTTCACTCAAACCGACAGAAATTTTGGATTTGAAACCGGATTTGGTCCAATAACCCTAAAGAATGTCATCTTTTATGAAATTTTGTTGAAAAACTGAATTTTTGAGACATTTTAAAATTTTGACAAAAACATTGTCAGATATTTATAAAATTTTAAAATCTGGATAATGCTTTGAATATTTATGGTAATATATTTAATAACTTAGGATCATATATACAAATTTTCAAAATAATTGAACTTCATTTGTTATCTTTAAAAATATAAAACAGAATGAACATAATTGGGATAGTAACCTTGTCAGAATTTTATAAATTTGCTCAAGTGTTATCATGATCCAAAATTTTTATGAAAGCTTAAGAATTTCCTCGGTACTATTATATAAAATTTTTAAAAAAATTAAGCTTTTTTGTTAGCTCAATCAAATCTATTTAAGCATTGCACTTCATTTGTTATATTTCAAAAATCAAAAAGAGAAAGAACATAAATGGTATAGTGCTTTGTAAGAATTTTATAAATTCACTGGAGTGTGAACATGATTCAAATATTTTATGAGATCTTAATAATTTCCTTAGGACCCTTCTATAAAATTTTTAAAAATTCTAAACCTTTTTTTATTGCTAACACAAATCTATGTATTGATCATGAGGCTTTTATCACGACGTAGCACTGTCATAATTTTTGAACAGTCTTGAAGCTTGATCATCATCTAAAAAATTTATTAAAGCATTAATGATACATCATAACCATCCACAAATTTGTATAAAATTTTCTAACGTGGTTTGAACTATTTTTCATTTTGTTTAAGTTTGCCGGTAAGGCTTTTAACAAGACAGTAGCATTTTCTGAATTTTTAAAAATTCACAATATTTGATCATCATCTAAAAATTTTATTAGAATATTATTGATGTGTCAAGTCCATCCAAAAAAAAATCAAAATTTTCTAACATTGTTTGTTCTAATTTTCATTCGGTTCAAACTTGCCGGCCAACGTTTTATAAGGACAGTAGAAATATTTCAATTTTTAAAAATTCCTCAGATTTTATAATCATCTGAAATATTTATGAGAATACAACTGATGTGTGAGGACTCTCCAAAAAAAAGTTCAGCATTTTTAGTCATCGTTTGACCCACTTTTTTGGCCAGTGCAAAACCACTCGAAATTTCGGGATTTTCGTCGAATTTCGCTTTTTCTCGGTAGCAAACGAATCAGATTTGAATTTTGAATTTCGGGTGAGATTTTTCCGAAATACCTATATTTCGGCGAAATTTCAGATTCCGATCCTCGGCGATATTTTATCTGAAAACAAAATTTGAATCCTTGACTAGAACAACGTATGTCTCATATTGTTCACCTCCTCTCAAGCGACGTAGCGGTTCAAATGGATTGCAATCAGACACTCGGTTTGAAGGATATGAGCGTTAAAATCATGAAAAACAAAAGAAATTTACCTTTTTTTCACGTTGAGGTCATCACTCTTCATCATTTCCCCCCTAAATCGGAAACCATTATGTGTCACAACCCACAAGGCATGAGTCGAAATTCTAAAAAATCCACGCACAACCTATTCAACGTGTGGTCAATGTAAGAATTGAACTACTCTGGTCATCAACCAAAAGAGATAAGATGCTACACCACCGGACTATGCTACGGTTGGTAGGCTTAGCTAGCCAGAATACCTACCTAGCTGGTTAGCTTGTAGGTTGAATTGAAACCGTCAGGCCTAACAATTAAACCACGAATACATATGGCCAAACACCGTGGTTATTCATAAATTAAATGAATAGCTGTAATGCTACATACCGGCAACTTTTTCCGATGGGAAAAATAAATAGCCGACAGTTTTAAAAACTCTCGGCGATTACTAAATGGCCACCAAATTTTCATTTTACCGAGAGTTCTACCGAAAATATGCTGATCATTGTCATATTTACCACTGCGGTAGAAATTCTCGGCTATTGTTTTTACGGACGGTAATTGCTAAAAATCATCAGTAATACATCTATTTAGCAACAACCTAAATCCAACAGTAATTACATATGGAGAGCCATATCGACCAATAGAATTTTCGATAGCTTAAGAAAATTCTGATGGCTTTTTACTCTCGGAAAAATACATATGGTGTAGTGGTAGTGCTCAACAAACAGCACAGATATTCACTACCACACAAATGGTCGCCTCTAATGTCTCATCTCAGACGGTTTTGACGTTTGCATGAAAATCCGTCCATAAAGGCCTAGGAAAAATTATGCTCAAACAATTATAGACGGTTAGTTCTAAGCAACCGTTTGTGATAATCGACGTGAGATTATTTTCACAGATAGTTCGAACATCTTAACCGTCTATGATGAAACACAGACGGTTTTTGTTTCATAGCCGTCTGTGATGAGTAAACTTAACATGGACAGCTGCTTTCCTAGAGCTATTTGTGATGAGACACAGAAAGTTTGTTCTCACAACCGTCTTTGTAAGTAAACTTATAACCGACAATTGTATTTCCGAAACGGTCTTGAGCAGTTGCATATTGGGTATCGCGCCTATTGCCGGAAGAACATTAAATGCTCTTGCTCTCCCTATTGCCTCTTTATCTTCTTCTCAAACTTTTCCTCAACACTGTCGTTTAGGAATCCACATACATCACATCTTCTTCTCAAGCTTCTTCATCATTTCCTCATCTCGTTACCCAGGTCCATTTGCTCTACTTTTTTGCTTTCTATTTTGGTCATTCATAGTTTTTTAACAATTCGTTGACATGTTCCTCACCCTTTGTGTAATAGTGGTATTCATAGTTCTTTTGCATCTGCCATATCTGTACAAAGGGTATGGCTAGCATGATTCATAAGGCTAGCCGTAAAATAAAAAAAGTTATGTGAAAAAAGTTGCATATCACAGAGGATTATTACCTAAATAATTGTCTATGATATTCACTATCACAGACGGTTCTTTTATCACAAATGTCACTGATGATCAAATTGCACAGATGGTTGTCATCTTTTTACCGTCTATGATGACAAGCATATGACTATATCTATTTAACTTCTCACTTGGTCAATTCAAATAATCATACTTAGCGTCTCTCCATCCAAATCTAGGGTTTTCCTTATGCACCGTTGTCGTCCTTTTTGAGTTGTTGTCTCCCTTATCACCTGTGTTGTGGCCCTCGACACTGCACCGTCACTATCCCCGTCCTCTACGCACCTCCACCGTCTTCTCTACATCGTTGTCGCCCTCATCACCTGCAGGGTCGCCCTCGTTACTACGTTGTTGTTGTCCCCATCCTCTTCGCACCATCGCCATCCTCTTTGCATTGGTGTTGCCCTCATCAATGTGCTATCTCCATCCCCGTCCTCTCCACAATGTCGTTGATCTCTCTGTATTGATGTTGTCCTAATCACCAGTGCCATCGCCCTCACCACTACACCGTCACCATCCCCGTCCTCTTCGCACTGCTCTATTGCCCTCGGCACAGCTCCGTTGCTATCCTTGACTTCTCTGCACAGTGTTGTTACCCTCCACCACCTCTCAGGTACTACCATCAACTAAGAACATCATTTCTTCAGTTAGGAGTGAAGATATGATAGGAGTATAATAATAGTAGTAGAAATTTTGTTGTTGTGAGACAAAGGACTAGGAGTAGTCTGGTGGCCCAAACATCTTACATGCATTTGGTATCAACCAAGTAGAAAAATTATATACTTCTTTTTCCCTTGAGGATGTTGCAAAGGTTTGAGGAGAGCTCGTCATCTTCTTTCTAGCTGATGTAATTCGAGCCTGGGTGGGTTCAGTGCCTCGAAAAATCATAAGTTGTATAGCGGATTGTGTATATTATTCAACTGTGAATTGTGTAAAGTATGTAGATGTATTTGAATTGTGAATTTTAAGTCATTTATTCTATTTGAATGTGTGTTATGTGTATATATCTCAACTGTGAAATGTGTATGTGTCTTATGTTTGTTTGAATGTGTGTTGTGCATATTTATCTCAACTATGAATTATGTATTTTATATCTATTTTAATGTGTGTTGTGTATCTGTACAGTGGCATTGCTAGTGTAATTCCTAAGGCTAGCCATAAAACTAAAATTATGTATAAAAAATGCATATCACAGGCAATTCGTATCTAACCATCTGTTATTTATCCTTCTCACAGACGGATTGTAATTGGAACTATTTGTTATTTATTATTATCACATACGGTACACATCATAGATGGTCTTTTGTGGATAACCGTTCGTGATTTGTACCTATCATAGACAGTTTAGGAATAATCTGTGATGACTATTGATCATCACTGATTCTGACGCGTGCATGCATGCATCTTAACATTCCCATCGCATAGAGGGGTTGACATACCTACATATACTCACAAGGATTCCTCCATCCTCTATGCTTTGTTCGGATATTACTGGAAACATCCCAGGTTGGATTTTCTTGGCAAATAAAAACCCCAGGGAAATATATCATCATTCAAGAGAAGAATTGGAGATAAAGTCCCATGTACTAATGAAATTCAATTAACAAAAGAAGGAAAACAAAAAAGAATGGCACTACTATAGAAAGGCCTATATTAGACACCTCATCACAGATAGTTTTCAAAAACCGTATATGTTAAAGCTAATCACAGACGGTTTTGCTAGCATGACCATCTAAGTTATAGGATATGCTAAGAACTGTTTGTGATAAGCTGATATCACAAACTGTTCGCCGCACGAACCGTTTGTGATATCAGCTTATCACAGACGAATTTTTTAGTAAACCGTCTGTGTTAACAACAGTTATTATATATATCGTTCTAGGGTTTTTGCCCAAGCACTACTCACTCAAACGAAATCTTTCACCACCCTCTGCATCCTTCCTGAGCCCGTCGCCACCGATGTCCTTGACGTTGCCTCTCGCAAGCTTGCACGTCTCGTCCTTGAGCCCGTCGCCACCTCCTCCTTAATCCGTCATCGCCTCCTTCCCGAGCCCTAAAGACTTCCCGAGCCCTCGGTCATATGGTTTGGACATTATTCATCATTTATTCTTTCAGTGTATTATTGCTAAGATTGTTTGGGCTTTTGGTTCTAAAATGCTTCATAAAGATATAGTTGCTGATGTTGAATCTATAGCGAAGTGTTTGTTGAGTAACATTAAAACCTCAATTCTAAATATAGTTTTGTTGCTTCCATGTGAAATATTAGTAAGTGTTGGTTGAATAACATTAAAACCTCAATTCTAAATATAGTTTTGTTGCTTAGATGTGGAATATTAGGAAACTAAAATATAGCATTTGATTCTAGAAATCTGGGTAGAAAGGAATGCTTGTGGGAATATTGGAGAAAGAGGAGCTAAGGATTCCTCATGTGATGGTGTAGGATGTGTGCTTGACATCAAAGTTATCTATTTTACAAGAAAAAATGATGCACCTGATGTGAACTGGTCATGCTTCCCCATAATAAAAACAAAGACATGAGCTGTGACCCTATTGATGTAGGTGGTTGGAATTTGATTCTGTCTTAATATTCATGGCTTTGTTGGGAAAATCCAAGGGTGGATCTGTGGAATATATGGACCCCGGGTATCTGCATGGCGGGTCGTGAGGACCACCCAGGAGGGGATGGGCCAAGCTGATTACATGAAGACGAACATTACCTAGGTTGCTCCAGTCGTACACAACAAGGGAACCCCGAAGATAGCAACCAACCTTGATTAGGTAGGCTGCAATCTGTAATCCAGGACGTTATCAAAACGGACATGTATAGAGATACGATCTCCACTCCGTAACCAGTCAGGACTCTCCTTTGTAACCACCCTCCTCTGCTATATAAAGGGGGGCGGGGGAGCATTAGGGGAAGAGAGAAATCATCAAGCCATAGAGCATAGAACACCTAATATCGCCCAGAGCAAAAAGCGCTTTGAGCGACCCCAGATCTGAGAGATCAGTATAATCCCAACACACAGGATTAGGGTATTACCTCATCGCTGAGGGCCTGAACCTGTATAAACCCCTTGTCTTGTGTGACCTTCGAGTTTGAGATCTAGCGCCTACCCCATAAATTCATTGCCTACTACAAAAGTCGACAGTTGGCGCGCCAGGTAGGGGAAGCGCTATAATCTTTTCCTACAGACTCGATGGCAGCAATCGGCGGATTCATCGCCACCTTCGTCTCCGGCCAGGCCTTCCGCTTCGGAAGCCTGGACTTCGTCGCAGATGCGCGCGGAGAGCTTGTCTGTTTGGTCTAAAACCAGATCCAATCTGGTGGAGATCAGGCCAACCCATCTCAGGTATGCCGCTCTGACTCATCTAGCGAACCAGTCGGCATCGTGAGGAATTGCTATGACCTTCGTGGCGTCTTCGCGATAGAGGAGTGGAGGACCAATCTCCAACGCCAACAAGAAGATCAAAAAGCTGCGGAGGAAGATCGTCTTCGTAATGGTAAGGAGGTGCAGGCGCGATCGCTTCGATCTCGCGGCCGCAATGTCCACGAGGACATCCTGCAATCCAGATTGGGAGACTAAGCTGTCTTCCGCACGCCGATGCAGAACGTCGTCGCCTCCAAGACGCTTCTCGACACGCTGGACCTGATGATTGCATCGGACAGCCCGGCAGCCTCGATTGTGGCCCAGATCAAGGCCATGGTGACGGCAACAGCGATTCAGCAGAATCAGGAGAAACCGGTAGGGGAAGCTCACTCACGCTCCCACGCAGCTACTCGTGTCGCTAGCGATCGGATCGCAACTAGTCGAATCTACGGCAATAACGCTCACCACCGGGCCGGCGACGCCGCGAATTCTCAACCGCGACCTTCGGCAAGACATCACCGCCAGACAGCAAAAGCGGGACGAGGAAGAACGACACGGGTGCCGCGACGACTTCGAGCGTTTCAGCACCGGCCACGATCAATGAAGTGATCGAAGGTACGACGACTACAACGACCATAGAGACCATCATCGCCGCGAACGGAACTACGACGATAGCCGAGTCATGGACTTGTCGCGCCGAACTCCACCTCGACGCGTTGACGACAACCGCCGAGCCAGATGCTCGCCACGCCGGTCTACCCTTTATCATGATGAGAGATCCATTGATGGAATCCGAGCATCCACTCCTCGGCTACGCCGAGTGGTATGGCCAGAGATGGATCCGAACTGGGGTCTCTCGGTTGAACCTTCGGCACGGCCATGAGCCTATGCTTGCACCCCGAGCGCCACCTTCGGTACGGCCACGGGCCTACGCCTGCGCCCCGAGCACCACCTTCGGCATGGCCACGGGCCTACGCCCGCGCCCCGAGCGCCACCTTCGGCACGGCCACAAGCCACGCCTGCGCCACGAGCAAAGACGTCATGATCGTTAACAACACATGGAGCATAAAGCAGCTAAGTCGTTTTTTACTCAATTATGTCATTATAAATAAAATTGTTGACTTTCCTGACTTGCTACTTAGTTGACCCACAACTAAGCAGTAAGTTGGGGGCTACACCTATAGTGTGCGCATGCGCACATCTTTTTTCCGAGTTGTATTTTTCTTCTTTTGCTTAACGATTGCAAGTGAATCCGAGTGCGATAACTCTGAGTTGTGAAGCTCTGACCCCATGAACGACGAACTTTAGTCACCCAAAACACGTGCCTGGGAAAAAGAGCCATGAGCCGACTCCCAACGTTCGGGGGCTAGACTAGTCGGGCAGAGTGCTTAAACAAAAAGAGTCAAACCACTCGGATGAATTCAAAATCAATAAGGAAAAAGAGTAAAAAACTCTAAAATTCTATATACACCAGTCGGACATCACATCCGAGTGAATTGTTTTTATATTGCCTAAGTTCTGCATATACATGATTTCAGGGCTACTAAATTTGGATGCGATGTGTGTGAGCCAACGCTTCAACGACGACATCAGCAACTTCGGCGACGAATGAATTTAAAGGGAGCGACACTGAATTTCGCCTTGAGCGGGAAAAGCGTTTTTGACTTCTGCATATTGTTTGGGATACGGTATGCCCCAAGATGAGCCGACTACCAGTATTCCAATAATGGGACTAGGTACCACTTGGAGGGTTTAACGCGTGGAGCTCTATTGAGTCCTTCACGATCTCTTTGCCTACAACAAGGCACTCGGCTGTAAAGGAAAACTAGTCGGGAAGCTGCATCAAGAACCGAAAGCACTCGGCGTGAAGCATGACTCAGTTGGGCTGTGACCAAGAAGGCGGCAACTCGATCGCAAAGGACTCGGGGGCTACTGTGGAATATATGGACCCCAGGTATCTGCATGGCGGGCCGTGAGGACCACCCAGGAGGGGATGGGCCAAGCTGATTGCATGAAGACGAACATTACCTAGGTTGCTCCAGTCGTACACAACAAGGGAACCCTGAAGACAGCAACCAACCTTGATTAGGTAGGCTGCAATCTGTAATCCAGGACGTTATCAAAACGGACATGTATAGAGATACGATCTCTACTCCGTAACCAGTCAGGACTTTCCTTTGTAACCACCCTCCTCTGCTATATAAAGGGGGGCGGGGGAACATCAGGGGAAGAGAGAAATCATCAAGCCATAGAGCATAGAACACCTCATATCGCCCAGAGCAAAAAGCGCTTTGAGCGACCCCGGATCTGAGAGATCAGTATAATCCTAGCACACAGGATTAGGGTATTACCTCATCGCTGAGGGCCTGAACCTGTATAAACCCCTTGTCTTGTGTGACCTTCGAGTTTGAGATCTAGCGCCTACCCCATAAATTTATTGCCGACTACAAAAGTCGACAGGATCCTTAATACCCATGGCAAGTTCCACATATTAAACTATTTTGCTTTTGATCGGTCATATTTTTTAGAGACAATTAGTAGGAGCTCTGCCATTGCATTATCGGAGGAATGCAAAGTAATACAACTAAGACATTTCCGAAGAAAATGTCCAAGAACAAAAGGAAAAGGTTGCTTTTAAGTTACACCCTACTTTAGAAATGCCACCTTTACAATAACACTAAATAAACTAAGATTTAGTTTTCTCACTACTACAGAAATGAACACTTGTAATGATGATCCAAAAACATCAAGATGTTTAACTTTTTATTGAGAGAGAGAGTAATTCGGATGTTCATCTGAAATTATTCAATTTACAAATAGTAATCAAATTATAGAAAGCATCCCAAAAAATTAGGCGCAAGGATACAAGAAATTAAAACCATGCTCATTGCTACATCTTTTGTTTGCTTCTTTTTCACATTTGTTGAGATGTATAAGATACTTCTTTTTCACGTTTTCTTTTGTTTGCTTAGTGATAAGCTTTGTCCTAGTGACTGCAAATTACACAGATAAAATAGAGCCTAAAAACAAGATATAAGACATGGAAAAGCTATTGGATGCTAAACAAAAACTTAAGGTGGAGATAGAACAATTGAAGGGCAAGTGTGTTGTAATGAAGCAGAATAGAAGTGAAGAAGATTCTGAGTTAATAAAAAGGATTTATGAGATGAAATAAAAACTAAAAGGCATAGTTGACAAATCGCAAGATATTAAATCTCTTAACAAGGCACTCTTCATTAAGTAGTACAGGGTGAATGCAGAGTTAGAAGAGGTCAAAGTTGAGATTATAGAAGTAATATAAAGATGTATAGTATTTAATTCGATGTGGTTACTGATAATATACCAAGACACCCTTTTCACAACAACATAATCGCTTTTGTAGGGATTAAGAGAAATGACTAGAAGTCAATCAGTTATTGGTGTCAAGCAAATAGACCAACTTTATCAAGAGGAGCTGTGAAACTTCAGGGAGAATCAAAAAGCTTATGTTGAGGAAGCTATGGCACAGATGATGGTGGACATGGAAAATAATATGAAATAGAGAACCATCAAAATGATCTTGTTCATACATAAGACCAGAGTAAATATAGGCTGCCTATGGTATCCTCATTCGGGATGAGAATGGAGTGGAAGATAAATTAGAATATAACAACTTTCAGGACGAACTATGGATAGAATTGGATTTTACCTTGAAATCCATCAACATTAGAATAAGAAAGGAGATGAAAGTGCTACAAAGGTTCATACTTTAGGATGGTCATAATCAGACAAGCTATGCCTCGAAACATCTCGGATGTTTAGATATTCAATTAAAAAATCTATTACTGATTATGCCTTGTAAATGTCGTTGTAGAAATATTTAAGGAGAAGAAAATTTTCAATAATAAATACTAATCATGAAAGTTCTTCTAAGAGAGGAAGAAAAAATATCGATCACAAACGATTCTTGATACAAATCGTCTATGATAGCTTATTATCATAGATGGTTTGTATTAAAAACTATTTATGATAGGTTTTTCACAGACAGTTTAGAAACCGACTTTGATGTGCCATATTATTACTAACATATGCTTACAGACGGTTTAAAAAACCATTTGTGATTACGTTTTTGAATTGTCTGTGATAGTCTTTTCTACAGCAGTTTGGGGAAATCTTATAAACAAAAAAGGAAAAAAAAAAGTAGCATGGGTGCCTAGGTGGCGGTGCAGGTTGACCGGGTCAACGGCACATGCGCAGGTTCTGCTGAGGCGGTGGACAATGGTGCGAGCATAGACTCGCCAAAGGTGGTAGCATGTGTGCGGTTGGGGTGGTGGTCTGGCGGAAACACTTAAGAGGTCACACAACATCTAGAGCTAGTAGGGAAGGTGGAGGGGGCAACGGCTTTTGAGCACGGGATTACAAACCTCGATCGCTAATTGCCAGCGACCATGCAGCAAGGTGGAGCGCCGCCACCCTCGCCACCGCGACTGACCGGTGAGGTTCCCACCTTCACCTTCCTCATTAACATCCAGATCTGGAGCGTGATGGAGAGTTCGGTGGAGGCGGCGTGCTATGAAGATGGAGGTAGCACGGTCAGTGGTGGAGCCAGGATTCATTCAAAAGGGGGGCTGAACATAGTACATGTACTAAATATAAAAACTACCAAGCCGACATATTATAGTTGAAATTTAAATGCATGTAATATAGTATTAGTATGTAAATATGCAAGGGGAAAAAATTACCTTTCATTGCTTCAAAAGAGGTGATAGTTGACATTTACGAGTTTTCATGTTCTGAAAACGCTGTAAGATATCTTCCATGTTTATTTTTTGAAAACACTTCTCTCTCAATGTAGCATATCATAAGATCATTCAACCGGTCATCACTTATCTTATTGCGCAAATCTGTTTTAATAATTTTCATTGCCGAGAAAGCCCTTTCAACTGTAGCTGTCCTCACAGGTAAAATTAGTGCCAATTCAATCAATCTATAGACTAATGGATAAATCATGTGCTTCTTTGCTTGAACCATCTTTGCAGTGAAGCTAGCAAGATCGTCATTACTTTGAGATTCATCACATGATTCTTTTATCATGTCATCAACAAATAAGTGAAATTGTTCTTCCAAAACAACACGGTTAGATACCAAAAAATTATCATAATATATATTTAAAAGTCGCATAAGCTTGCCATAATCTCGTGGTGGGTAAGGGGCTGGAGCCCCCAAACCCGCGGCTGCCTCCGCCTCTGAGCGCGGTGCAGACTCGCGAGTCGTGAGCGACGTTGGCCAGGGGAATTGTTTTTGGAATTTTTTTTAACCGCGTGGATTACTGCGGATTTGACCAAAAAATTCCTTGCCCTCATGTCCAAACGGCCAACAACTTAGCCCGAGGTTTCCTCCCACGCGGGTTTTCTACCCCGGGAATGGGACAATATCCTGGCCTTTTCCCTGTCTCCCAAACAAACCCTGCTTCCAAACAAAGCCTTAGGGCTTGTTTGGGAGACAGGGATAGAAAACCTAGGGGATAAAATCTCTATAGGGGATTTTGAGGGCATATGATATCCCCTCAACCCTAGGCGAAATCTTCTCATATGGGAAGAAAATCCTTACTGCCATTTGGGAACGATAGGGATAAAAATCCCGACTATACAAAAAAATTTCGAAAATGTAAAATTCAAAAACAACATCACAATTAAGCAAATCACATTGTGTATGTAACAACAAAAAATTTCTTGTGTCAACAAATAGCTTCACTAGCGAGTTACCTCCGCTCAACCGCATGAACAAACTGCAAGAACTTATGCTGTCATCACGTGAATCAGTGGTATTGATCCATTACGAGTCAACGATTTACAACCATCACAGTGTACTAACTTGTAATAATAACTAGCCAGAGTCACGCGCTACGTTGCGTCGTGCGAAATATTGGGGCGCGATGTTGGTACGTGTGAAATTTGGGAAATTTGATGGGCGAAATTTGGTCCGACGGATATTCCTGAAAAAAATGCATAACTTCGGTTTTTTTTTTATAAAAAAAATGGGCTGCTAAGAGCCGTCGACGAATCTGTGGATTGCTAGAAGCCATCGAATAATATGTGGAATTGTTTTTGGAGAAAACCGTGGAGGGATTTAAACGGCATTTTTTTGTGTAATTTTGTTTTTCGTGTTTGTTTTTTTAAAAACGGGTCGGTAGGACCCGTCGGAAATCTATGAAATGCTATAAACCGTCGACGAATCTGGGTTTTTTTGGAGAAAACCGTGGAGGGATTTAAACGTCATTCAGTTTTTTTGCGTATTTTGGTTTTCGTGTTTTTTTTTTTAAAAAATGGGTCGATAGGACCCGTCGGCGAATCTATGGACTACTATAAACCTTCGGCGAATTTTTTTTTCATCGGTAGGACCCGAACGTAAACCGCAGAGGGGCCTAAATGTAATTTCGGTTTTTTCAGGTCCTTTCTGTTAAAAACCGACCGGAGGACCTAAATGCGATTTCGAATTTTCCGAAGGGCCTCTCTGCTAATCTGCCGACATCGCACCTTTCTCCTGTGAAGCCGTCAACAAATCTGTGGAATTTGTTTTGGAGAAAACCGTGGAGGGATTTAAACGGCATTTTTTTTGCGTAATTTTGTTTTTTGTGTTTGTTTTTTTTTAAAAACGAGTCGGTAGGACCCGTCGGCGAATCTATGAAATGCTATAAACCATCGATGAATCTGGGTTTTTTTTTGGAGAAAACTGCGGAGGGATTTAAACATCATTCAGTTTTTTTTGTGTATTTTGGTTTTCGTGTTTTTTTAAAACGGGTCGATAGGACCCGTCGGCGAATCTATAGACTACTCTAAACCTTCGACGAATTTTTTTTCATCGGTAGGACCCGAACGTAAACCACAGAGGGGTCTAAACGTAATTTTAGTTTTTTTGGGTCCTTTCTTTTAAAAACCGACCAGAGGACCTAAATGCGATTTTGAATTTTCCGGAGGGCCTCTCCGCTAATCTACTGACATGGCACCTTCCTCCGTGCAGGAATCCTCTGCGCTATATATAATGTATAGATTAAAAAAACAAGTTGGATAGACATAATTAAGCAAAAATCTCTTCCAAATCTCTAGTTTAAATCTAGAACAAGTTAGATACAAACAGGATTAAAGCAATGAGTTCTGGGGCTCCAACTCTTCATGCCACATTAATAGAAGCTAGAAAAGAGATTATGAGAATATTAGCACAAAATTGAGGCCGTATCCGAGGCTAGCACAGGAGTACCACAAGAAGTCATATATTCTACAATATTACATTTCCAGAATGGCTTAAGAAGAAGAAAAATGAACGACAATAGTCAGCTAGGCGTTGCATTGTACTTGTCACTTGTATTAGCCAAATCAAATTTCCAATCCAACAAAATGTAGCACATGTATCCTAGAAGCTGAAATGGTCACAAGAAAGAAAAAGTCAATGGCTTTACAGGAATTGATAGAGCAGCACAAGTGGAAAAAATTGAACAAGAAAAGAACTCTTATGACTGTTAGGATATTGAGATTATTTCACTCATAAATTAACTCACTTTGTAGCATTTGTTAGGCTACTAGTATGCAACATAGAGCATGAGTTGAGAACACAATATTGACTTATTTCATTTGCTATCACAGCAATTCTACGCTTTGTCAACTAGAGAAGGGAGATTACAATTCCACTCACTTTGCAGTATGAGGTGGTGCTAGTTTACCATCACTTAAATTTTCTTATGTTAGACCTTCTGGGAATCATGCAAATCAAACTACAACATATCATTGTATGGTTTTGCAATCTAGCATGGGAAGTTTCAGAAAGTTGTAACATCAGATGCCATCATCCAACTGAATCTCCATTTCAGCAAAACCGTATGTCTCACAAGGGACGTCATTTTCAGCGGTTTACTTGATGATTATTCCCTAAGGTATCACATATATACTTAAATGACCTCATAACTTACTAACCATCAGGATGATAGGAAGAAGAGGACCTAACCTTAGCAAATAAATAACCATCAAGATAGCAGGAACCACCTCAACCCAATCTATAAAAGGAAACAATCAAGTGAAGGACTTAAGGGAATTAGGCAATTAATAGCATTTGAATAGAATATAGTTGAAAGAAGAAATTTCAAGAATTAAATTCATAACTTACTTATGGAGAGATTTCACTCTTAATCCAAAGCAATCGAACACATGTGTTTTTAGTATTGATAAAAATTTCTCTATTCAGCTCACATTTTTTAGTGTTGTGAGAGATCATGTACATAAACATCCCTAGCTACTCCTCAACAGTAAATCCCCTTGTGTCATCTAACAAACCCTCCACTCTAAGAAAATTTGATGTAGCCTTGAATATCTCTGGCTCCATCCGGAACTCAACCATACACCAACTCTTATGGTCTTCTAAGATCTCCTTAACCTTTTTAGCACCGATAAGTGATGATGTGTGGATCGGTCTTTTTTCATCATAAAGGCACGAAAGCAAAGTAGGAACTAACTCAAGAAACAACTCATCATCGTCTTCTTCTTCCTCAAGCATAAATCTCCTAATGAGCTCCTTTCTAGTGCCCATTTGCTAATACATACAAATATAACATATTGTGAATTAGCGTATTGTTAAACAATTCTCATGCAAGATGCTAACTTCATATACTATATGAACAGTTCTAAATGATCATACTATATATACTCATGCTTGTCCCACATGTATAATGTCAACGATGTCTTCGGAATACAGGTTTGTGTCGTTGTAGATGACCTAAACTCTGAATAGATGATTTAGACTGCCATTGTATGATAACACTAACAACTAATATGAACTCTGTGCCGGCTAGTGGTTTTGTCATGACAATGAGTAAGCAATGTAATGCATTGGTGAAACCAAAATTTTAATTGTACCTGTTAAATCTATGTGTGGTTCCTTTTCTGTTATTTCTAACTTGGCATAAATAATTTTCTAGAATGGATACAAGGGCTTCTATTCAAGCAATTATCTTCCCATGACACCAAAACTATAACGTACCAGCAGGCATAAAGGATTCTAGATCTTGTTCCGTATATCTAACTTTTGGAGGCCAAGAATGTTTAAATCAATTAATGTCCTTAAACTTTTTTTATATCATTTTCTAGAAAAATTTCAGTACAGAGCTTTGCTCAGCTTTGTGTCCCTTGAATAATGTACATGATCAAAGACAACCTCCAAAAGACATGATGCAGGTATCATGCACAGCTTTGCTATCTGAACAAGAGAGAATAATTATACAAGTGTTAATGATTTAAAGTCACAGAATTTAGCTAATGGAACCTTCGCTAACTCATTTTGCATTTTAGTATCAGTGTAGCTAGAAAAAGACTACAAATTCATAGCAGGAATGGCAAGTTAATTATTGAGTACTACTTGTAAGAGAATAAAGACTTCTTATCAGGAGCTCATGACTTTTTTATCAATGATATGAGATCATCTATTTCTTAAAAAACCAGTTATATATGAAACCGTTGAGCTTAAATTTCCTTACAAATATAAAATGTGTATTTTAGTTTGCATACAACTAACAAAAAAGTAATTAGCTGAGGTAGAAACAAATAATTGATTAGGATGCCATGCACCAATTAGCAAAGCCAAAAATGTTTCGCGCTTTTGTAAGATCATGTTTGAGAATTGAAGAAAGAAAACAACAAGAAAACAGGGAACAAAGGAGTTGGTCTAACAAGCAGAATTGAAGAAGGATGCATGTAGATGCAGGTTGCTTTTGTCGGTAATATATATGTCTTTTTTGCTGTAATTTTATCAAAAAGGAGCAAGTGCAAAAGCTACTAAAAGGCTAGTCACTAGTCAGATTAAGGATCGGTACCAAGCAAATCCAGTCACTACTAAATGATGCCAATGCTTAGCACCACATGTAACACTAACATACAGCGCATATGAATCCTTTGCTTTCTTTAAAAAAGATGAAACTGCCACAATCTATACAAAGGAACAAACTGACATCTGATTACTGATAAACTACAATTAAGATTGGAAACTCTAGTTTAACCATTCAATATTGCGAAATCTATGTGGTAGTGAATAAAAAGAAAGCCACTATTGCTGAACTTTGGGAGATTGGAAACAACAGATCTAGGAGAACAAGACTAACAACCAAAACCCTAAGCAACTTGAGGAACAACAAAAGTAGTAGGAGACATACCCGAGTTGGCAGGTGATGGTGGCTAGTACACACCAGTGATTGGATCGCTGGGAGAGGAGTACAGTGAACCACGATGCTTCGGTGATTGAACCTTTGATGGTCGGTGATTCCTTCCTCTTCCGCCTCTCGTGCCTCCGCAAAACCTCACGAACAAGAACGCCCTCTACTTCCACAAACGATCTAGGAGCACCGGATCTTTGAGGAAGCAAACGATCACTACGCCAAAACCTGCAATAGGTGACGGTCTATTTGTGGTGGTTTTTTTTTAACCACCACAAATATAATTATCAGTGGCGGTTCTATATTGAAAATGGCGGGAAGAATATCAGTGGTGGTTCTATCGTCGAACCGTCACTGATAATGCATTATCAGTGGCGGTTCGAGGATAGAACCGCCACTGATAACAAATACATCATTAGTGGCGGTTGGAGGATAGAACCGCCACTAATAACTAGGTTATTAGTGGCGGTGCTATCCTCCAACCGCCACTAATACTATTGGATTATCCGTGGCAGTTCAATCCTAGAACCGCCACAGATAATGTATTATCAATGGCGGTTCGAGGATAGAATCACCACAGATAATGTTATCTGTGGCGGTTCTAGTTAACAACCGCCACGGATAATATTGCCTATAAATAAATGGTCAGTAGCAGCACTGGTCTTCTTCCTCCCGAGAGCAAACCAAAACTTCTAATTTTCAGATTTCGTTTTCTCCAATTCTTGTGCTTGTACTTCCTCTAGGTGTTCCTTGGTGAGTTATTTTTCCTCCTCTCTTGATTTGTGTTAATCTTGTTGCAATTTAATTTTTAAACCTAGTTTAATTAGGGTTTATATGTAGATGAGATGAAAAGTTTAGATTTTGTTTTTTTATTTACCTACCATTTTGTAGTTGGTGAATTTATTTCCTAGCTAGTTTCATTAGATGATGTATTGTTCCTTTTATAGATGAATTATGATCAAGCATATATTTAATATAAATTGCATTTTAAGTTAATTTGGTAGATGATGAATTTATTATGTAGCTTCTTTAGATGATAAGTAATTAGATTAGTTTTTTAATTACTATTAATTTGGTTCCATTAGTGCGGACATATACATCTTGCATATATTAAATTTATTTAATTATGATTATTGGATATTAATATAAATGAAATTTTGGTTAATTTGGTAGGTGGGTGCTCATCATTTTTAGATGATGAATTTATTATCTAGCTTCTTTAGAGGATAAGTATTTAGATTAGTTTTTTAATTACTATTAATTTGGTTCTATTAGTGTACGGACATATACATCTTGTATATATTAAATTTATTTATTTAAGATTATTGGATATTAATATACATGAAATTTTAGTTAATTTGGTAGGTGGGTGCTCATCATTTTTAGATGATGAATTTATTATCTAGCTCCTTTAAATGATAAGTAATTAGATATGTTTTTTAATTACTATTAATTTGGTTCCATTAGTGTGCACATATAATATACATCTTGCATATATTAAATTTATTTAATTAAGATTAATGGATATTAATATACATGAAATTTTAGTTAATTTGGTAGGTGCTCATCTAGCTCCTTTAGATGATAAGTAATTAGATTAGTTTTTTAATCAATTTTTATATGTTAATTAATTTTAGATGGACCAGAGATGGATGTACAATGCGAACTGTTCTGTAGAGATTACATCGACGGGTATCTGCTTTTCTAAGAGCATTGAGGAGAACAAGTTGCACAAGAAGACGGAGTACATACATTGTCCATGCATTGATTGCAAGAATGAGAAAATGTTTTCAGACAAAGAGCACATCCACTTGCACTTGATTCGAAGGGGTTTTGTACTTGGCTATACATGTTGGACAAGTCACGGTGAAGAGGAAAACATACATGAAGGTGATAACGTATTAGATGATGGAGAAGGCATTATGGCAGCTGACATCGGTTATGGATCTAATGAGGATAGGTTGGACATTGATGACGATAATAATCTTGCTCAGATATTGTGCGATGCAGAAGGGAACTACACTAGTCAGAGAGAGTTTAATCAATTCAAGGGTTTGTTGGACGACTCGGACACACCTTTGTTCCCGGGTTGCAAGGAGGAATACACAAAGTTGCACACCGTGCTTTCACTTCTAAAATTGAAGGCAAGCAATGGTTGGTCCAATAAGAGTTTCACGGCGCTATTATATCTCTCAGCGGACATGCTTCCAGATGGAAACGTATTGCCGATAACCACTTATTTAGCTAAGAAAGTTGTATGTCCATTGGGATTGGAAGTAGAAAGAATACATGCATGTCCAAACGATTGTATACTCTATCGCAAAGATTATACAGACATGCATGTATGTCTGGTGTGCAAATCATCGCGATACAAGCGTAAAGGCTATGACAGCGAGGGCACCGTGGTGAAGAAAGGAGCTCCCGCTAAAGTGGTGTGGTATTTACCAGTAATACCTCGGTTGAAGCATTTATTTGGAAACAAAAAGCATGCCCAATTGATGCGATGGCACTCAGAAGAGTGTAAAAAGGATAGAAAGTTGAGACACCCTGCTGATTCTGCCCAGTGGAGAACCATCAATAGGCTCTTTAGGAAGGACTTCGGGAATGAACCGAGGAATATAAGGTTTGGGTTGAATATGGATGGAATGAATCCTTTCGGTAACATGAGTAGTATTCATAGCACTTGGCCCGTGACTCTCTGTATCTACAACCTTCCTCCTTGGTTGTGTATGAAATGAATGTACATTATGATGTCGCTGCTTATCCAAGGGCTGAGACAACCTGGCAATGATATTGATGTATACCTACAACCATTGGTGGAAGATCTTGTGGTACTGTGGAACGAAGGTGTACAGGTATGGGATGAGTACAAGCGAGAGTACTTCATCCTACGCGCATTGTTGTTTTGCACCATCAATGATTTCCCTGCCCTTGGTAACCTATCCGGTCGTACTGTAAAAGGGGCCAAAGCATGCCCCCAGTGCATGGATGAAACTACTAGTGTGTGGCTCAATAACTCGAGGAAAATTGTGTAAATGCATCACCGTAGGTTCCTTCGCAGGAATCACCCCTACCGCAATATGAAGAAACAATTCGACGGGACAAAAGAGGATGGTATAGCTCCAAGGCCTCGTCGTGGAGAAGCGGTATATGATATGGTTAAGGATATTAATGTTGTACTTGGAAAGGGAGATAGTAATAATAAATCGAGGTCTTGTACTGAGAAGACCACGTGGAAGAAGAGATCGATATTTTGGAACTTGCCCTATTGGAAGGACTTAGAAGTTCGACACTTTGCATAGACGCGTCATGCACGAGAGAAAATGTATGCGACAGCTTGATTGGTCTTTTGCTGAATATTCCTAGCAAAACTAAGGACGGACTGAAGGCACGAAGGGACCTGGAAGATATGAAAATCAGAGCTAAGCTACATCCTCAAGACACCGGGAAAGGCCGACTTTACCTTCCCCCAGCTTGCTACACTCTATCCAAGAAAGAGAGAACAGACCTCTGCAAATGCTTGCATGGTGTGAAAGTTCCGTCCGGTTACTCCGCAAGCATCAAGAAACTGGTCTCGATGAAAGATTTGAAGTTAATTGGCATGAAGCCTCATGATTGTCATGTGATGATGACACAAATGCTTCCTATTGCAATTAGAGGTATTTTGCCTGAAAAGGTCCGAGAGGCAATCATGAGGTTGTGTTTCTTCTTCAACACGATTTCACAGAAGATCATCGATCCCATCGGAATTTCTGAACTGCAGAATGATGTGGTCAAGACACTATGCCAGCTAGAGATGTATTTCTCTCCATCATTTTTCGATATAATGGTTCTTCTCATTGTTCACCTTGTAAATGAGATAAATGTATGTGGCCCCGTATTCCTGTATCAGATGTACCCGTTCGAAAGGTACATGGGTATCCTGAAGAAGTATGTACGCAATCGATCTCGGCCGGAGGGCTGCATTGTGGAAGGTTATGCAACTGAGGAAGTTATCGAGTTTTGCGTGGATTACATGGAGGGGTGGAACGGTAGGAGTGCCTCAGATCTCGCCATGAGGGTAGGCTAGCCGGGAAAGGGACGATTGGAAGGAAATCAACAAATTCTTACGATCATGGATTGTTCGAAAAAGCTCATTTCACAGTCTTGCAACAGTCAGTTGAGGTGTCCTCGTATATGGACATGCACAAGGATAAGCTACGAGAGGAAAATCGTGGACGATCAGAGGTTTGGGTAACAAAAGTGCGTAACCGTTTGTTCAATCATTGGTTCAAAGAGCATATGACTGGGAAAAAAACGAGTGTTATGTTGAGGTAGTTGACAAAAGGGCCATCAGATACAATCTTGACATGGCAAGGATACGACATAAATGGATATACCTTTTACACGAGATCTCAGGATAGTAAAAGCACTTACCAAAATAGTGGTGTCCACATAGATGCCTATGACAACACAGGCAGTAAGAAGAGTAGCTTCTATGGGTTCATAGAAGAGATTTGGGAGCTCGACTATTGCATTTTTAAGATCCCGATGTTTCGGTGTCGTTGGGTACAACTCCCAAAGGGTGTCAAGGTGGACAAGTACGGCTTCACTACTTTGGACATTGAACATGTTGGATACAGAGACGAACCATTCGTACTTGCGAAGCAAGTAGCACAAGTCTTCTATGTAATCGACCCGACAAATAAGAAGCGTCATGTAGTTCTTCAGAGAAAAAGAAGGATCGTCGGAGTTGAGAATGTCGTCGATGAGGATGAGTACAACCAGCTTGATGAGTTACCTCCTTTCGTAGATGGCAACGTCAGGCTCGAGGAAGAAACCACTCAGAAAGTTACCTTTCATCGCGACGATCATGAAGAAGGGCAAATTGTGAAAGAAAATAATTAGCTATATACGAGTAATGGCAATGTGATGTAAACAATATGCATTTGTATGGAGTAATGGAAATGTGGTGTTATGCATTTGTGTGGAGTAATGGAAATGTGGGTATATATTAGGATTATATAGGGTATATTACTATATTAGAATTATATATGGTCATTACTATATTAGGATTATATAGGGTATATAATAATTAGTAGGACTATATAGGGTATATAATAATTAGTAGGACTATATAGGGTATATAATAATTAGTAGGACTATATAGGGTATATAATAATTAGTAGGATTATATAGGGTCATTAATATATCAGTGGCGGTTCTTCACAAGAACCGCCACTGATACATTTATCAGTGGCGATTCTTCACAAGAACAGCCACTGATACACTTATCTGTGGCGGTTCGTATAAAGAACCGCCACAGATAATATATGTATTAGTGGCGGTTTTTTATACGAACCGCCACGGATAGTTCTTGTGAAGAACCACCACTGATAATATGCCCCATATATAAAAGTTGATACATTCTCTCTTCTCACCGAGTGCCCTAAACCCTAAACTCCCGCCGCGCCCTAAACTTCTAAACTCCCGCTGCGCCCGACGTCGCCGCGCCGACGTCGCCACGGCCGCCACCCTCGGCGACGCCAGCGCCTGCACCGCGACCGCCCGACGACGCTCGCGCCCGATGCCGCCCGACACCGCCCCGACGCTGCCAGCGCCGCGCCGACGCCACCCTCCCTTGACATCGCCCGACGACTCCGCCTCGGCGCCTCCCCAGCCGACTTCTCCCCTGCGGCGCCTCCTCATGCTGGTCTCCATCGCCTCCTCCTCGCTGCGGCCCTGCTGTAAGTCGTGAGTCACGAGTCACGGATCTATGCCAATCATATGTGTTGGCCATTAAAACAATTCGCCACTTGCTGCCTCGTTACATTGACCGATCTCAGTTTCTTCGAAATTGCTTTGCTGAGGGGGGTTAGTTAAGTGCTTGCTGTGATTTTATTAAGATGGAAGCTTCCTCTCATTAGAGACAGTCCATTTGCTAAGCGCGAAATAACAAGAGGGGTTAGGTCTAACCAGTCTCATTTGTTAATGCACTGTCTCTTGGCAACATTTTGCCACGTCGGGGCCGTACCTCTCCAAAAGTATCCTGTCAAAGTTGTTTCTTAATTCGGTGGCTGTTACACTCGCATTAACAAGATGCCTGATGTAATGATTAGATATAGTTCATTTGCTTGCAGGAGTGCAGGAGTACTGATTAGTTGTTGGAGTGTGCCAAAACGAATGCTGCTGCCAAGTACATGAAACAACTAGTGGGTTTATATATTCACAATGATAAATATGACACGCCACTTTGGCACCATTAATCTTGTATTTAAGATCAATATCGTCTCATGCACATGTCTGCCCAACTTGATCATGTAATTTAGCTTAATGGGTCATAAGATCCAGTACTTCATTCCTTTACTCATGTATTAATTCCATACATTTTCTTGTCTTAGATAGCAACAATTTCATGATGTTAACTGTAAGTACACTGAAATTCACTAGTGTGTTAGCTCACTAAGAGGCTGACTTATTTGAAGGTATAATATAAGATTAGCTGCAACTTTCAGTGGCCAAACTTGGTGAGAATCATCTCTGGTTCATGAAAAGGAGTATTATAGAATTCCTCTTATGAAATCGAAGGATTGTAACAGTGACTTAGGAAATTCTAGTTTTTGGAATGTAGTATTTATGGAGTTTTACAATGTTAATATGTATCAAATTTGCTGTTCAGCCTTCTAAAAGAACGAGTCTAGGTCCTCAACTTTTGAGGAAGGAAATTAGCCCCAGGAGATCAGTTAGCTATCTTTTAATTTGTTTCTATGGAGAGAATAGGAAGTAGTTTTATTAGATGACATGCTCCAGCATAGCTTTCTATTTGGACAAATTAACAGAACATAATATCCAGACATAACTTAAAATTTGGCTGCTAATTTCCCCCCTCAAATAGCTGAAGGGTTAAATTGGATTTGATGCTGAAATTTAGGGGCCATTCTATCAGATGGCTAGGCAATTTTAGGTGTTCATTTAGTGTCTTTTTATTTTACACAATCTGTTAGATAACTATCAACTTTGGAATCAATAAGTACACGATGAACATAAGCATGATTAACATAATTGGATTGTGACACAACTGGACTTGTGAGCTTTGTGATACGCTTCTTATTTTATTTTGCTCAAAGCACTACTGTGGTTTAGACTTTGGATATCATCTCTCCACCATATATTTGTCACTTTATCACTCTACTGCCAACTGATCTATCTTCATGGAGCCAAATCTACACTAGCTTGAACTACTTTCTCCATGATGTGAATGTTTGGAATGGTCATCAAGTTCAGTTCTGACACAATAAATCGGGTGTTATTTGGAACACTAAAAAATTCTGACTTTGGTCCCTCTATTCTAAAACAGCCCACTTTTATGTCACCCACTTACTCTTTTGTGGCCACTCTATGAGATTGGAGGACTGGTGACAAGAAATACGTTTTAGTTGTACATAGAACAGCAGTCATAGTGGTGAAGAGTCTTAGGGCATGTTACAAGGGTAGAATATGACTGTTGTCCATACTCCATGTCATCTGGAGACAAGGCTAACGACAACTTTTATGTTGTCAAACAAACGTAGATGAGATGATAATAGCTTTATCTAATGCTACACATTTCCTAATTAACAAAGTTTTAATTAAAGCACTAGGTAACACATTGTCTCGATTACTCTCATTTCTAGTTTTCAGAGTTAAACTTCCGTACTTAACCCAAATGACCGCCTAATTCTAATGGTTCCATACTTTACCTCTTTTAGTTCGCACATCCAAGCCTGATATGGACGAGCATTCCATCTCGAGCCCGATCCCTAGCCCTAGCAGGTTCCTCAACCTCCACCCAACCACCGCCGAAGACATCACCACTGTTATTGAAGACTCCACCGCTGTTGTCGCTGATGCTGACGTACCTTTGGCAAGACCTCGTGGCCGAGGAAGAAATAAGAAGCCCGAAGGGCGGTATACCATCTCGGAGGTCTCAGATGCTGGGGCCCCAATTGCACCGCCAAAGTTCGTAGCAAAGTACAGAACAACCTGCGGGTATATCGCAAGGGAGAGAGTGCCAATCACCTTTTTGGATTGGCACAAAGTGCCCGATACCATCAAAACGGATCTATGGACGGAGCTCAAACAAACCTTCGAATTCCCCGAAGAAGATGAAAACCACGTGCGTCGGGATGCGTTGATGACCATGGATGCGGCATGGAGGAACTTCAAGGCCAGGCTGAATACTACTTATGTGAAGAAAAACCGGTCGGCCATCGGGGACTACCCAAACTTAGAACCATATTGGGATGAATTTGTGTTGATGAAGCAAAGTGAAGTAGCAAAGAAGTCCAACGAGGACCACATAAACATCGGAAGGAGGAACATCCATCCACACAGACTTAGTACGGGTGGGTACGCTGGTAAAATCCCTCAATGGGAGAGGCAGGAACCAGAATCACTACAATCGACTGGTACAAGTCAATTGGCCAGACTACCAGACTGAGTCAAGCACTATGTGCTAGCGAGGGCAAGTATCACGTCTGGTGTGGGTTTATCCTTCAGAAATAGCGATGACGAAGCAATCTCGCAAAGGGTCTAGGAGTTGTACGTCGAGTCTTCCCAAGGAACATTCCACCCAGATAGGGAGAACGACGAACTAACATGTGCCCTGAGAAACAAGGAGCATCCTGGACGGACACGAGGTATCGGGGTTAAGGTTCCCTGGAAGACAGGATTCCCAGAGCACCTCCACACTTACAAGAGTCGAAAGAGAGCTACAAAAGCGAACTGACTTGTTCCTGGTATTGCGCTCCACAACATCCAAAATTTTCATCGGTTGCTCCTTGTAGGTCAAATCTTTCTGCAACTCAATCTCTTCCAAAGGCGTCTGCTCTGCTGGCACCCGAAGACACTTCTTGAGCTGTGACACATGGAACACATCATGCACGCCTGCTAGTGACTGCGGCAATTCCAACTGATAAGCAACCTCCCCTCGACGGCTCAAAATCTTGAACGGTCCAACATATCTTGGGGCAAGCTTTCCTTTAGCGTGAAACCTTTTAACTCCCTTCAAAGGGGTAACTCTAAGATACACGAAATCGTCGAGCTCGAAACTCAAATCATGACGATTATCAGCGTAACTCTTTTGCCTTGACTGCGCGATTTTCAACCTCTCTC
Organism: Otatea glauca; assembly: GCA_036346275.1. Lineage (NCBI taxonomy): Eukaryota > Viridiplantae > Streptophyta > Magnoliopsida > Poales > Poaceae > Otatea > Otatea glauca. The sequence continues at coordinate 33,995,591 of CM070719.1, forward strand.
TTATCATAGCAACTTGCTCTTCAGCTTCCTTGAGAATATTAGGGCCAAATATCATACGCTCCCCTGTCTCATTCCAATTCAGCAGGGTACGACAGGCACGACCATATAAAGCTTCAAATGGCGACATCTGCAAACTAACTTGGTAACTGTTGTTATAACTGAACTCTGCATACGGTAAACATTTGTCCCATGAAGTAGCGTAGGCTAAAGCGCAAGCTCTTAACATATCTTCCAGAATCTGATTTACTCTTTCTGTCTGACCATCGGTCTGCGGATGATATGCTGTGCTGAAGTTCAAACGCGTTCCCATAGCTTCATGCAATTTATCCCAGAATCTCGAGGTAAAGTGAGTACCTCTATCTGACACTATTTTCTTAGGCACACCATGCAAACACACAATTCTGGCTATGTATAATTCTGCTAACCGGTCTCCTGAGTAAGTTGTCTTAATCGGAATGAAGTGGGCAACTTTGGTCAATCGATCCACAATAACCCATATAGAATCATACCCACTTTGAGTTCTTGGCAACCCAGTGATAAAATCCATGCCAATTTCTTCCCATTTCCATTCTGGGATTTTTAATGGCTGTAGTAAACCTACTGGTCTCTGGTGTATTGCCTTAACTCTCTGGCATATATCACACAAGGCAACATGCTCAGCGACTTCACGCTTCATATTCGGCCACCAAAACCTCTCCCTTAAGTCCTGGTACATCTTGGCGCTTCCCGGATGGATTGAATACTTGGAATCGTGAGCCTCTTCCAAAATCAACTGCTTAAGCTCTGGTCTGTGTGGAACATAGATTCTACCCTTGAATCACATGGTACCCCGGTCATCCATAGTCAAATCTGTCGCTAATCATTCATCCTTTTTAGCTTTGATTCGATGGATTTTCTCATCATCCTTTTGCCCTTCCCGAATCTGATCCTCAAGCGTCGGTTTTACTTCTAATGCAGCTATGAATCCTTCTGGAACCATTTCCAATTTTAACTTCAGAAACTCCTTACATAGCTCCGATTGATCTTCTTGTACCATCATATTTGCAACGTGGCTTTTACGACTCAAGGCATCAGCCACTACATTAGCCTTTCCCGGATGGTAGTGGATTCCCACATTATAATCCTTTATCAGTTCCAACCACCTCCTTTGCCTCATGTTAAGATCTGACTGAGTGAAAATATATTTCAAACTCTTGTGGTCCATATATATCTCACATCTATTTCCAATGAGATAATGACGCCACAATTTCAAGGCATGCACCACGGCAGCTAATTCCAAATCATGTGTAGGATAATTTCCTTCATGCGGTCTTAACTGCCTTGACGCATATGCGACCACTTTACCCTCTTGCATCAACACGCATCCAAGACCCTGTCTTCATGCATCGCAGTATATGTCAAAGCTGTTCTGGACATCTGGCAATACCAACACTGGGGCTGTTGTCAAACGCTTCTTTAATTCCTCAAAATTCTTCTCACACTCTGGCGTCCACGCAAACTTCTTTTCCTTTTTCAGCAATTGCGTGAGAGGCCTCGCAATTGTTGAGAATCCCTTCATAAACCGTCGGTAGTAACCTGCCATTCCCAGGAAACTACGCACCTGAGTAACAGACTTCGGCAGCTCCTAGTGCAGGACTGTCTCCATCTTGCTCGGGTCTATTGCCACTCCATTCTCAGTCATCACATGACCAATAAATTCAACCTTCTCCTTCCAAAAATCACACTTGCTGAACTTAGCGTACAACTGTTGTTCTCGCAACCTTTCTAAGACCAACCTCAAATGTTCAGCATGTTGTTCTTCTGTCTTCGAGTAAACCAGGATATCGTCTATAAAGACAACAACAAACTTATCCAGATACTCCATGAAAACCTTATTCATCATATTCATGAAATATGCCGGCGCATAAGTCAATCCGAACAACATAACTGTAAACTCATAATGTCCATATCTCGTTGAGAATGCGGTCTTTGGGACATCTTCTGCTCGAATCTTCAGTTGATGATATCCTGAACGAAGGTCTATCTTAAAGAAGACTCCTGCTCCCCTCAACTGATCAAATAAGTTATCGATTCTTGGCAACGGGTACTTGTTCTTAATTATTACTTCATTAAGTGCTCGATAATCGATACACATCCTTAGACTTCCATCCTTTTTCCTTACAAACAAAACTGGCGCCCCATGGCGATGAGCCTGGTCTTACGGAGCCTTTCTCCAACAGCTCTTCAACCTGCTTCTTCATTTCTACTAGTTCATCAGTAGGCATCCGAAAGGGTCTTTTTGCTATCGGTGCTGTTCCAGGTGCTAACTCAATGACAAACTCGATGCCACGGTCTGGCGGCATTCCGGGCAGATCCTCTGGAAATACATGTGGGTATTCCCTGACCACTGGCACATCTTCTATACTGACGGTTTTCATGCTATTAACCATTAATTGACCATCACGAACTGTTGTCACTTGGAATTCCACTTTCTCTCCTCTAAGGCTCTCAATGGATACAACCCTTCGACCGCAATCCAATACTGTCTTATGCTTGGTCAACCAGTCCATACCGAGAATAACATATAAAACTTGGGTATCTAACATGATCAAGTTCGCTAGGAACTCTACCCCATTAATTAGCAGCTTAACTCCCAAGCACCCAAGGCTAGATCTTAACTCAGATCCCGGGGCTTGGACTAACATCACACATTTAAGATTTTTCATAATCAAACCATTTTCGGATGCAAAGGCCCAAGAGACAAATGAATGCGAAGCTCCCGAATCAAATAAGACTGTTGCAGGCACTGAGTTTACCAAAAACATACCCTGCACGACGTCTGACGCTTCTTGAGCTCCATATGCGGTGATGTGGTTGACTCTGTCCCGAATAGTAGCTTGAGGCGTCGCTCCTACCTGTCCAGTTCCGCGGCTCGCTCCCATCATCGACGCCTTAGCAGGTGTCGTTCCAAGGTTGAAACGCACTGGCGTGATACCTCCTTTCCGGGGACATCTATTAGCATAATACCCCAACTCATTGCAACTGTAGCACCTTCTGGCGGCTGACTGCTGCACTCCTCCTTGAGCATTGTTACCTTGGGCCGACGTTTGGTAACTCTGTCCTGGTGGTCGCGGCGCGCAGTGTTCTTTGGTTTGTTAACGACTTGCGGTTGGAACACAACAAGCCGCTTGCGGTGTCATCCTCATTCACAGGTGGTTAGGGCGTCCACTTTGGTTGGTCATCAAGTGCTTACGATTTTCCCCCAGTTCTTTGCGCTTATCCTCGAGAATCAAAGCCTTGTTTACCAATTCTTGAAAATCCAAAAAAGTGTGGGTAATTAGCCCAACCTGCAGCCCTGAGTTTAGTCCCTTCATGAAGCGGGACTGCCTGGCCTTGTCCGTCGTTACGTCTTCAGGAGCATAGCGAGCTAACTGCGTGAATTTATTCATGTAATCGGCCACGGGTTGGCCTCCTTGCTTAAGCGCCCTGAACTCTTCCTTTTTCAGGTCCATCATCCCTTCCGGTACATGATACTAGCGGAAGGCCGTTGCAAACTCTTCCCGTGTGATTTCTATGGGTGCTTCATGAGCAGTGCAGTAGTTCTCCCACCATTCTGCAGCTGTTCCCTCTAGCTGATGGGATGCGTAAAGAACCTTCTCATGGCCTTCACATTGAGTGATGTACAGCTTCCTCTCAATGGTTCTTAGCCAATCATCCGCTTCCAAGGGGCTGACATTGCCTGAGAATGTTTGCGGCCGGGTCCTCATAAAATCTGGCAACTTGGAGTAAGGACGAGGCCCGCCATTGTTGTTCTGGGTAGCGGGGTTGTTGACTGCAGCCATATTGGTCATCTCTTTGCATCATTATTCGCATCAAGCGAGTTTGCGCAGCGAGAAAAGCTCCCAAATTCTGCATATCCACTGGCGGTGCTTGCTGCGGTGGTGCTCCTTCATTGGGATTGTTGCCTGAGCGCAGACCACTTCCTGAAGCTCCGTTATTGCTGCGGGTGTTCACCATCTGCTTGATTGCTTCTTGGGTTAGGAAAAGTAGATGTAGCATAGATAAGATGCAAGAATTTCTAAGGCGGGGAAACAGGTTAAACCCAACTTAAATAATCTTTATTAATACTTGGTATGGTTGCTTACAATGCCTAAGGGCTTTGCAACACATACTGCACACTCAGCAACCAATTAAGAACCAAACTAAACATGCAACCTTAACGTCTACTAAAAGGTAAAAACTAGCTTAAGACGTGACTCAACACTCGAGTCTCAACAAAACTCTAAAACCCTCACTCATCCAGCCACCCTGGCTGAGACTGATCCGGCGCATACACCGGTGGGTGGGCTGGCATGGGTGCGAACCTATCCTGGTGACCCTCTGCTGGCTCCTCAGGCTCCCACTCACGCTCCTCTGGGTCTTCTTCTTCTTCGGTGATCCCATCTGGTTCCTGAACGACCTGGTCCGCCACCTCCTCGGCTACTTGCAAGGCCTCCTCCAGCTCACTGATGACTCTGGCTAGTGCGTCACGGGTCTTCTGAAGCTCTCGCTCGGTCACCCTCAGCGCCTCGTACACTGTCTCCAGCTCCTGAGTAGTGTCCCTCAGGTGCTCCTCCTGGGCGGTGGAGAACTCAGCAAGGTGTACTTTAGTAGCACACTCCCCTTCCATGATCCGTCGACGCTGGCACGCTCGCACTGTCGGGTGAAGTCGGAACACGGTGTCGTGAAGCTCGTAGGTGTAGTCGTGGCAGATCCGTCGAAGAGCAAGTCTAGCAGCCTCCTGAATTCCAGCCTCGTACATGAACCTCCGGGTAGTGATGTGGATCGGTCTGGTGGTCTCGTCGCACACCCGATGCACACCGTTGACGTTCCAGTTGCTTCCTCGATAGAGCGGACGGTCGAAGCCTCCAATCACTTGAAGAACTCTCCTCAGCTCTATGGCATAGCCACCCTGCCTCGACTCGAAGGACTGGAAGATCGGCATCTATTCAAAACAAAATTTGAATAAGATCTCCACTCGAAACGACAACGAAAAGAAGGTAATTTTAGCTAGGATGAGAGTAGAAGAATGAGATAAGCCAAGAGTTTCTTATTAGTCAAATTTACCTTTTTCTTTAGAAAATAATTTTGGACACTCCTAAGAGATACCAACTACCTAGGGCCAAGACCTATAGTCAGTATTGCTCTGATACCACCTCTGTCGGGACCCGAATTTGCAAATCCGGACCCTCTGTGTATACCGCACTAGTCCAGGATCACGCTAGTGCACACAGGCTCAACATAGATGCTATCACACCATACACAATGAAATATAGCATAACTTTAATAATTAACAATAACTGTTGTCTTACATGATTATTGCCACACAGGGCTTAACTAAGAAATAGCAATTAAGCAGCAGCGGAAATAAAGTAAACATAGCAGCTCCCCAGTTCACCACAGGCAACTGACGAGGCTCGAACCCTAAGCATTCACATCCAGATAATCCTCCTCCACGAAAGGCGTAGATTCTTCTTCTTCTGAAGTTTTTGTTTGTCGGGGTGAGTACATAAAGCACTCAACAAGTTGTGCATAGTAATGCAATCTAATATTCTATATGCTTGGCTTAATCCAAAGGAATGGTTAATATGGCTATTTTGCAGTAAAGCGGCATTTAACAAGAATACAGTAAATAGATTGAAAAACAGTAAAACAAATAACAGTAATTAATAGATTCAGCATTTCTGAAGTAAACCAAGTTTTCAATCCTAAATCAATTTCCACTTTCCATGACACCTGCCATCCCAATAAGTTTTGTTTATCAAAAGTCTAACCCTTAATCGTAATTCCGATCATTGCCCAATCATGTGAGCACGGCTATTCGAATAGATTGTACACTCTGCAGAGGTTATGCACTTTACCCACACGATACAACCAAACACCACCAAGGCGAGTGATCATAACAAAGCCTTTACAATGCTACACCTAGACCCAAGATCGCTCGCTAAGGTTTCAACATCAAGGGTTAAACCACCACAACAGGCCCCCTCTTGCGCCATGTGAGTTAAACCGTAAACCCGGACTCACTATTCACCACGACAAGATCAAATCTAGGCTTCACAAATTATTCAACTAGGCTGTCCCATTCCAGACATGTGGTTGCAAGAAAGACTCAGGTCAAAGGCTTGCAAGGTTAAGTCCTTAAGGTGATTAAGGCAAGACTTCCACATACCCTGCCAATCCTGGCCCACCTTGGCACACTGCCCCTTGCCACTTGCCCCAATCTAAATCATTACCACCCCAGTTGATTACCAAGCACCACGTGCCATCAACAATTCAATCTAGTTGTGTGACCTCCTCGCCACGACAACTCAATATCACTGTATGACAACACATGACACACCAATTTATAAACATTGTTCCATAATCCATTAGTCAAGATTAAATATCAATGTTCCAGATACATGTGATGACGTGGCATGGCTAAGCAAACTAATACGGTATAACTAGTCCCATGTTGATTATTATTATTAACCAACTATAGTTCCACATCCTAGGGTGACAATTAGATCATGGCATATGATTGACAAGGTATGTTTTAATTCAAATAGGCATATTATCTAATTCCCAGATTACTTGAAATCATTTATACACATAAAGTATCATGCATAAATTTTAAAGAAAAAATAGCAATTTTGTGAAATTAGGTGCAATATGATCAAAACACAAGTTGCCTTGGAGTAGGTGCTGGTCTTGCTCTGAGCCTGGGTCTTAAAGCGACGAATCTTCCTCCGGATCACCGAGCAGTTCAACGTCTACGCGAAACGATGCCAAAATAGAAAATAAACACCAAAACAAAAAGCAACCAAACTCTAAAAATAAAATAAAATTCACCAATAAATATATCTTGATTTTAAAATTTTTTACAAATTTGAATCACTCAAATCCGAGTTAAAATGCAAAAGATATAGCCTTTTGAAGTTTGAATAAATACTGAAAATACAGAAAATAGAATTTCCGATTTTCCCGAATTATTTTTCTACTGGAAAAGATTTTTATTGCGTCATGCTGACGTCATCCCTGCCCCGAGCCAATCAGGTGCTGACACGTCACCTCGGCGCACAGACCTGGTCCACGGAACCGCCTCTGGTCCACCGTGGACACGGCTCACGACGCCTCGCGTCACACGCCCGACACGCGACGCGCATCGACTGGCTATGACGCCGCCCGTGTCGATGCTCGACACGCGGCGCGCATCCGCGCGACGATCTGACGACTACCACCCTACGCACACATGGCTCAATCTTAACCGATTAGACTGATCCAACGGCCAATGCTTACCCGAGCAGTTACCTGTTCACTCTGCGACATGGCACGATCTCCGTGGTCTGACGAAAATACAACGATTGATGAAGCTTCCGGACGAAGATGGCAGCACGGCGGCGGACTGGCACCGGAGCGGAGGACGACAACCACCAAAACGGCATTTCGGCTCAACTCCGGCGAGAAGAAGTGGTCGCCTCGACGCGTCTTGGAACGGCGACTCTGGATCTGGAATCGATTCGGCGGAAGGAGGCTTGACGGCAGCGGAACGGCGCAAAAACTCGCGGCGGTGCTACGAAGCACTACGGCGAGCTCCTGGGCGACGAAGGCGGCGAAACAGGCGAAGAGGCTAGTGCTACTGGCTGCGCAAGGGGATGAGGAACCTCAGAGTGCGGGCTGCGGCTTTTATAGCCTCGGCATGCGCGCAAATATGGCCACCCTAAATCACGCGGCGGCGGTGGCTGTGGCGGGTCGGTGGCGGGTTCGGAAATCGTATCGGAGACGACGACCGTGAACCGTTCGATCTGCAACGAGCGGTCACGATTAGATCTCAGTCGATACGATCTGATCCGCCCTTTCCAAAATTAACGGATACGATCCACTCTTACCAAAATTAACGCGAAGCAATCTCGGACGCACGATCCCGATCCAACGCTCACAGCGCTAGGGTTTTGCGATGAAGAAGGCTACCCGATGGAAATCCAACGGCCGAGCGCGAAGGTCGCAGCGAAGCGGGCCGAACGGGCGCCGCTACCGGGCTCATCGCGCATAGTCTTGGGCTCGACCCGATCGCATTCTGCAATTTCTAACGCTTTACAATTTAAAATAATTACAGAAATTAGTTTAATCTGTTTTAAGCAATTAAAATATCAGGAAAAATCCCAGATAATTCTCATAAATACTTTGAGACATTCTGAACTAAATAAAATATTTTTGGCAAAACTTTATTTTGACTTTGTATTTAAATAAATACTTTTCACAAATAAGCCAATATAAATTGTTTTTGGAAATTCTAAATAAATAAAGAAATATCCAAATAAATCCAGAAAATTAGAAAAAAAAGGCACAAATGGCCATAAAATAATTTTATTTGCAAATTTTGGGGTATTACACGTACCCATGCCAAGAAGGAGGTGTATTGCACAACTCTACGATAGCGCCGGGTTATGCAAAGGTCCAGGTGGACACGGTTAATCCCCAGTTTGCCAACCTCAGGCTAGAAATGCCCCCGAACGACAAGGTTACAACTCTAGGAAGTGCCGTCCACTCATTCATCCAGTGGTGCAAACGTGACATCGTCTTGGACCATCATGAAGTGCTCCCCTTCCGAGGTGAACTCCGCCCCCTCTCCGAGGTGACCACGCCACCTCTCTTGCGGTGAACACATCGGCCCCTCCCGAGGTGACCTCGCTAGCCTCTCTGCAGTTGAACTCGCCTGTCCTACGGTAAACCTCGCACAGTCATCACCAACACATCAGCGTACAAAACTTAGTACGACAACTTCAGTTGACCGACTTAAAAATCCTTCTCTGAAGGCATGGCAGAATAGACAAGTCATATCACGAGGTCGCGGCCGCGAGCAGTATAATGTTGTGCGCGAAAAGTAAGAGTAAAGCGGTCTCCAAAGGACAAGTCTCAAGAAAGATCAAATACAATTGGGAAGCCGTTTGCCATCCCTTCGAAGCTTGATAGCCTAACAGTGCAGCTAAGGCGATTACATGAATGGTATATGGAGCGATCTAACCAAGATGTACTCCCGAAGGTGATCACTGCCATTTACAGAGAGGAACATTTCCACCATGAGGGGTCTGGCTGCTTCATGATAGAATTCAGCGAGTTACACAACATGTACTATCAAGATGCCCTCGACGTGTCTCTTATGAGATGCTGGTCACTGTAAGTGTCCAATATAAAAATCATTGTCTACATTCATCTAATACCGATAAATGTGATGTCTAAATTATTTCTTATATAGATACGAGTTGATCGAACCAAGAAGAACCAATGGGCCAGTGGCATTAGTCGATCCGGGAACGGTCTGCCAGCCGAAAATCAAAAGAGTACAAAAGGAGGTCGAGGACTACGTATATAACGCTTTCATCAAACTCCAAGACAAGGAGTTCGTACTTTTACCATACAATTTCAAGTAAGTGGCTCACTAGCTAGTTCAACTACTTGTTGATCTCGTTCTTTGCTCAGCTTAGGACTAATGACTACGGTATCATACATGTGTATGTAGTTTCCACTGGATTCTCGTAGTAATTACTTGAGATAAAAGCAAGATGTCGATCTTGGACCAGCGGACAAAGATCCAAAAACTACAAAGATATGACAAGTCCGTGAATAGGCGTTCCAAGCATATTGTAAAAGTGCTCGAGACACTTTGTCCTTTCCATAAATCACTCACAATCCGTACTAAATTTCCGGTACGCACAAAAACAATTTTCCTATATCGCACCTCGTAGTCAATAACTCCTTCAATGTCATATAAGTTTATTCAATTTTTTGCAGTGCCACAAGCAGCCGCCAGGCACAAATTTATGTGGGTACTTCGTGTGCCAATACATGCGTGAAATCTTAGGCTCTACAATAGTAAACAATGACGTAGAGGTTTGCCACGCTAACATCACACATTGATTCGTACATCTCATTCTCTATATAAGGTCTTAAGATAAAAATTTTCTATTTATAGCGTCTGAAGTTGCCTACGGGAGGACTGGTTCCAAATGAAATCCAAGGCATCTAGGTACAGCTCGCCTACTTCATCATAAAGGAAGTACTCAACAAGAACGGTGAGTTCCATGATCCAGATAATAACGATGAAGTCTTCCATACTCATCTACCACCTCCTAAGGCCCCTACTAACACTGAAGACTCGTAGGCTTATAGTTCAGAAAACTAGTTAATTTTTTTCTTACGGTGGTGTAAATTGATGTTTCATTAAATGTCAAGTTTATTATTGGATGGCAAGGCTTGCACATGTTCTAATTTATGTCATTTGATTTAAGAAGTTGTGATTGATCTGCTCATGTGTTGTTGCCCTTCTCCCGTGCGTGTGTGTGTGTTGATGGGTGGTGTGTGTGTGCTGCTGGTGTTGTATGGACAAGTAAAAAAAAATTCTGTGTTAGCTGCTGCTGTTGTATGGACAAGTAAAAAAAACTGAGTAGACTAGTATTCATAGTTACCGGAAACACCGTTCGTCCAAGTCGCAGTACGGGATTTGGGTTTGTGGTTCACCACTTTTTCTTCTAATTTTCACTATGAACACGAACCCTACACTATAAATCGGTTCGAGTTCGACGAATCTGGTTCACGATTTGCAGGGGTTTAGAGTGAATCCGGTAACTATGCTAGTGTTGCGATTTTGTTTCGTTTGCAATATCTGATGTTCTAGGTGATACATAGATGTGTACTTTATTGATGAGACATTATGCAGTTCAATGTTAATTTTTAATTCTCCTACAATTGTTTTGGTCATTTTATTCTAATGCATGCTCTTATTTATCTGTTTACGAGATATTATTAAGTGTATTCATCATCAGACGGAGATGATGATATCCTCGATGATCTGGATGAGATGATATTTGGCAAGAAGGAGGAAGCAATTCCGTGAAGGGCCCAAAAGCGTGATCTCAAGAAAGATGACCTAATCGATTTTAATACCTTCGATCCGGTTCTGAATTCCTCAGGGATCAGAAGATATTTGCTGTTTTATAGTGCCGAACGATGTATGTATTCATTTGGTAGAAGATTTCACATTCATTAGGATTTGGATCGCTTCGCATACAATCTTACTTGTGCTTCGCAATTTGTTCAGTTGATAATTTGCTGTAAGCAACAAATTCATCAGTTCTTCCACACTGGTATATTGTTGTTGTTTGATAAAATCGGTATATTGTGGTACATTGTAATTGTGTATATGCAAAATCTGTGATTGATGTATATGTTTCAGAGGGCATGGCTAGCAGCAACTGAGGCTAGCCCAAAATGAGGTTTTTTATTTTTTCGGTCAGGTACTATCTGTGGCGGTTGGTGGATAGAACCGCCACAGATAATATTGTTATCTGTGGCGGTTGGTGTATAGAACTGCCACAGATAGTTATCTGTGGCGGTTGGTGGATAGAACCACCACAGATAATATTGTTATCTGTGGCGGTTGGTGGATAAAACCGCCACAGATAACTATTATCTGTGGCGGTTAGAAAACCGCCACTGATAGGCACTATATCTATGGCGGTTCAATAACTGCCACTGATGGCAGTTATGAACCGCCACAGATGACCTTTTTCAGTGTAGTGGATGAAACCTAGAAGCAGGAGGACAAGGGTCTAGGAGGAAGAAATCAAGCAAACCACGGAGATGCGGCATCAGAGTGGCAGCAGGTGTCGCCGGAATGGTAGGATGAGGAGTCACGAGCGGGCGGTGATGGAGAGGGCGACTCGCGACTCACGTGCGGGCAACGACGGAGAGGTCACGGTGTCGCAACATGCGCCGAGGAGAAAATTTCACGGGAGAGGAGGGGATTCTTTCTTTCCCCGGGATATCAGGCGGATTGGGCTAGGGAAACCGCACCGGGTGGGCTACCAAATGGACCGGAAAATTTTCCCCGATAAATTTTCCATGTGGGCGCTCAACCCTGGGAACTGGCCGGGAACCTGGCTAGGAACAGTATTCTCAAACAAGCCCTTACTGTAACCAACTTCTCACAAAAGTCAATCACTGAGAGAACTGGAGACCCTTTATCCCTAAGAAAATCTAAAGCCAGCATCTATGGATGCATATATGGCGTATGTGTGATAGGCCATCCCGTACACTGCACGAGATGATCAACTCGGGCAACTAGCTGGATTCGCTCCTAGCTGGAATCAGCGACGTCTCGTCCATGTCTACTGGTGTTAGTCATGTCCTTGAGGTAATCATAAAGTTAATTGTATCTCGTCTATATTTATAAAATAATATGATTATTTTATCCCTTCAATAAATATCATTAGTATCGATCAATAAATTTATGAATTGTTCGTGAAACTCTTTATTCATATTTTAATATTATTCTAAATTATCCCTGATCCTATATCATCATATGAGATAATTGTAATTTATATGTCAACAAATGTATTGATTAATAATCATGTTTCACGCATCATAGATATAGAAATAGCAAATCAATAATGTGAACACATGTTGGAGAACATGGTATTGGAGTGACCCACCATGAGGATACTGTGGGAATTGTTATATTCTAAAGTACTATCAATTGACTCATACATAGTGTATGTGGGATATCCTTAGACCTGAGATCGTCATGATTTTCAACATGTGTAAAAGTATACTTTGGTGTTGGCAAATGCTACCCTATAACTTTCGATTTTACTATAAAACATGCGGAGGAATGCGAGCGATATCTTTGGGCCCCTCGATGTGGTTAGATTAAGGAAGTGATGGCCGTGCCGAATGTGGTTGAGGAGTCAATTGCAACTAAGTAATCTACCACAGAACGAACGAAGGATCGAGCTATCATAAGATGGTATGTTTCTCGTCTCGTGTTCGATCTTACATCATGAAGCAAAAGGATCGATACATGAGCACTATATGGCTCATCCGATATGATCTTTGTATATATTTGAAAGTTCCTATGCCCTACTAGAGGCCGCTGCTAACTTATGGTTCGAAAGGAGTTTCCGGACTATGACCGAATATGCATGAACCTATAGGGTCACACACTTAACAAGTTGGAATACATTGGTTCGGATCGGATCTGTCACTAATGGGCCAGGTGGGCTTTGCACCTTGGTTAGACCCCTAACGTAGGGTTGTGCCGAGAGGCTATATGAAGGGAGGCTAAGGAGATGCAACTGTTGTACTACCGCACCGAAAACTCTAGCTGTCACTGCTCAGGTCTTGTCATGCACGCTGGTGCTAGCACACTGTCGCATGGCATTCCTTCCCCGAATGTGTGGACTTCAGTAGAGGTGTTGCTACTACTGTGGCACTGATCGGGACGATCATTCGGACACATTTGACCATCACTCGAGGACGTTCGGCCACCGCTCGAGAACGATCGACCACCGCTCGATGACGTTCGGCCACCACTCGAGGACGTGTACTACATTGAATCAGGCTATTTCAACTCTCCTTCAACTACACTGCGTGTCTAATGGTAATAATCCATGATCCTTTACTTGCTTGGTAGCCCGGTTTACGTGGTAAATTTTTAATTTGGGCTTGTATAGCATACCTGTATTCCTTCAGCTCCCTCTATCCATCCATGGATGCAACTAGTTAACTACACCAACTGCGGTTAATTAGTACGTGCTAGCAACGTAGTTTAGTTAACAAGTATGTTATCGACCCCAGCTGTTTGCTTAAGCTTGCAATCTAATTAATACGGAGTACTTTACTTGCATGGTTAGTCTACACAAGTGGTAGAGCCTTGAAATTGTGTCAGCATGGGCAAGCCTAACTACTTAACAGCTCATGACGAAATCTAGGCTCAGAACACTTCGTTTCTACCATGTTTGTGATGGCAGAGTTATACTGTATCTTCGTAGCTTGTCGTCGAGGAGCCTAAACAGTCGCTCACTCTACTGGGGAGATGAATCCGCCGGTGATCTACACGGATTGAAGCAGAGGAAGAAGAAAAGCACAACGGTGGCGTTTGTATACACAGGTGGGTGGGTCGGTGGCGGGTGAACGATCTCCACCTACCGATCGATGAGACGCAGCAGTATTAGCAAATCGCCACCCCCGGTTCTCGAGACTGGAGAGAGACCCATCACCCGATCGATCGACCTGGCCCCTGTCTGATCAATTGTGACGAGCGATCCAACGTCGACGAGACATATGCATCACCTCAATTAGATAGATGGATAGAGAGAGATTGAATTATATATATATAAACGAAGTTGAAATACTTATTTATCATTTTGAGTATACTCATATATATATATATATATATATATATATATATATACTAGTCATGTGACCGTGCGTTGCAACGAAAACTCAATTTGCGATAAAAAATTTATTTGCAAAGAACACTAACTTTAGTTATGTTTCAATAGTAGGAAAAGTTTGTTCCTCCGAAGAGATTTGACTATCGGGTTAAATCCTCTTCCATCTCAACCATTTATGTTAGATCCAACGAATCAAATACTCTGAAGGAGAACGGACGATCACCACCAACTCTTAATTAGAATTAGTAGAGAGATATCAATTCTTACCATTGAATGACGAGAAAGTTATTGCCTTCCTCTTGCAGAAAATTTTCTTGCTTCTTGCACGCAGCCTTTCTCTTCACTTCTCTTCCTGCGTGTGTCTCCACTACCGACCGACCTCTCCTCTTGGAAATGAGAGTGGGTGCTCTCTAATAGGGAGTAGATGAAAGCAGAAGGCAGCGCACGCAGACGGATGGAAGTCAGGTCTCCCCGACATCTTCGTGATTCGCACGTGATTTGGTTGCATGATTCTTTCCTTTTAATCTATGCATTTCCAGATATGATGAGACAGAATTCCCATATTATGGGATATGGTGAGTATATCCTTCTATCCATGTAGGACATGATGAGAAAATCCTTCCATTTATAAGATATATGAATAACATCCTTCCATAGTAAGAATATGTGAATAGTGATATGCTAAAATAATATTTCTATTCAAAAAAGATACGATAAAATCCTTCCATCTTAGATATGATTAAATCCTCTTCTCTCTCAGCCGTTCATGTCAGATCCAACAAATCAGATACTCTAAAGGAAAACGGACCACTGCCACCAACTCCTAATTAGAAGTAGTAGAGATGTTATGGGATATGGTGAGTATATCCTTCTATCTATGCAGGACATGATGAGAAAATCCTTCCATTTATAAGATATATGAATAACATCCTTCCATAGTAAGGACATGTGAATAGAGATATGCTAAAATAATATTTCTATCCAAAAAAGATATGATAAAATCCTTCCATCTAAGATATAATTAAATCTTCTTCTATATCAGCCGTTCATGTCAGATCCAACAAATCAGATACTCTAAAGGAGAACGGACCACTGCCACCAACTCCTAATTAGAAGTAGTAGAGATATATATAAACGAAGTTGAAATACTTATTTATCATTTTGAGTATACTCATATATTAATTATAAGATATTTCAATATGAACCACACGAAAAAATTACAAGGGAGTATATATTTTTAGCGTATTTTGTAGATATCTTTATATATGGACATAAAAAGGAGTATGTCTAAAAAAATATATATACCATCTATCAAAAATGTAAATACCACCTAACTAGTCTTATGTACTCGTATACTACGCGTACATACCCTCCGTTGCGCGAGATACAGCATAGGGAGTAATTACTCTCGGGAGTAGAAAAGACACATATATATATATAAAGCCTTTTCCGTACTCCCAGGTGTACATACTCCCACCTCTAATATACCACTTAAACGAATATGTTATACTCCTTTATCATTTTCGGTATACTTTAATAATAATTATAAGATACTCCAATGCGATATAGTTGAAAAAATTTAATCGAAGCCCTTTATTTTTGCTATATACACTTTTCATATGTAAATGGAGTGTATACACAAATTATGCTATAAAAAGTGGAGCATAATGAAATTTTTCTTGGAACTCACTTTGGAGTATCTTATAATCAGTAGTAAAGTATGCTTAAAAGGATAAAGACGTATAACAATATCATTTAAACGGTATACTTATAGTGGTAGTACATACACCCAGGAGTATGGAATCATTTTTCTATAAATATTATACATATTACATACATACATACATACATACATACATACATACATACATATGGTAGCGCTAATCTGTGCTTACGCGTAGTTTTGCTATTCTACGCGCAATCCGTAATCCTGTGTCGCTGAACTAGTTAAATATGAACGCAAACGTTTACTGTGAACGCATGCATGGGCCGACTAATAAATGCCATTTGTAGTTCATACATGTATATGTTTGTTTTTTGATTTAGCCATAACATTTTACTGACAGCTCCAATTCACAAACCGTTTTCACCGGTAGCTTATTGACAACGAGATCAACACATTGATAAAAGTCTCGGTGCATAAAACAGATTTTACTATCTGTATACATAGATGTTACTATCGATATACATAGATTTTACTACTACAACAGAGGTCCAGCACCATGTGCGCTAGTAAAATGTAGTCGGTCATGAGTCACTAGTAATGTGTTTCGTAGTTTGTATATGAATCTGTTTTTTCTTTGATTTAGTCGTAACTTTTTATTAACAGCTCCAATTCAGAAACCATTTTCACCGGTAGCTTACTGACGACGACAGCAACACACACACTAATATAAGTCTCAGCGCATAAAACAGATCTTACTATTCGTATATATAGATGTTACTATCGATATACATAGATTTTACTATCATACAGTAGTAAATTAATGTACATTTAGCAGTAAAATTTGATTTATGTGACGTTTATTAGTGAGAATTATATCATATTGTTCCTCTCGTCATTAGTAATCTAATGGTGAAATTTGTTTGTGAATCGGGGTTGCGAATAAAAAGTTATGGCTAAAACAAAAAAAAACAGATTCATATATAACTAGAAAACACATCTTTGCATCTCTCGGTCACAGACATGCATGCAAAATTTTATAGTTTGTACATGAATCTGTTTTTTCTTTGATTTAGCCATAACCTTTTATTAACAGTTCCGATTTACAAACAATTTTCACCAGTAGTTTACTGACGATGAGAGCAACACACTGATATAAGTCTCGGTGTATAAAACAGATTTTACTATTCGTATATATAGATGTTACTGCCGGTATGCATAAATTTTACTATCATACAGTAGTAAATTGATGTACACTTGGCAGCAAAATTTGATTTATGCAACGTTTATTATCGAGTCTTATATCATGTTGTTCCTCTCGTCATTAGTAATCTAATGGTGAAATTTGTTCGCAAATCGGACATGCGAATAAAAAGTTACGGCTAAACAAATAGAAATCAGATTCATGTATATGTCTTTGCATCTCTCGGTCACATATGCATGCATTAATTCTGGACGATAAATATTCCAAGGCTCGATCGCGAATTTCATAGCGCTAAATAGTGGAATGTTCGGCTCAGTCAGACTACAAAACCGACCAACGTGTAGAATTGCTTAAACTACACACGGCTACAAAATAGTAGTTATATATATATATATATATATAATTCAAGCGCCTAGCTCAAATCTTACTCGTTGGATCATAAGGATGGCGCAGATACAAGCAAAACTGTACTTCCATGCCACTAAAAGATGGAGGAATTAGGAAATGTTGGAGAAGTATATATTAGAATGCCTTGTTGAAAATTTGTGTAGAATCGAGATTACTGGTTCTCATTATTCTGTAACGTTAAGATCATTATATATGTCCCCAGACAATAATTGTACGTATATACCAAAGCAGTTAAAATCGACATGCTAGATAGCTTTCCATGTTTTTGTAGCTTATTCTTTTAGAAGGCACTCTTGATATTTAAAATCGACATGTCATGATTTAAAAGGGGTCTAAGCAAAAGTCTAAAGATGGGGAGGTCTGGTAGGATTTACCACCCCTAAATGAGTGATTTAGGGGGGAAAATATAGGGGTTTGGGTTGAAGTTGCTCTAAGCATATATATACCTTTTAGTCACTTGGATTTACATGATTTAAATAGCATAAAGAAACCATCACAGTGTGAGTTAAGCAAATCTCCTAGAATGCTTTGTTTAGGTGTGAAATTTGCGTACGTGGGACCCACATTTTCCCCTCTTGTGCCCATCTACTCCTGCGGCTTGTTATGCCTGACCCACGTTGACGCTTGCGTCCGTCTTGTCTTTGGCAGCACATATATCCCCTTCAACTCCCCGTGGGCAGCGGTGGACTAGGATTCGAAAACTACAAGAATTTTAAGAGAAATTGCTGCAGCAATAAAATGATTTCCAATATATGATGGCACAAAAAGAAGCGTCGAATGTTCTATTAAAAAAACTTGATAGTGCATTTGCATCAAGATTTTCTAGATGTTTAATTTGATTACCTCAATGTCCTAATTCTTGAAAAAACAATGCTAAATAGCTCCATAAAATATTCAATCCGAATTTTAAGGCCTAGCTGCCCGTATATATAGAAATCTAAAATATCAAAATGTTCTTTTGCTTTGATTCGAGTATGACTCTGGTACATTTTGTAGATCTGGTAGTTTAGGTTTTGTTCATGGCTTCGGGGACATGTAGATCCGGCAGCATTCCGTGCGTTATTCTATTTTGCTATGTTCTTCTGCTTTGATTTGAGCATGACTGGGGTAACTTGTGTAGATCTCGTAGTTTTGGTTTTGTTCATGATTTCGGGGACATGTAGATCCGGCAGATCTAGGTTGTTCAGTGTATGAAAAATGCATATATGTGCTTAAACCAAGGATAGAAGAATTGCATAGTTCTAGTGTAGAAAAATTGCTTCAGATGTGCTGATGACATGAATAGAAAAATTGCGTAGATCTGCACTTTAGAAAAATTGCAGTGAAGAGTTGGATTGTTCCATTCGTTTTGGTGATTGGGAAGAGTGGATTCTTTTTAGTTGCACGAGGGCACTGGACATGTCGACACACCCATTTTAATTTTTGTCTTGGACTAAGCTCCGATTGTTCTATCTAGCTGGAACTCATTCTCTATGATTGAACTTTCATGTGCAGCATGTTACATTCGGTTCTTCATTTGTGCCTACGGTCATCAATGCATTCTAAGCATTGCACACATTACTGAGCATTGCATCCATTGGTCAATGATGTCATTCTGTCGTAGGTGCATCCTTTCGATGCTGCAGCTATGTAATTAGAGAAAGGTTGTGTCAACACCATCGTGGACTATGCTGAACTAATCATGTCGTACTACTATCTTTCTTACGTAGATGGATGAGTTGGCTCGTAGGCGGCACATGCTCATTGTTAGAGGGGCTGGTATAGTTACTGTCATGTGTATGTACATGCTCCTTATCCTACGAAGACGAAGGGCACGTGAGGCACGTATTACCTATGCTCCAATGTTGGAAAGGGACATCGCAAGGTAATCAAACCTACGGTGGATCTACCATTCAGATGATACCCATTGCCTTGAGCAACTCAGGATGTCGAGGGCCCCCTTTTTTGAGCTTTGCAATTTGCTTCGTGAAAGGTCGCTACTACGAGATAGTATCAACACCTGCGTTGAAGAACAACTAGCCATGTTTCTCTTAGTTGTGGGGCATAACCATAGGTTTAGAGCACTCCAGCCTATCTTTCGGAGATCAATTGAAACCATCAGTCGATACTTTCATCAGTTGAAAATCTTGCACTTCAAATTGTTGCATTCCAAGAAGATTTGCTACCAAGCAATGATGGCCTACGGGCTGTAACATTCCTTCCTGTGGGTGGTAGCCAGAGGGATGCACATCCGACTGCATATGATGAGGAAATGCAACATGACAACAAGAGTCTTAAAAAGCTAGAAGAAAGGATGGAAAGAGTAGAGGACATGCTAAAGAAATTAGACAATATAGCTATCTTTGTACTGTTGCTCCTTTTATATGATGTACTAGGTAAGTAGCAGTAGACAAACTTTGCTTAAAATGTTGAATGCTTGTATGCTCACCTTAATCATGCTGGATGCTTTTATGCTTAGCTTAAGCACATTGGATTGTAGGTGTTAATTGTTAAGTTTTCAATGAGATGAGCAGTGGAGCAACAGAGGACTGATTATGGCACTCAGGTATCCATTTCAGCATTTGAGGCCGTTGATTATTCTCCATTCTCCTTTAGATTTCTGTAAATTGGCTAACATGATTTGTTGCTAGGTATGCAAGTATTCTTTTCAATGATTGGGTCGTAAAACATAAACTTCTCTATCTACCTGTAAAACAGAAACTCCTCTCTGGAACTATTTATGAATTTACCTTTTGAATTTGTTTAACATGTTGACGGTGCTGATTTGTCTTACAATGTTTCTCGTTCGTGATTGTGCAGTTGTAGCCGCAGAGAAATGAGGCTTAAAACAGTCAATGATGACAAGGCATTAACTGTTGTTGTAACTAGCTGTTGTTTCAGGACTTCAGATTCCATATTGTTGTTGACCTTCAAGCAATCTGATGTATAATTCAAACCGGTATTAGTCTGGAATCTGATTGCATGTTGTATATATGTTGTTGTGTTCTATGCAGTGCAATGCTTGCTTGACTTGTGCACCATAAGGCATTACACTGTATTAAATCCCAAGTTTGCTAGGATCTGTATGAATAACATCATATTGCCGAAGCTGGTTCTCCAGATCAAGCATACCAGTATCCGTGGCCATTGCACTTACATTGTATACGTAGAATTAAAAGACAAACTAAAAAAAATTAAAGGTTCCAAATCATATCCCAGATTACATGCTTGATGCTCAGATTACATGGATGGTGCTCACTGACAATGTACCACAAAGCAAACAACAAATTAAAGTCATTCTTATTCATATTAAATGGGAATGACTTCACCAAAAATCATGAATATTTCATCAATCATCCAAGTGGAGGTAACCTTACCATCTCATGCAAGAGAGTTACCACACTCAGCCAGATGCAGCCAACCAAATAACATCTCTTCTATGCACTCAACCATTCTACCTCCTAATACAGCCAACCAAATAAAGTCTCAGCTCAGCCAGGATCACCAGATACAGCCAACCAAACACCCTTACTTGTATATCCTCAGCCCGTCTCCCACTAGCCAGGATAGGTCATACAGTACATGCTAGGGCCATACAGGCAACCAAACAGGCCTTAGTATATTAATCTCCATCCGACATTCAAAAAAATTAACTGGTTTCTAAAAAAATAATTAATTGATATATAGTCATTCCCTAATTTGTTTGCTAAAGTACAGCATGTGGAGTCTATGCAGTAGTAAGATCTCACAACACATCCTGTAAACTAAAGTGCATTTGACAGTAAAATCTTATTCATCTGGTATTTATTAGCGAGACTTATATCATATTGTTTCTATCATCGTCAGTAAGCTACCGGTGAAAACTATGAAAATGATTATATACTCCTAGGTGTACGTACTCCTACCTCTACTATACCGTTTAAATGATGTTTTTATACCTCTTTATCATTTTGAGTATACTCTAATACTGATTATAAGATACTCCAAAGTGAGTTCTACAAAAAAATTCATGAAAGTCCACCCTTTGTAGCATAATTTGTTTATATATTTCTTTTACATATGGAAAAGGGTATGGAGCAAAACAATAAAGGACTCTGATGAAATTTTTTCAACCATGTCGCATTGGAGTATCTTAGAATTATTATTGGAGTATACCTAAAGTGATAAAGGAGTATAAAACGTTTATTTAAGTGGTATATTAGAGATGGGAGTATGTACTCTCAGGAGTACAGAAAAGACTTTATATATATATGTGTGTGTGGCAAACATATCCAGTGAAAACTTTGTGAAATCCACGTGTACAAGTTTTGAAAAATGCTCAAAAAATTATCATAAGTTGGGGAGGTGAGCTTCTACAATTGTGCAAAATTTGAAGACCAAACTCAATCGCATTTGAAAGATAAGAAAAGACAAATTCAGTTTTAAATAGTGATTTTCACTGTTCAATACTATTCATTTCCCTATTTGTCTTTTTCATATCTTTCAAATATGATTGAGTTTGGTATTCAAATTTTGCAAGATTGTAGAAGCTCACCTCCCCTACATATGGTATTTTTTTTAGAATTTTTTAAAACTTGTATATATATGGGTTTTACTGAGTTTTGACGATAAAGGTGGTTTTCAAAAATTTATTGCTGTGCCGTGGGCGGTGTGGAGTGGTGTGATGCGGTGTGGTGGTCCTCAGTCATCACTGGTAGTAACGCCCAAATCATCATCGCTATTCCCTATTTCTCTTCCTACGCGTGGCCTTCTCATCTTTCCTCCCCTCCCTGCTCCTCTCTTCTTTTCCCTGTCTCAACTGCAAAGCTGACGAGACCCGAAGTCTTCTCTGCTCCATCGCCAGTACCGATTCTACTGTAACGAACATGCTTAACTAGGCCTCTCTCTCTCTCTCACACACACACATATATACCATTCCTTGTGAGCACAAGATAAAGCATGTGAGGTTTCTTGATTGGTTTGCCCGTCATGTACTGGTTTGCGTAGTCGCATTCTGTGTCGGTCCATGGAGATGAGGCTGTGCTTGGTGGTTGCGTTCCTGATCCTCTCCTTCCATGTCCATCTTGGAAGCAGCAGCTACGATGCTCAGCAAGGTGGGTGGGTGTGCGCGCGCGCGCGCCTCTGTTCTTCTGAACATGTCAATTGCTGCAAGTCTTTCGTCCAGTTAATCCTTGTGTTTTTGTTATAAAGAGAAAGTTTCGCTACTTCCTTCTCGTGCCTTGAGATTATTGATACTAGTATGAATTAACTGTAGGAACGATGAGCCGGGAGGAAGACGTGCACTCCGCAGCTCGGTGAGATCTCTGACGACATCTTTCATGTTTAGGAATGCTCTGAATTTCGGTGTCACTGTGGCAACTTCCAGTAGGTTTTCTGTCAGTGCAGTCTTGTAAAAGGCATTACAGTAGCGTCCTTCATGCAGATATTTCATATCTTTCATCACAAGTTTCCACTTTTCACTTGAAATTTAGTAAACAAACGCATGCAGATCACTGAAAATAGTGCAAAAATATTCGGTGCAACTGTCTTCTTTAGATTGCATTGAATAGGTAGAACAATTTGAGTGCTGGGAATAATGTCGCTGCTGTCAGAAATGGACAGCTGAACCACCAAACAACCCCAGCTCTTGTCCAATTGTTCTTCACTTCTAATGCTCACACTCTATCTGGACCCAATCATTGATAGGGTAATTCAGGCGAAACATATCCGAAAAGCTCTGCAACAACCTAAGAGGTACAGATCCAGGCAGCATTTCGGTAGCAAGGCAGGATGGACAAATCTTGGAGCCTACGCTCCACCAGCATACAGAAGTTGGTACACCGGAGGCAATTTTCAGGGAAGCTCCTTTCACCAGCCAGCGTCGTCGTCGTTTTCACCAAACCCGTTCGGAATGCCGAATCAGCAGCCACCGTTTCCACAGTGGCCACCCTGGCCATGGGCACCGAATTTGCCGCCATTGCAGGGTAGTGGCATCCCATCAAGTGCTCCTGCATCTTCACCGGTGGTCCCCAAGCCTTTGCCGTTGCCTCGGCAGGCTGAGAAGCCTGCACACAGCATTGCATTGCCCCCGCAGCCTGTGCCGATGGCGACCGACGGCACTGCTAGTCCCGCGGTGACCGGAGCTGCGCCTGAGGCGAAGCATGCTGGTGCTCCTAGGCCTATCTATGTCATTGCTGCGGCGGGAGCTTCCTTCCTAGTGGCCATGTCCATGGCGCTGTTCGTCTTGTGTTACCGGTCCAGCAAGGTGGTCACCGTGAGGCCGTGGGCGACCGGTTTGAGTGGACAACTGCAGAAAGCGTTTGTGACAGGTTCGGTTCATCTCTGACACTCTGTTAGTACCATATTTCCATTTGTAGCACATAGCTTCAGAGAAATGCTTGAGCGATACGGCTGCTTTCTCAGGTGTGCCTGCGCTGAAGAGATCAGAGCTTGAGGCTGCCTGCGAAGATTTCAGCAACGTCATTGGTTCCTTGTCGGATTACATGATGTACAAGGGCACATTGTCAAGCGGCGTTGAGATTGCAGTGATATCGACGACGAAAAAGTCCGCCAAGGAGTGGTCCAAGCACTGCGAAACACAGTTCAGGAAGAAGGTCACTACAAGGATGAAACTTACCAAATTAATCTGAAAAATGCATGAAACTGAACAGTCTACCTTGGAAGATACTACTATTCTAATCTTTTCGTACCAATCGTTATTGTGTTGTGTCAGATAACAAGCCTATCCAGAGTTAACCACAAGAACTTTGTGAACCTGCTCGGCTACTGCGAGGAAGAGAAGCCATTTACAAGGATGATGGTGTTTGAGTATGCTCCAAATGGCACACTCTTTGAGCATCTCCATGGTAATGGAGTTGCATCAACACAATAAATTAAGTGTACCACTATATGACATCAATTTTTCACGAGTTGTTTCTCTGTAAGATAACTAAGTACGACGATGATCTTTCCTGTAGCGAGGGAAGATGGTCACCTAGACTGGCCAGTGCGCGTGCGAGTGGCGGTCGGGATCGCCTACTGCCTGGAGCACATGCACCAGCTGAGCCCCTCGGAGATCCTGAGGACGCTGGACACGTCGACCATCTACCTGACCGACGACTTCGCAGCAAAGATCTCCGACGTCTTCTTCTGCGAGGAGACCAGGGGGGCGACGGAGATCGCGAGCCTGTCACCGGTCCTGTCCGACAGGGAAAGCATCGTGTACAGCTACGGCATGGTGCTGCTGGAGATCATGTCAGGCAGGTTCACGGCGTCAGAGGGCGGGCTGCTGGAGGGCTGGACGGCGAGCTTCCTCGGGGGGGAGAGGCGGCTCAGGGACGTCATGGACCCCGGCCTGGGCAAGTCCATCCACGCCGAGACCGTCGACAGGCTCGACAGCGTGATACGGTCCTGCACCGATCGGGAGCCGAGGAGACGGCCGACGATGCCGGAGGTCGCGAGGCAGCTGAGGGAGATCACCGCCATGCCGCCGGACGCCGCCACCCCCAAGGTGTCGCCGCTGTGGTGGGCCGAGCTTGAGATCATCTCTACAGAGGCCACCTGAAGATGGATGTGGAATTGCAGAGATAACCTACCTGATAGTGCTTTGCTAGAGCATTACAAATTGTTTAGTTGCTTTTTTTGGATGCTTTAACATTGTCATGCGTCAATCAACATGAATCAGTTTGTAAACATCTGTATATATATGAACTAAGAGGAATTGCAGTGTGTGCATGTAATTAATGCAGCACAGCTAGGATCAAATTCAGTGCTGCTAGTGACTCGTGAGGTGATTAACATGGTGAAATAAATACTATATAGTTCTTCACATTGTAGAACCAGTAATATTATTTGCATACAATACATGGGCAAATTTTACTTTGAGCAGTGAAATTTCTCGAGCACAGATCCTGACTGCCTGAGTACCTGATGCTCAGAACAAATTTCATCAAATAAAATTCTGATACCATTTGCCAAGACATTACTCAAACCGACAACGCAACAATCTGGAAATAACTTCTCATAGCAACAAGGATTAATCTGGAGGGCACGCAAGCAGATGAAAAGAACATTGCACTGCAATGGATAATAACCTAATACCTCTTCATAAGTTTAAATCTGCTGGGCATGAAAAATGACAGCAGCAACATCAGCAGCACTGAATCGATAAACACCGACAAAATACATTAATAAGTTTAGCTGTTCATTGGCAGAATCCACCCCACCAAATATGATGCATAACGACATGACAGACTAACGACAAAGCACAGAAGCCTACAACAGGGATCCTACGACACGCTACATATATGTTGGTATCCTTTCATTCATCTGTGGCAAATGGACTTCGCACAACCACAAAATGAAACCTCCGCCATAATTAACAACAAAATGTCTCATATTAAGAAACCAGTGCTTGGTTTATCATTCCCTGGGTCCATGACGCAGTTTCCCTGACTTCATCGTCTAAGTCGAGGCACTCCCTCAAGAACTCAGCGTGGAAGAGGTGGCTCTTGAACAGGTCCTTCGACCTCGGGCCAAGTGTGTCCGCAAGATCACCCAGGACAGCAACTGCAGCCTTTGTCACACTCTCATCCCTGAAAGTATAGACACGCACATGTAAGGATAAGAAGCAGCTAACAATCACCCATATAACAAAAATAGCAATGTACATGAAGTGCACCTGCTCCGGTCTTTGTAGACGGCTTCAGTGAACTGCAGCAGATGCTTCGCGTAAGGTATCATCAGCTGAGCTTTTGGGCCCTTTATACCCTGAAGTATGCCAGAGTAGGCCTCAAATATTCCCCGTCTGAGCTGGTTACCATAATCAACCATATCCTCATCATTTTGATCCAAAACACCAAGAAGCTCTGCAGCGCCTTGAAGCATTGGCATGGCATATGGCAGGTATTTCTCGAAATTCTCACCAATAGCAAGAGCAATATCCCCAAAGCATGAGAAAATCGGAGGCTTGACAGACCGATTGAGCATTGAATTTGACAGGTCCTTGAGAAGAACAGTCATAATTCCATCACAGAAGGGCAAAACTTTATCTTCCAAGGCACGGCAAATATCACCCACCACCCCTACAGAGATGGAGCATACTTGGTACTCTTCGTAATTCTGCAAGCCTGCTTCCAGGTATTTGAAAAACTCAGGCATATATTTCACGAAATCTGGACCAGTGGCATAAGCAAGAGCACCGATGGCAAGCATTGCTTCTTCATGTACAGTAGAACTGTGGCAAGCAAAGACACGGAGAAACAGAAACATCAACTGATCAGCAGTCTGCCCAATTATGGACTTTGCATCTGAGCTGCTCAGTTTCTGGATGATGACCTGCAGTACACCACACAGCAAAGCCTGCAGATCGCTTTGCTTCTCCTTGTCACCTGATGAAAGTATTTGGAAATCAAACGTCAAGTTCAGTCTTCTCATGATCTCCTGCAATAACTGGCCTATAATGCCTGAAGCTTCAGGTATGTTGCTGACTCTGACAATCTCATTCAATGCTTCATAAGCAGATGCACGAAGCCTGAAATGGGTGGTATCAGCACGATCTGCAGCAGAAAGGAGAGCAGCGATAACATTAGGAAGATAAGGTGTAAGCACAGATGAGATCGACTCTGCATCTTCGAAACCTTGGGCAAGAAAATATATGGCTCCACAGACTTTCTCAGCCACATTTGGAACATCTTTACTACTCTCCAGCAACACAGTCATGATACGAGGAAGGTTTGCATTTGTTATAATTGGATTTGCACTGGCTGGAGAATGCAAGAGTTCAAATACCCTCCCAAGAGTCCATGCAGTAGTGTCTTTTACTTGGCTGTTTGGATCATTCATTGTGTTGAGCAAGAAATCAAGTCCAGCCTGTACCAGGGGAGCAAGTTTATCAACAGAGGGACCTTCAAGGATAGAACCAAATGCAAAAGTAGCTGCCTCACGACAATGCCAATCCGGCTTTGTGATGTTAGTCTCAACAAATGGCATCACAAGAGGGACAATTGCATCACCAACACTTCTAGCGATGAGTCCAAGGCATGTCCCACCACTCATGGAAATGTTCCACATATTGTCATCTTGATCTTGATCTTGATCTTCCTCTTGCTTCAACAGAGTTTCTAGCAGCATTGGAACAAGTGAAGGGAGGGCCTTTTCAATA
Organism: Otatea glauca; assembly: GCA_036346275.1. Taxonomy (NCBI): domain Eukaryota; kingdom Viridiplantae; phylum Streptophyta; class Magnoliopsida; order Poales; family Poaceae; genus Otatea; species Otatea glauca. The sequence continues at coordinate 34,023,220 of CM070719.1, forward strand.
AAGCGATAATGCACAGTAGAATTTGCATCATCAGATCCCTCGTATTCTTCTTGGAGTTCAATCTCTTCATCACAAATAGTGCTCCAGAACTCAATAGCTTGAAGTGCAACTGGCTCCTCATCTCCTTTGACAGCGTTAGCTGTCAGGTTGAATATGGTTTGCATATAAGAATCTAAGTGCACATAATATGTTGATGCAATGGCAACGAGGCATTCGAAAGCTGCCTGCCTGATATCCACTTCTTTAGATACAGCAGTATCACAAATTACCTTCATTATATAATTTCTCTCCATATCATTTGCAAAGTTGCTCTCAGCAAAATCAAGAGCATTATATAGAGCTTTAACTGCCGCAAGACGGACTTCATGACTTAGCTCTGTCTGGTTCATACCCTGGACCACAGCAGTGAGAACAGCGTTCACTTCATCCTGCTCCAAGTGCCGAGGAGGAATCTCCTCGCAGACATACCCCAATGCCTCTAGAGTTGCTTGCTTTAGTGGAGCAGATGCACCCGACTGTGTCATGTTGCCTAGTAATTTGGCAATGAGATCTTGCCATTCCCGACGTGGTATCTCAATGGATGCAACCTTGGCAATGACTTGTGATGAGCTCTGCCTTGCATCAAGCACCGAAGATCCTAGAGTTATCAGCAATGATTCCTTAATCTTCAATTTAATCGATGGATCAAGGTTGACCCATTGTTGAATCAGTAGCTCCTTCTTCGCAGAATCCTTTGCATCCAACGAATTCTTAAGGATAATACCAGCAAGTCTTCTAGAATCTGGTGGTCTTTCATCATTTGAGAGCTCAACTGATAAGGAGAGGAGGAAGTTGGGAAGATTCTGCTCCTGGAACTGCTTGAGGCTGGCTTCTGCTGCTGTCCGAAGATTAGCATCCGGAGATTGAGCAGCCAGCAGAATCTGAGTGATATCCATGGTTGTATCAATTTTCCTATCAAACATCAAAAAAACAGATTTCTCCAGTTAGCAATGTTCAGGGAAAAGCAATTACACACAAATTTAAAAAATGGCATCTATCAACACTCGTAAATCCTAAGGGGCACCGGGCCAGTTTGACCTAGCTTAGGCCCTGTTTGGTAGAGCTCCAGATTCTGGCTCCACATCAGTTCTGAATCTTGTAGGCTAAAATAAATAGAATTAAGTTTATATTTTTAGTCTAAAATTAAATAATATGACCTACCTAAACACTCTTAATATACCCACGGATCCAGCTTCACGGATCTGTGAAGCTACAAATACCCAGCTCCACCAGATCCATGAATCTGGTGGAGCTGGAGCCGTACCAAACAGGGCCTTAGTCTTCTTCTGTATGTCAGCTTTGAATCCTTTTGCATTAAGAACCACATAAGGACACTTACAATATTAGTCAAAAGCATTGTTTGGTAAATTATAATTATAATATAAAACATTCACTACTTATGGAACCCACATTCATAAGCTAGTTAATTGCCTGTTACATACAGATTGTTTATCCCTGTCAGCAAGCCAAGTTTCTCAGTTAGTTAGCTGAATAATATCCTTTTTTTACCACATTATGCTGACAGTGTCAGGATCTTGAACAAGCCAAATCAAGTTATATCAATCTACAGCGAGCAAACACATCTAGGCTATCCGTCCAACTTGACACAACATAATCATGGGGTCAGCTACAACATCGCCATGTTAAGGAAGGAGACACACAGAGCCGGACTAACCTAAGCAGTTACAATCCACGACTGAACACTCTCGGTCAGCACATACCAAGACTCTCAGGTCCAGTCCACAGAAAAATTCAGGCTGACCTAACCTACACAGTTAGTGGCAGGGGCGTATGCACCTAAAGAGGGGGTCACAGGATCTGATTGAGATCTTGTGTGCTATTAACAGTCTAACAAAAAAAAACAAAGCAACATTGGAGCACTCCAATTGCGGACGCATGTACACTTTTACACACATTACATGGAACATCAGAAAGATCTGGATTCGCTGGCTCACGAGAACATAAAAGTTTAGGGCAAAGAAAATCTACACCCTTTTGCAGCATCAACTGGGTTGTGGGAGTACATATTTACTTGTTAAATCCTAACAAATACAACCTCATCATGGTAAAAAAGCAATATCTGAAACTCAACACGCCATGACAAGAGACCTACACATTTTGCATTTTCTATTGCCTACCAAGCAATACCATCTACACCCAATGTTAGTAACCTACTACCACAAGTGCTTATTAGCATAAAAAAAAGAGAGGCAGAAATCAGCAGTAGAAGACCATCAAGCCACGCAAACGTCCCTACCCCTTCAACTCAGAGAGATAATCCGCAAAAAAAATGCAGCAAGAACCCGCCGCGAGTTAGGTTCTTGCAAGGCGGTAACAAAGACCGTGCGCACGAACTTCCAACCGCAAACTACAACGAGATGTGCAGGAAACTGCAGGGGAACAATCCAGTGCCTGGTTTTTCCACGAAATAACCCAGCGCTTTTGCCGGTGAAAGATTCGGATTCGGTCGCTCACAGCAAAGAACAGAACAAATTAGGGCAAATCCTTTTTCTCGAGGAAAACATTAGGGCAGAGCGAAATCGATCCAAAAAAAAGCGCAGAGCTTACCAGCAAAACAAATCGGGCCGGGGCGGATCTGGATCTGCACTCCCCTCCGGTCGTGAGGGATCCCCTCCGCTAGTGAGCGAGAAGAGGCGGAGGGGTGGGGGCGCTCCGACGGGAGAAGTCGCGTCTCGAGGAAGCGGTGTCGATGATGGAGGCGGCCGAGGGCTAGGGTTCGGTGGTGGGATGGGATGCCTGCGAGTTCGCCCCGCTCCCAACCAAATGGAACTCGACTCCGGCGGAGGGGAGGGAAATAGAGGCAGCGGCGGCGGAGGCTAGGGTTTAGAAGGCGGGATTCGGGGTTTTGGTGGTGGGCTTTCCGGACGAAGATGCGGGAATCGCGTGGGTGTTTAACCCCAGCGGGCGCACTCGATCGGACGGCCCAGGAGAGCTCCACCGGGTGACTGGGCCTTGCGGGGACGATCGGACGGTCAGCTATGACACGCCTTCCTTTCGAAGTGCGCGTTTGCCTTCAGTTATTGCAGTGCGTACTAGTCGGATGCCGAAAACACATTTTAAACTAAATAGGCAAATCATTATCTATTTATCTATACCCCTTTATAATGCACCTAATCAAATTTTCCTACGTCCACCTTAAATAATGCACCTCATTAGAGATGGCCCAATGTTCGTGCACCCAGCAAAACGTCCTCAGAAACTTGCATTCATCAAAATGAACGTCTCAGATCTTTCCTCAGTTTTACTCACCCACATCCGATGGTCATTATTTAGTGTGTCTAATCATCCCTGTGGCCCACAACAGACCTCCCCCACCTACATATTTGGAAGGAGAGCGAATCAAACAAGGAAATAAATAAGGAGGATCCACATGCAAGGAAACCAGATTTGAATTTTTTACTGGCCAAAATTGTACGTACTACATATTTGGAAGGAGGTTGAATCAAACAAGGAAATAAACATGGAGGATTCGCATGCAAGGAAATAAGACTTGAATTTTTTATTGTCCTGGCATTGTGATCGTATTTGTTTCCGAATATGACCCTTCTCGAGATTTTTTTACGGATCTAGCCCCATAGAGCCTAATTTGGTATACGGAGGCGCTGAATTTTTGTTTTCATTTTTATCTAAGGAATCAAGCGTCTGTGAGTCTTTGCTTAATTTTTTCAATTTTTCTTGGAACCGGTAATTTGGCGAAACAATCTTTAATTTTATCTTTTTTCCTTGCGGATCCAATGATTGTGAGCGCAGTTTATTTTTCCGAAATCATCCCTGTGGTCCACAACAGACCTTCCCTCATCTCCAGCATCAACAAGGAAAAGGAAAAAATGTCCTGGAATCAAGGAAAAGGAAACAAACGTCCTGGAAAAGGAAAGGACCATACATTATGTCTGCCGGAAAAGGAAGCGGGAGATGGGGCGTGGCACGGGAGAACGTAGGTCTGCAATGGCTCCATGGTCGCCATCAGTGGCTTTGCCGACGCGGTGAGGTTGCTGGTCAGCGACCTCGCGGCCGCCGTGCCTCGGCAAATTTATAATTTTTTTTTTGAAAATAATTTTATTAAGTACAAAATAATCGAAAGTTTTTTTGAGAATTTTTCTAGAATTTTTTAACCTAATGTGCTGTCTTTTCAAAAATCCTTCTATATTTAAAAAAAATGAAGGCAACTCACCTGTAGTTTCTTTTAGCTGCAGTCCAGACCAGAGAAGTTTCTTCTCTTCCCTCCCTCCATTAAAGCAAGAAAGAAGCTCCAAAGCTCCATCAATCCCGCACCAAATCTCCTCTTTCCATCTATGGTGTTAATTCCCCAAATTTCGTGCTATTGCCAAAATTTCCTCCCAATCTGATTTGATCCCAAATTATGGTTTCCATAAATATGATTGTTTCGGTGCTATAAAAGCCGGCGAGCTCTTCTCCACCCCATCGCATTGCGTAAATCCCCAAGTGCTCCCTCTTGTAAAGATCGCGGATTTTGGAGGTAACCCAAGCCATCACCGTCATCTTTCCGTGAAATTCACCGCAACCGTGACTCCTCCCTGCGGCGTCGGTGTCGGCGATCTCGCCGCACCGATCTTGACCCACTCGACCGTGGCCACCCCGGCCTTCCTCCCTTGCCTGGCCAAGCCGGAGAGCACGCTGTGTTCTTTGTAGAAGCTGAAAAAATAATCTAAGATCGGAAAATTCTTTTTCTTTCTCTTTCTTGATTTAAAATCTTTTGGGAGCCGTTTTACGCTATTCGACCTCTATTTAGTTCCGTTTTCTTTCTAAATTCATTTAAAATTCTAAATTTCTCTTTTATTATTAAGTGTTGTATTCATACTTATCTTCTCATTTAATTGATAAGCGGGTGTGCTGCCGTCGTAGCGTTAGCACAGGCACTATACTAGTAAAAATAAAATTTGTACTCGAGTTGTCATTGGGAGGGAGAAGTGGGGTAGTTTGGATGGGGGAGAGGGTGGGGTGAAAAGAAAGATATGTGGTTAGTTTTCTTGTTATTCGTGAGAGGTGGATGAGTGTGCCATAGTTTGTGGTCTTTATGTCGATGTTGTTTTTCTTAAAGAGGAATATAGTGAGGACAGAAAACTATCACTAACTTGTATTTATATATTAGTAAAGATATATTGAGATAATTGAAAATGAAATCTACAAGTACACGTGGGGTTGGCCCGGCCAAAGAAAAGCCTAGTTTATTTTGGTCCTAACTTGATACCCAGGCTCGGCTTGTTAAAAACTATAGGGTTAAGCTGGGCTTATATCGGGCCATACCATATCTCATTTTTCTAGGGCTTTTTATTTTTTGAATAAGTTTATATTACTGTTGGCACCAAAATTTGGCTAGAATAGCCGATTTAGGAAATAGAGTCCAAGTATGGAGAATTCAAGTGTGGGTAAAAGATTCTAACCAATATCGGTTTAAGAGGAAGTTTGTATTTCGGAAATTGAAGCCGATACTGTCAGCACCAAGATTTGGAAATATATGTCTGATTTGTCAAGCGAGTTAAATCTAGATATCGAGCCAACGTCGGTTCAAGCAAGGAGTTTTATCTTCAGAGATAGAGGCCGATACAGTTCATGATTTGTGACGAATCGGAGAAGGATGCAATCGTCCTGCACGCTATAAAAGGGGACCTAAGGCGAGCTGAAGAATAGACAACAATCAATCAAACAACTCGCATCTACTTTTATTTACTTTCTATCGATTAGGAGTAGCCTTTGTAATTTAGAATCCCCTTGTAATTCGTTTTTTTATCAATAAAGTTGTGCATCGCCGATTGTTAATCATTTTCGATCACACCAATCTACGGACCGCCCACATTGCCGACTATGTGCGACCCCATTCCTGTGAAAAGCCTACTACGGATTACATGCATCATTTCATAGACTACCCCAAGAACAGTTTCCCAGAGCTAGCCGACGGCCCTCGATAAACTGCTATGCTATAATTTGATACACTTGAGTGGGTCCGAGAGAAGCACCGCAGAACAAAAATCGGTCAAGCCATATATTTAGAAAAGCTATATGCTCCTTGTTGGATACTAGACCAATTCCCTTGTTGTTGCTAATGTACTTGCTCCAACCTTCTCCCTTAGAGTGGATTCACTTGTGTTGAAGTTTGGCGCTATAGGGCGATACTTGATCCCCGTCTGACCTCAAACAGCAAAGTTGTGTTACGTCCAATAGAGTTGGGCCTATCGGACCTATTCTAAACATAAAAGCGTTGAATGTATCCGACCAAAAGTAATATGACATAGCCACTGAGGGCTCATTGGCTTCAGGATCAGCTAGAGATAAAGGAAGACATTTAGCTATCCCCATCTGCTCCCACACATACATTTTTTGAGCTGCTAGCCGATTGTACCAATCTCGCCAACCTTTTAATGCTGCCGGCCAAACTCTAAAACTTTTGATCCATCCTTCTATATTATACTTTGGAGCTGATAATGGAAGGCGAGTGATCTCTTGTTCTATGACAACCGATAGGTCAAGGTTTTCTATTGGACCTAAATAATATTGGTCATTACTGTCGGGTATGTGGATGAATACCTGATGAGGGTCCATTGAGAAGTTTGTCGAGCTGATGAAAGTCCATAGGTAGGAATGAGCCGATGAAATGAGACATTGGTAGAAGGAAGTGGAGCAAATGAGGGAGCAAGCCGATGATGAAGGGTTAAGTGCTTGAGCGCGTGAAAATGACAAGGGTACAGTGCGGTATTTATAGAGGTAAAACTCGGTGGCATTTGGCAGGTAATTTTCTTGAAAATTTATGAGTATTTATGGTGAAAACACGTGTTTCGAGGATTTTATGGCATGAATAAATGGAGTGGTTACTGATGAAAGCAGCGGTAGTGATGCAATAATTCATGATTAAGCCAACAAAAGAACATTTCTGGAAGATTAATGTCATCTCCCAAAAATAGGGGCATATGTTGGCACCAGAATTTGGCTAGAATAGCCTATTTAGGAAATAGAGTCCAAATATGGAGAATTCAAGTGTGGGTAAATGACTCTAACCAATATTGGTTTAAGAGGAAGTTTGTATTTTTGAAATTGAAGCAGATACTATCAGCACCAAGATTTGGAAATATATGTCTGATTTGTTAGGCGAGTTAAATTTGGATATCTAGCCAACGTCGGTTCAAACAAGGAGTTTTATCTTCAGAGATAGAGGTCGATACGGTTCATGATTTGTGACGACTCAAAGAAGGATGCGATCGGTCAGCACGCTATAAAAGGGGACCTAAGGCAAGCTGAAGAATAGACAACAATCAATCAAACAACTCGCATCTACTTTTATTTACTTTATATCGATTAGGAGTAGACTTGTAATTTAAATTCTCCCTGTAATTCATTTTTTGATCAATAAAATTGTGCATTGCCGATTGTTGATCATCTTCGATTACACCAATCTACCCAGGTTTGCTTTTCTCTGATCTTGTTGCGCATCACCTTTTTTGGGGAAATCTGCCTTTATCAAATCATCTAATCAGCCATAACAAGCTATTTAGATTTATCGTTACTTACGATCTAATCGGCTAAATAGCTGTTTAGATCTGATCTTTATAAAAAACCTAATTGGATGAAATAGCTGTTTAGATTATATTTTTTTTGCCGATTGCAGGATCAAATCGGCTGGCACGCTATGGACCAAATTTAAACCCGACGTTTGCGTGTGTTTGAGTCGACCAATCCTTCATCATATTTTTCAGCGCTAACAATTACCCTATTGAACTATCCGGGTGCGTCTATTGCTTATCCATAATACAGTCTAACCAACCCCTTGAACTATGAAAAACTATTTAAATAACCCTCTGAGGTGGTTTTACCACCGTGATGATGCGGTAGTCAATGTGTAGTTATAAAATTTTATTACACTGTGAGGCCCATGTGTTAGTGTCTACTCCATTCTTGCTCAATCTCTCTCAGTTGGTAACGTCAGCTGCCATGGTGATAAAATCACCTCAAAACCATCTTAGGAATCCTTTAGATGATTTTAGATAGTTCAGGGGTTGTTTACATGCACTATGATAATTCATAGGGTAATTTAGTGAAAGACCATGTGGAGGTCTACTCTTGTTTGTGATGAGTATCTGAAATTTTATTTTGGATCATTCACCCCCTCTGATCGCCATCTCAGTCCTTCAATTGGTATCAGAGCCGGCTTTGCTCTTCCATAGATCTTGACCGGTCTCAAGAGCTATGGCGATGTACAAGTATTCCACCAAGCCTCCCATTTTCTCTGGAGTTGATTTTCTATTCTAGAAGTCTCGAATGGAGTCATACATCACTGCCCAGGCTTCCTTATATGGTAGAAGGTGAAGCTCCCGTATGAGGTTCCTGCCGATAAAAATGTCAAAGCCGGCAATATGGCTAACGTTGAGGCGAACGCTAAGGCAAGGAACATTCTCATACAGGGTCTTAGCCACAGTGAGTACGATAGGATTTCTCACCTTCGTTCTGCTCATCAGATTTGGGTGACCCTCGATGCTTACCATGAGGGCACCACTCAAATCAAAACGGTGAGATAGTACCAATTCAAGCGTGAGTACAACAAGTTTGAACAACACGTTGGTGAGAGTCTTGAGGAGTGCTTTGGTTATTTTACGAAGATTTTGAGCAACCTCCGAGCAATCGGTTGCATATACCCTGACTCGAATAATGCTCGACATTTTTTGACCGCACTCGATCTTCGAGTTTGGGAGATGAAGGTGGCCACCATCAAGGACACTACCGACTTGTCGACTCTGACTCTTGATGAGCTTTATTTCCAACTCAAGACTCATGAGATTGACATCGTCTCTCACAAGATGAAATCTCAGTCGATGGCCTTGGTCACCGATCCCATTGGATCCACTTCTGATTCTTCTACTGGTTTTTCCCTCTAAGCCCTTTGCGAGCTAAGCGATGACCAACTGGAAAATTTTTTAGAAATTGTGTTTGCTCTTTGAAAGACCATGTGGCGGTCTACCCATATTTGACCAAATTTGAGCTTGGTATGCTCTGGTTTGAGTTTGAATTGGATTTTCAATTTGAAGCAATTTGAGACCTGACTATTTTTCTCGATGCTACCGGCCATGGTAGCGCGGTGCTACCGGCCGAGCGGTAGTACTGGAAATACCAAAGAGGATATTCTACAGGTTTAGAATGAAGGGCGGTGCTACCGACAATGGCAGCCCGGTGTTACTGGCCGAGCTGTAGCACCGGCCTAAATGGCTGGTGTGTAAATTTCAGAGAGGGTCACTTCTGGTTTTGGGATGAAGGGTGGTGCTACCAGCTAGGGGGTGGTAGCAACGGCCCTTATGAGCAGAAATGTTCTAAAAATTGTGATTTTGGGAGTTTAATTGCAAATCTTTTTGGACATTGCTATGTGATTGTTTTCTTGTTTTTGATGGTTGCAGAACCTCGGGTTTTGATCATGGTGAGGCGGAGAATGACCGAGACTAGACGAGGAGCGTCGGAGGTCCAGACGGTCGAGGATCTCTGGAAGATGATCGGAGACGGAGTTGGTGCAAGCCAAGAAGACAAGGAATGGATGAGATGCTAGCTAGAAGCTGCTTGGATCAATGAGGGCCGTCGAATCGCGGTCTAGTTGATAGGATAGCGGGTCTAGTTAGTGTGCTTTGAAAACCATACAAGAAAACTCGGTTTGTGTGGGAGGGTTTTGGGTTAGCTCTTGCATGGCTGTGTGAGTGGGTCAATACTAGCCTTTGATGGAGTGCCCTAGGGTTGAGAGACTCATCCAAGGGTGATAGGTGACCCAAGAGTAGTATAAATAGAGGAGGAGGGGTGGCCTTCCTCCTCTTGAAGATTTTAGAGGTTTTGTGCTCCTTTGAGCTTTGCCCACTTTGTTGTGAGGCTTTATAAACCTCCCTTCCAGAAATGCAAATCATTTTCTCTTATGTTTGAATTTACTTTACGCATTTAAATTTCGCACTTAAATTCAGCAATTTACATTCATGTAATTTGGATTTGCCTCCCCTCCTTCTACATGCTTTTGGATTTGCCTCCTCTCCTTCTAAATGCTTTTGCTTCTTATACCGAGGATATTGATTGATGGATGAATCTTCTTCAGATAATATCCTAATCAACTAGGCAATCCATGCATCCTTCTTGCAAGAAACCAGTCTTGTGTTCTTGAGTGGATCATTCTTCAAGATCATGTTTGCGGAGTTTTTGGACTTGTGTTCTTACTTGCTGTGACATGTGGGAGGTTCTCCAAGGTCATCTTGATCATCAAAACCCCACGAGCAAGTTTTAGATCGAGTTCTTCAATTTTTGCTCAAACTTGCTGTGCTCTTCCTTCACGGGTAAAAAGGTCAGAACTTTGACGTCAATCCTTGTGATTGAAGGTTGGAATGAGTTCCTGACATCCTAAGGATCACATTTACCAAGTTTTGTGAGTTTTTATCCAGCCGATCAAAAGATTCATCAAAATTTGCTTTTGAGTCGTGCTGTTTTTCATACTGTTCTTGCTGCTATTCTTGAGGCCGGTGCTACCGCTCCCTGTGCTGTGCTATCAGCCACCCAGCGGTAGCACCGGCTATTGAAGGCAGCTAGCCCATTTCACTTGCTTCCTTTGAGTCTTTGTTTTTCAGGGCTTGTTTGGAGTATTTTGAGTGGGGGAAAATTTTATTTGGGATCATTCACCCCCCTCTAATCGCCAACTCGGTCCTTCAATTGGTATCAGAGCTGGTTTTGCTCTTCCATAGATCTTGACCGGTCTCAAGAGCCCTGGCGATGGACAAGTATTCCACCAAGCCTCCCATTTTCTTTGGAGTTAATTTTCCATTTTGGAATTCTCGAATGGAGTTGTACATCAATGCTCAGGGCTTCCTGATATGGCAGAAGGTGAAGCTCCCGTATGATGTTCCTGCCGATGAAAACGTCACGGCCAACAATATGGCTGATATTGAGGCAAACGCTAAGGCAAGGAACATCCTCATGCAGGGTCTTAGCCATAGTGAGTATGATAGGATTTCTCACCTCCGTTCTGCTCATCAGATTTGGGTGACTCTCGATGCTTACCATGAGGGCACCACTCAAATCAAAATGGTGAGACAGAACCAATTCAAGCGTGAGTACAACAAGTTTGAACAACACGCTGGTGAGAGTCTTGATGAGCACTTTGGTCATTTTACAAAGATTTTGAGCGACCTCCGAGCTGTCAGTTGCATATACCCTGACTTGGATAATGCTCGATATTTCTTGACCGCACTCGATCTTTGAGTTTGGGAGATGAAGGTGACCACCATCAAGTACACTACCGACTTTTCGACTGACTCTTGACGGGATTTATTCCCAACTCAAGACTCATGAGATTGACGTCGTCTCTCGCAAGACGAAATCTCAGTCGAAGGCCTTGGTCACTGATCTCGCTGGATTCAATTCTGATTCTTCTACTGGTTTCTCCCTCTCCGTCCTTTGCAAGCTAAGCGATGACCAACTGGAAAAGTTTCCAAAAATTAAGCTTGCTCTTTTTTCTCGCAAATTCTCTCATGCATACAAGAGGGTGAGAGAGAGGAAGAGAGGTGGCACGATTACCTACTTTGAGTGTGGTGGCCCCAACTACATTCGAGCGAACTGCCCCAAGTTGGAGAAGGGCAAGAACGATGTCGGTGGTTCGGAAAAGAATGAGTACATAGACAAGAACCGCAACAAGAAGCGTCCAGCTTGTGACCCGGCACGTGAGAAGAAGTACTGCAACTTCTCGAAGAACAAGAAGCTCTTCCATCGCGTCCTCGTCGCACTCGACGACTCAACCTCTTTAACACGGAGACCTGGAGCAACGAAGGCGAGGATGATCTGCAAGAGAAGAAAGGCGGCAACGACTTCATCGGAATGTGCTTCATGGCGGACGCCAACGGCATCAGCGACTCAGACGAGGTACCCTCCTATGACCAATTCAATAAAGCTTTCTGCAAACTAGGGAAATTTCATGTTAGAGCTAGAGCTAGGTGTACGGAGTTTGAGAAGGAAGTAGGTACATTGACTCGAAAGTTAGCTTCTCTTAGATCTTCTCCCTCCCCAGTCACTGATGACTATTCTTTGTGTGATGCCCTGCTTGTGGAGCTAGAGAACCTAAGGACTATACTTGATAGTGTGTTGTCTGAACTAGATTGTCTTAGGTTGAAGAATGCTAGGAATGAATCTGTTAATGCTATGTCTTTATATGCTAGTTTTCTTCATGCTCACTCTACTCCCTCATGTGAAAATTGCCCTAAATTACTTGCTGAGATTGATGCCATGAGCACTTACCTTAGGAAGCTCTCAACTAGAAATGGTGAACTTGAAATGCATGCTTCTAAGGACCCAGTCAGCTCATGTGAAGGCTATAAGCAACTAAAACTTGACGATGAATCTTTAAATGTCAAGTATGCTAAACTTGCTAAGGACTTACTAGTTAAGTCATAAGAAAGTTGCTTACGATGTGCTGTGATTGAGGGGGACTTGGATGAAATCCAAGTCGAACTTAGGAAGAGTTTGAGACCCAGACCCTTAGGATTAGAAATGCCCCTTGCGTTTCTTGTGAGGCCCTCAAAATTGAGGCAGCCGTGCTGAGGGAGAAAAATGCACGTGCTAATAGTTCTTCTCTTCATGGTTCTTCTTCCTCCTCTCTTCCCTATTCTTTATGTGCCTCTTTCTTCCGGGAGTATGAGTATCTCATGAGCACTCTCGAGAAGTTTGTAGGAGGCAAGAAGAAGCTCAATCTCATTCTAGACCAATCCAAGATTAGCCGATTTAATCAGGGTCTAGGATTTGACTACTTGGAGCACGCTTGGGCGCATTCTCCCACCATTGTGCGTGGCTCCAAGAGTGGTGAGATCATGGTAGCCCCCAAGGTGAGTACAACTATGTTTAGATCTACCGAGGTTGTCCACGGGATCTCTGATCAGAAGGTTACTCCTCCCGCTACTAGGACTTCTTCTGGCCTTGTGAGAGTAGAGCGTTAGAGAGACAATAGAGTCCAGTCTTATGCTTCTGTGGCTGGCATTTTGAGACGTCGTGTGGTTCAGTATTGGGTTTTTAGATCTTCTCTTTGTCCCAGTACTGTGTCATCTCTCTCTTTTGTGTGTTGACCAGGTTCGTAGGATGGAGAAGGGAGAGGTATAGATCGTTGACTCCGGTTGTTCTCGTCATATGACCGGGGACTCTCGTTGGTTCTCTTCCCTAGTCCGAGCCCCTGGTGATGAGTTGATCACTTTTGGGGATGCATCATCAGGTAGAGTCATTGTCAAAGGTACCGTCTACATTAATGACAATTTCATTCTTAAAGACGTTGCCTTAGTGAGTAAGCTGCAGTATAATTTGATTTCTGTCTCCCAGCTTATTGATGACTCTTTTGAGGTAAGCTTTAAGAATAGTGCCTGTAGAATCCTTGATTCATCAGGAGAGTTAGTTTGCGAGATTTCTAGATTTGGGAGAGTTTTCCATGCTGATTTTTTTGTTTCTTCTGGAGACTCTTCGTTGCTTGATTGCTTCTGAGTTCCGTAATATCTCCTTTTGGCATAGGAGACTTGGTCACATAGGCTTCGACCATTTGACCAGAGTTGGCAGCCACGATCTCATTCATGGTTTTCCCAAACTCATAATGGTCAAAGACTTAGTTTGCTCTTCTTGTTGGCATGGCAAGATGGTTGCTGCTTCTCATCCTCTAATCACTATTATGATGACTGATGCACTAGGACAACTTTTACATATGGACACTGTTGGTCCAGCTAGAGTGCAGTCATCGGGTGGGAAGTAATTTGTTCTTGTCATTGTTGATGATTTTTTGAGGTATTCTTGGGTGTTTTTCATGGCCTCGAAAGATGAGTCTTTTACCCATTTCAGAGGTTTGGTTCATAGGTTGTCTCTTGAGCTCTCTGGTGTCTTATGAGCTATACGCAGTGACAATGGCACGAAGTTCAAGAACTCCTACTTTGAGAGTTTCTGCGTGGAGTTTGGCTTAGAGCATTAGTTCTCCTCTCCCTACGTCCCTCAGCAAAATGGCATAGTGGAAAGGAAGAATAGGACCCTGGTTGAGATGGCCAGGACAATGCTAGATGAGTACAATACTCTTAAGAAGTTTTGGGCTGAGGCTATAGCTACTTCTTGTCATATTTCTAATTGCGTATTCTTGAGAGCACATTTGCACCGCACTTCTTACGAGTTGAGGTATGGGCAAAAGCCCAATGTTTCTCATTTTCGTGTGTTTGGTTGCAAGTGTTTCATCTTGAAGTCTGATAACCTGGATAAATTTGAGTCTCGTTCTTCTGATGGTGTTTTTCTGGGTTACTCGACTTCTTCTGTAGCTATAGGGTCTGGAGTTGCGATGCGCGTAGGATCATAAAGACCTGCGAAGTGACCTTTGATGAGGCTAGCCCATGAGCTAGACTTGACATTTCAGGCTCTTGTTCCCTCTCTTTGACCATCTTTGTAGAGGATGAGGATGATAGAGATGATAGTGTTCCACCTGATCCAGTCCCCTCTACACCTGAGGTGCCTCCTATTTCTATTTCTGCACCTCAGGGAGACCAGCCCTTGCCTTCTGACTCTCATGCAGCTAGTGGCTCTGATCCTACCTCTTATGTGCATGAGGTAGAGGCCACTTCTGCTTCTGGTCCTCCCCACCATATTCAGAGGCATCATCCACCTGATCAGATTATTGGTGATCTGTTTGAATGGGTCACTCGCTCAAAATCGGGTTTGTCCAGTTTCTGCCTCCACTCAGCCTTTGTTGCCTCCTCTGAGTCGAAGGATGTTTCTCATGTATTATCCGATGAGTCATGGATTAATGCTATGCATGAGGAACTTGAGAATTTCGAGAGGAACAAGGTTTGGCAGCTTGTCGAGCCCCCATCTGGTCATAATGTTATTGGGACCAAGTGGGTGTTCAAGAACAAGTAGAGTGAGGATAGGGTTGTCATTAGAAACAAGGTCAGGCTAGTTGCATAGGGCTTTTCTCAGGTTGAGGGTCTTGACTTTGAGGAGACTTTTACCCCTGTAGCTAGACTAGAGGCTATTAGGATCCTACTTGCATTCTCTTCATCCAAGGGCTTCAATCTTTATTAAATGGATGTCAAGAGTGCATTCCTAAATGGTTATATTGAGGAAGAGGTGTATGTCAGGCAAACTCCAGGATTCGAGAACACCAAATACCCAAATCATGTTTTCAAGCTATCTAAAGCTTTGTATGGACTTAAGCAGGCCCCTAGAGCTTGGTATGAGAGGCTTAAGTCATATCTTTTTCGTCATGGTTTTAAAATGGGTATAGTAGACAAGACTCTGTTCATAAGACATCAGGATACTCATTTTCTCCTCGTCAAGATTTATGTGGATGATATTATCTTTGGTGGCTCTTCGTATTCTCTTGTGTCTCGGTTTTCAGAGGTGATAAGCACAGAGTTTGAGATGAGCATAATGGGCGAGTTGAGCTACTTCCTCGGCTTCCAAATTAAGCAGACTCGGGAGGGTATTTTCTTGCATCAAGGCAAGTACACTCGAGACCTCCTGAGGCGCTTTGATATGTCTGATGGGAAGCCGATGATGACTCCTATGGTCACCACTGCTGTCCTCGAGCCTGATGAGGATGGTGAACCTGTTGATCAAAAGGAGTTCCAGAGCACGATCGGCTCCCTCTTGTACCTCACTGCTTCGAGGCCGGACATACATTTTGCTATGTGTTTGTGCGCTCGATTTCAGGCTTCTCCTTTGCCTCTCACCGCCAGGCGATGAAACGCATTTTCAGGTACCTTCGTGCTACCGTTGATTATGGTATTTGATACTCTTCTTCTTCTTGTCTATCCCATCGAGCCTTTTCCGATGCAGATTTTACTGGCTATAGGATAGATAGGAAGAGCACTTTTGGCACTTGCCAATTCATTGGCACTTCTTTTGTTTCTTGGTCGTCTAGGAAATAGTTTAGGGTTGCACAATCCACCGATGAGGCCGAGTATGTTGCTATAGCCAGTTGCTGTAGCAAGGTTCTCTAGATGACATCGACCTTGCGAGACTTTGCGTTAGAGATAGAGAGTGTGCCACTTTTCTGTGACAACACTTCTGCTATTTGCATTGCGAAAAACCCAATGTAGCTGAAAGACCATGTGGAGGTCTACCCAGGTTTGTGATGAGTATTTTGACTAAACTTGAGCTTGGTATGCTCTGGTGAGAGTTTGATTTGAATAGGATTTGAAATTTTAAACAATTTGAGCCTTTCTCTGTTTTCTCAGTGCTACCGGCCATGGTAGCATGGTGCTACCGGGCGAGCGGTAGCACTGGCCCAAATGGCTGTGTAAAAATTCCAGAGAGGGTGTTTTTAGGGGATTTTACTGGGCGGTGCTACCGGCCATGGTACCCTGGTGCTACTAGGCAAGCGGTAGCACCAGCCCTTTGGAGCGGTGTAAAAATTCCAGAGAAGGTATTTTCTTGTGCTGGCGTAGAGCGGTTCTACTGGCCTGGGAGCAGTAGCACCGGTCCACTATGGGCGATGCTACCGGCCTGTGGGTGGCAGCATCGGCCAGTAAGAGCGAAGATGAATTTTAATGCGTGGACTTTGATGAATTTAATTGCATATCTGTTTGGACATTGCTATGTGATGGGTTTTCCTTGTCTTTGATGGTTGCAGGACGACGTGCTTGATCATGGTGAGGCGGAGGATGACTGTGACTAGGTGAGGAGCGTCGGAGGTCCAAACAGTCGAGGATCGCCGGAAGATGATCGAAGACGGAGTCAGTGCAAGCCGAGAAGACAAGGGACGAATGGGATGCTAGCTAGACGCTGCGTGGATCAAGGAGGGCCGTCGGATCACGGTCTAGTTGATAGGATAGCGGGTCTAGTTAGTGTGCTTTAAAAACCATGCAAGAAAACCCGGTTTGTTGGTGGGTCTTGGGTTAGCCCTTGCATGGCTGTGTGAGTGGGTCAATCATAGCCCTTGATGGAGTGCCCTAGGGTTGAGGGACTCATCCAAGGGTGGTAGGTGGCCCAAGAGTAGTATAAATAGAGGGGGAGGGGCGGCCTTCCTCTTCTTGAAGGTTTTAGAGGTTTTATGCTCCTTTGAGCTTTGCCCACATTGTTGTGAGGCTTTGTAAACCTCCGTTCCAGAAATGCAAATCTTTTTCACTTATGTTTTATTTCCTTTACGTATTTACATTACACATTTAAATTCTGCAAATTAAATTCCGCATTTACTTTCTGGCAATTTACATTTACACAATTTGGATTTGTCTCCCTTCCTTCTACATGCTTTTGGATTTGCCTCCTCTCCTTCCAAAATACTTTTGCTTCTTGTACCAAGGATGTTGATTGATGGATGAATCTTCTTCAGATCATGTCCTAATCATCTAGGCAATCCTTGCATCTTTTCTTGCAAGAAACTGATCTTGTGTTCTCGAGTGAATCATTCTTTTATATCGTGTTTGAGGGGTTTTTGACTTGTGCTCTTACTTGCTGTGACATGTGGGAGGTCCTCCAAGGTCATCTTGATCATCAAAACCCCACGAGCAAGTCTTCAATCGAGTTCTTGACTTTTTGCTGAAATTTGGTGTGTTCTTCATTCACGGGTAAAAAGGTCGAAACTTTGACGTCAATCCTTGTGATTGAAGGTTGGAATGAGTTCCTGACTGTCGGGGCCCGAATATGCAAATTCGGACCCTCTGTGTATATCGCACTAGTCCAGGATCACGCTAGTGCACACAGGCTCAACATAGATGCTATCACAGTCATACACAGCGGAATATAGCATAACTTCAATAATTAATAATAACTGTTGTCTTACATGATTATTGCCTCAAAGGGCTTAACTAAGAAATAGCAATTAAGCAGCAGCGGAAATGAAATAAACGTAGTAGCTCCCCAGTTCACCACAGGCAACTGATGAGGCTCGAACCCTAAGCTTCAGTGTTGTGGTACTCCCCCTCCAAGAATGTCGTGGATTCCTCCTCTTCTGAAGTTTATTTTTGCGAGATGAGTACATAAAGCACTCAACAAGTTGTGCACAGTATTGCAAGTCTAATATTCTACATGTTTGGCTTATTCCAAGGAAGGCTAACATGGCTAATTTGCAGTAAAGCAGCATTTATAAAAGAATACAGTAAATAGATTGAAAGACAGTAAAACAAATAATAGTAAATAATAGATTCAACTTTTCAAGTAAACAGGGTTTTCCATCCTAAGTCAAATTCCAAGTTTTTATGGCAATCCACCATCCCAACAAGTTTTTATTTAACAAAAGTCTAACCCTTGACTGTAATTCTCGAGCATTGCTCAATTCCGTGAGCACGGCTATTCGAACATTTTTACACTCTGTAGAGGTTATGCACTTTACCCACACGATATAATCAAACACCACACAGGTGAGTGACCATAACAAAGCCTTTACAATGCTCTGTTTAGACCTGGCACTACCCGCTAAGGTTTCAACACTGGTGGGACTGGTTACCACATCCAGGGCCCCCCTCTTGCGCCATGTGAGCTACCCCATAACCCGGGCCTCATTGAACACCACCGAAGTACCAATATCTAAACATCACAAATTAGTCAGCTAGACTGTCCCATTCCAGACGTGGGTTGCAAGTAAGACTCAGGTCAAAGGCTTGCAAGGTTAAGTCCTTAAAGTGACCGAGGCAAGACTTCCACATACCCCTGCCAACAGGCCCACCTAAGCATACTGCCGCCCAGACCGTCCTCGGCTATTTGAATGTTCTGTCGTCCTCATCGGATTTGGAGGCTAGCAACGGATCGCCGCTGGCGCTCGCAATGCTAGCACCCAAGCCCAAATGAGACAACAGTGAGGCCACTCAAATAATCGACAACAATCCCGTATTCCCCGAGATGCGACCAAGCTCGCCAGATAGCCCGCATACTGGTTTCCAATGCCATATCAACTCAATTTGCATAAAGGGGCAACGAACTCAAAACCCCACATCCGGACACGCAACCGCGAAGCACAACAAAACGACTAAAAACCAAGGCACAAAGACAAACCAGGTAAAAAAAAAGAGACTACCTAGGCTCACAATTTCTACAAAAAAAAATTCGGCATGAAGCCTCTAGAAGAGAGGACATCCACCCAGCAGACAGGAGAAACAAATAACATATACACAAATGACACAACAACAACCACATAGCAAAAGATCGACATGGATAGGAGCAACATACAAGGCATGGGATGAGTACCATACTACAACAAGGTTCAACATTAGAAGTAGCCAAGTTTTGAAACCTACACATGACATAGCTTAAGGATAACTATACAACAAAATGAAAGCACAACCACCAAATTAAACCAAAAGTATGATATCTCCGGGAGTGCCCTGCCCCTGAACACTTCCGGGCGTTTGCATCGTTAAACATAGCCTCTATTCGGTGCCCCGCCCGACCACCGAGAGGCAATAAGGACAGAACTCGCATCCACCCTGATCCTCACCTGAAAACCACAAAGCAGAAGCATGAGTACAGAAGGTACTCGCAAGACTTACCCGTGGTCCATATATGACCGACTTGAAGGCATATGCTTTTGGATGTAGCAAGGAAAAAGCTTAAGGTAACAAGTGCATAAAAGCTTAACTTTGATTCAGATTCACATTCAACTACTCAATTTACAAATTTTATAGCATTTATAAACAGCACCTATTGCTAAAGTGAGAGCTGAATTTTAAACATTTAAGAGAGCAAATAGAATCATGAACAAGAAACCACATCGAGTATACCAACTAGTTTCAATTTAAGTTATTACTACGTTGAAATGTCGGAGGATACAAGCGTGCTCATATCCGAGAGCGCGGCAATTCGAATCGCTTATTCACCCTGCAGGGGATCATCAATCGCACGACATGCGCCACAAGGAACCTCATGTCAACCCTCCTCCCATCCATATCTACTCGTTGGACCATCCTCATGCGGCCCGAGCACCTAGCAACCTCTCTCGAGCGGCCCAAGCCTCGCTTCGCCCTCGAGAGTCGGCCTAGGCCTCGCCCTCAACCACGTCCAATCGCATGAGGGCATGACCCATCGAGTAGTATGCCATGAAAGGGTGGCTTACCGTACCATTATATCGGGCTTGCGATCAACAAGGTGTGCTTGATCAACATGGCAAACAACGGAGCGGTCCTTAACCGACACAGGCGAGACTACAACATTTGAGTCTCCACACCCAAATGATCCAACCCTCTCGCCCGGTCTCAAGTTTACATTTCAGAACATAACCATATTCATTGCAACCCAATAGTGTGAAGTAATTAATCTCAAGTGAAGGAACCATCCAACACTTGGCCCATACCCGACATTTAAGCAAACTAAGCATGGACACAGTATAATTACCCATATACTAGCTCCAAGGAAGATGTTCGACAATTAACAATGAGTGTATGTGCAACAATTAGGTTCTAATACCCTTCCCACATTTCAATTCCTAATGCATAACTTAACCATCCAATAAGCCAATTTATTCGCTAAAATACAATTAGGAATAAGGTTGAATATGCTTAGGTGCTTGCCTTGAGCTTCGGCCGGATTTTCAACCACAATTTGCTCTCCAAAATCCCCCTCGGCCACGGCCACGTCAACCGCCGCGGTTTCGTTCTCTACACGATCACAATGTATGCGAAATGAGATGCATGCAATGCATATGAGGAGGAAATGAAAAATGAACACTCGCCGAGAATTCCAAAATGCAAGCATTCTACAACAAACGTAAAGCAAAAACATTAACACTACACACTAATAGCTAAACAACACTTTGCAATGCTTCACACCAATTCAATCAAGTTCCTAACTTTCACTAAGCAATTTTTGGACAGATTTCAGCCTTTCTAGACCGACTTCACCATTTTAGGCATAACATCTACATGGTTTTATGAAATTGAGTGATTCCAAGTTCTAATGAAACTTAAGAGACGTATCTACAACTTAGTTTTGGTCGATTTCTCATTCACTGCCCGAGGAACTCCCAGTTTGCCCACGAACAGGGAGCAATTTCAGTGTTCTGAAAATTCAGGGTTTCCGAACATCATGCACCAATTTCATCATAACTTTCAGTTAGATTAACGAAATCAGGTGATTCCGGTTGGAAATGAAAGATAACTCCATTACCTACAATTACTGCTTCAGCCGGCCTAGCAGGAGATGCCCTTAACTTGCTCAAATCAACCCGAAACAGTAGCTACGAAATTTGCTCGAAATTTGGATGTTGCTCCAAACCCTAGAGTGTTATTTCCCCACCCAAATCCCAAATCTCTGCTCTCCTAAGCCCCCAAATTCTCCAATGCTGCCCCAAAACAAGAAAACAACAAACCCTAAATCAAGGAAACATTACCTCAAAATCTCATGGGGAAAAACTAGAGAAGGAGGGAAAGGTGCTGCTGCTGCTTGGAGAGGGAGGCGCCACCAGGGAAGAGCTGCAGGGGAGAGTGGCGCCACCAGGGAGAGGGCTGGAGGAAGATCCAAGGTGCTGCAATGGCCTGGGGAGAGTTCGGCCAGGGAGTGGTGTTGCCTGAACTGGGAACAATTGATTTGGGGGCTGAGGAGTTTCTTTATGTGCTGCTGTTTGGTGCTGTGTTGGCACATTTGCTAAGTCCCAGAATTTCAGCACGGATTCAATCTTTGAGCCATATTTAAAATTAGTGTTTGCTTTTGGATTGGGCCAAAAACTCAACAATATTGTAGAGGAAAGTTCCTAGTTTGTAACTGTGGGGGACCGACCACCCTAACACGTGGCCCCCTCGGGGGGGGGGTTTCAGCAGCCCTCCTCTAGGATCGGCGGACTATTCCCTACCTCGGGCGGAGACGTCTCCGAACCGCCAGTCCGTAGCACCAATCGGACTGTTCCAAGCCAGGCTCCGACCGAAGGTCCCGCAAGGCCATAAAGGAGCTCTTTCCCGACCAAGCCGACCGCCCCGAGCTATTTCCCGACCTAGCAGGGCGTTCGACCTCCGTCACGGACCGGGCTCCCCCGACCTCCGACCAGCCCGATCCTGGTCTCCGCCAAGGGTCGAGCATCGGGTCGTCCACTGGTCGTTAACCACGTGTCCAACAATCGCGACCACTGACGACCGCCGTAGCGGTGGCTCCTTCCCGAGGCAGCACGAAGGTCACCAAAGTCAAAGCCTCAGTCCCATCATCCAGTCGCGTACAGCATGGGAGTCCTCTCACCCCAGGCAGCGCTGGGGCCACGCATGGCAACGTCATCATCTGACAAAACCGTAGAGAGTGGGTGCGCTGTTTCCCGAGGAAGCAGCGACCTGCTTTGCTCGGAGAGTCTACTAACCCGGCGTAGGGCAAGGCCAGACAAGACTAGTCACCAAGACAAGGGCTTTCTGGCATGAGTCCCTTCATCCTCTCAGCTCCCAATCCCCAATGTAACCTGCCCCTTTCGACCGTATAAGGAGGGGCAGGGCCCTCTGGAGGGGGGCTTCTTCTTCCTTCAGACGACACCCCACGAACTAGGCTCCGCCACTCTCATATTGGAACCCCTAGCTCTCATTTGTAAAGGCGGTGCGATCAAGATCAAAGGCAATCTGATACCAACATCCGAACCGGGTAGGGACGTTCGCCCGATCCAAGATAGATCTTGTGTCCCTGTTTGATTTCTTGGCCCCCTTGTTCATCGCGCGCGAGGGTACCTCCCGGACGATCGAAACTCTGGGCCTCGCCCTCCGTACTACCCTTCACCCTCTTTCTTTGCGGTCGACGGTCCCGATCGTTGACAGCTGGCGCCCACCGTGGGGCCCGAAGTTTCGTTCGTCCAAAGTTCGTCGCCTCGGTAGCGTCAGCACCTCCGGCTCCACCACCGGCATGTCACGAACAGCGAGCCTGGGCTCAGACCTTGTCCCCGAGTACCAGGGCTCCACATCCATGCTCTCGCCCTCCTTGCCGCCCCACGAACGCCGGGCCTTCGTGGCCGACGGACGTGAGGCGACTCCCGGGGCGGGCGAGGATGACCCGGAAACTCCTCGGGAGGCGCATCGGCTCGCCCAAATTGCGATCGACCAAGCTATCGCCGCTGTCCGGCGAGAAGAGCGTGGTACGACTCGCTCCCAGTCCGGTCAGCTCAGCCCTCCCCGTCTGGACGAACCTGCCCAAGAGCGCCTGCGGGCCATCGCCGGTCATGGTCGACCCGCTCGGGCGGCTCGGCCCTCTTCGGCGGTCCTGGCGAAGAACTCAACAAGGCCAGCGACGGCGTCACGCCCGTGGCGGCGGCTGCTCCTGGCTCGAGTCTCGCCGACGGCTAGACTCCACGCCATGCGGTCACCGGCCTCCTCACCGACAGGGAAAGGTGGTACGCGGGCTCGCCCGTCGCTAGTGGCCCAATAACGATGCTCGCCCGGGCAATAGCACTTCCGAAAGCCTCTCTCCGGACGTCCGGCTCAGACGCCAAAAGATCCGCGACCACCCGCGCCGCCGCCATGGCGACGCTCCGGTCGATCGACGAGGCCGGCGCGGGGTGCGCCGCCGGCTTGAATTCTCCCTATCGGCTAGTGACGACTTCGACACCAGCAGTGGCGGCAGTAGCCTCCCGGCCTACGGCTGCCCGACGTACTCAAGCGATCTCCATCAAGTGCGCTGGCCGGCCCGGTTCAAGCCGGCGATGATGGAGCGATTCGACGGGACCAAGAACCCCACGGAATTTCTCTCCATATACTCCACCGCCATCTTGGTGGCCGGAGGGGACGAGGTCGCGATGGCTAACTATCTCCCCACCGTCCTGGATGGGGCCGCCCACACCTGGCTCTTCAACCAGGCGCCCGGCACCTTCCGATCATGGCGCCAGTTGCGGAGCGCCCTCCACTCCAACTTCCAGAGCTGCTACGAGCGGCCTGGACGGGAGAGGGACCTGGACCGTGTTATCCAGGGAAAGGGGGAGCATCTGCGAGAATTCGTGCGCCGGTTTACCCGCGTGCGGAACTCGATCCCCAACATCTCTGATGAAACCGTCATCAAGGCTTTTAAGTTCGGCGTTCGAGACAGACGCCTCACGGAGGACCTCGAGATCGCTACGAGGCTCACCGTCAACAAACTATTCCGCATGGCGGAGGGATATGCGGACGCGGACGATGCTGTTCGCTGGAAGCAAGACTACGATCGAGGCAAGCTCGGCCTCGCCTTCGGCGAGATGGGGCCGTCCGACATTAAGGAAGGAGACCCGCCCCGCATAAAAGGCGAGGAAAGACGCGCGCGGGGTGGGTGGCTCCGCGTGGTCGCCACGATCGACAACAAGCGTGAGGGGCGGAAGCCCGCGGCCCGACCGCCGGGGCCCCGACCTCTGCAGAACCGTCCGCGGCCACAACAGCGCCGGCGGCCCAGCGGGGCGGGGGGGAACCCCTCCACACGAACGTTCGAGCCTGGGGCAACGAGGAACAGCCCGGCTTCGACGCTAACAAATTTTGCCCGTTCCACAAGATCCACACCCACGACCGCGGGCTGCCGGACATGGTTGCTCAAGCCGGCGCCTTTATAAGGGATCGAGAGATGCCCACGCTCCCAAAGGGCGATGAACGGCCCGGAGGGGCCAACGCCGATCAGGCTCAAGCAGGCCCCGACCTGGAGTTCCAGCAGGGCGACCGCCGTGTGGATGTAATTTTCGGTCGTTCTTCAGCATATCGATCCCCGCGCGAGCTGAAGGACGCCGTGCGTGCCGTCTATCAAGCCACCGCCGAGAAGTCCGCTGACCAACCCTGCAGGTGGGATGGCGTCCCCATCACCTTTTCTCGGGACGACACCCCCCCGAGGATGTCCCGAGACTTCAAAACTGCTCTGGTCGTCGCCCCGACCATAAGCAACACTGTCGTTTGCTGGGTCATGGTCGACGAGGCGGTTCCTCAACTCACTCTCCGGCAAGCGCCTTGGACCGGATGCAAATACCCTGGTCGAAGATCAAGAACATAGCGATCCCCTTTTTCGGCATCGTGCCGGGGAGTTCGACCACCCCGCTCGGGCAAGTGGTCTTCCCCGTCACCTTCGACGATTCTGTAAACTTCCGCACCGAGCTGATTACCTTTGAAGTCGTGGACGGCGACCTCCCCTACAACGCCATCCTCGGGCGCCCCACCCTGATTAAATTCATGGCCGCGAATCACTACGGGCATTGGTGCATGAAGCTCCCGGGGCCAGGCGGCGTCATAACGGTCCGCGGCGACCTGAAGGCAGCACACGGCTGCGAGGAAAAGGCCCTGGCGTTGGCCGGCATATTGCCCCAGCCAGGTCCCGAGGTCACCCCGAAGGGCACTCGGCGGAAGACGGCCGTCGAGCCGAACGGCCCGACCAAGGCCGTGCAGCTCGAAGAAGGAAACTTGGATAAATGCGTCTGCATTTCCGCCCAGCTCGATCCCAAATAGGAAGGCGAGCTCGTCACCTTCCTCCGAGATAACAAAGGCATTTTTGCGTGGGAACCGGCGGACATGCCAGGGGTCCCACGGGAGGTGATCGAGCACAGACTGCAAACAAAGCCCGGCTGCAGACCCGCGCGTCAGAAGCTGCAGCGCTTCTCCCCCGAGAAGGCGGCGATAATTAGGGAGCACCTCGATAAGCTCCTCAAGGCCGGTTTCATTCGCGAGGTCAACTACTCCGAGTGGCTGGCCAACCCTGTAATTGTGCAGAAGATGGGCGGGAAGTGGCGAATGTGCGTCGACCACACGGGCTTGAACGCCGCGTGCCCCAAAGACAACTTTCCACTTCCCCGCATAGACCAGATTGTGGACTCCACTGCCAACGCTGAGATGTTGAGTTTTCTCGACGCCTACTCCGGATACTACCAGGTCAAGCTCGCCACGGAAGACGAAGACAAGACCGCCTTCATCACGCCGTTCGGAACTTTCTGCTATACGACCATGTCGTTCGGCCTTCGCAACGCAGGCGCCACGTTCCAGCGGTTAATGGCTAAAGCCTTCGACCCACAGATCGGCGGAACCTCGAGGTGTACGTCGACGACATCATCATCAAGAGCTCCTCTAGGGCCAGCCACGTCAACGACCTGGCCGAGACCTTCGCCAATCTGAACAAGTTCGGCATCAAGCTCAACCCCGAAAAATGCGTTTTCGGTACAACCTCCGGAAAAGTGCTCGGCTACATGATCGGGGGGTCGGGCGTGGGCCCGAACCCAGAGAAGATCGAAGCAATCGAGCAAATGACCGCTCCGACCTCGGTAAAACAGGTACAAAGCCTCACAGGCCGCATCGTCGCCCTTAGCCGTTTCATCTCCCGGCTCGGCGAGCGAGGATTGCCTTTCTTCAAGATCCTACGCAGACATGAGGGCTTCGAGTGGACCCCCGAAGCCCAGCGATCCTTCGACGAGCTCAAAGCATACCTCTCGCGCCCTCCTCTGTTGACGACTCCGCAGCAGGGTGAGGTGCTGCTGCTTTACCTCGCGGCCACGACCAGCCGTCGTGCCATGTCTGGTAGCCGAGCGGGCAGGGCGGCAGCACCCAATCTACTACGTCAGCGAAGTACTCCACGGGCCAAAGGAGCGCTATCCCTTGGTCCAAAAGTTACTCTATGCACTCTTCATGACTTCGCGGAAGCTTCGGCACTACTTCCAAGCGCACGCGGTGGTTATCCTGAGCGGCCTCCCACTCGGGGAGATCCTCAAGAACCCTGAAGCCGGAGGTCGCGTCGCCAAGTGGGCCATGGAACTGGCTGAGTTCGATCTCCGCTTCACGGCCCGCGCCGCCATCAAATCGCAGGCCCTGGCCGACTTCGTCGTCGAACAAACGGCGGAACCTGCTCCCGAGCCCGAGGTCGAGACCGAAGACCCTTGGACCATGTTCTTCGACGGATCAAGGTCCTTTGAGCGCTCGGGGGCCGGCATTCTTCTCGTCACCCCTCAGGGCGACCACCTGAGATATGTGGTCCGCTTCGGCTTCCTCGCCACCAATAACGCGGCGGAATACGAGGCCCTCTTGGCTGGCCTTCGAGCTTGCAAGTCCTTGGGCGTTCGCCGCCTAATTGTGAAAGGAGACTCGGCTCGTCGTCAACCAAGACAACAAAGTTTACGGTGTTCGTAACCTCGATGGCCAAGTACCTTGCCGAGGTGCGCAAGATGGAAAGATGGTTCGAACACGAGAATCCGGACGCACCGTGAAGGACAATTCCACCGCCGATCTTTTGTCCAGGCTCGGATCATCCGGCGACGAGCTTCCGCCGGACGTCATCTTTGAGACCTTGGCCACACCGTCCGTTAACGACCAGGAGGACCCGGTGGCCTTCCTCGAAAGTGTTCCGTCATGGATAGATCCATTCATCAGGTTCCTCGACCAAGGGGAGCTCCCCGCCGCCCCAGCCGAAAGAAGCAGGCTCCGGCGACATGCGGGCTCGTACAGGCTCGTCGGCGGGCAGCTCTATCGTCGGGGGGCTTTGGGCGTTCTGACAAAATGCATCACTCCAGAAGAAGGTAAATACCTGCTCAACGACATTCACTCTGGCCTATGCGGTGCTCACTCCTCTTTCAGGACCATGGTCGGGAAGGCCTTCAGGATGGGCTTTTACTGGCCGACGGCGCTCGAAGATGCCCGGGGCATCGTTCGTACTTGCCAGGCCTGTCAGTTTCACGCCCGGAAGGTCAGGCAACCGGCCTACGCTCTGCAGACCATACCCCTCGCCTGGCCATTCTTGACATGGGGCCTCGACATCCTCGGTCCCTTCCCGAGGTCGGTCGAGGGGAAGAAATTCCTGTTCGTGGCCGTCGACACCTTTTCAAAGTGGATCGAAACAGAGCCGGTCTCCGCTATCACCGCCAGGGCCGCGTTAAGGTTCTTCTGTTCCTTTGTGGTCACGAGGTACGGAGTCCCTTGCAGGATCATCACCGACAACGGGACGCAGTTCACCAGTGAGCTATTCCAAGAGTTTTGCACAGATATGGGAACCAAAGTCTGCTATGCCTCGGTAAGCCACCCCCAGAGCAACGAGGCGGCCGAGCGCGCCAACGGGCAGCTCGTCCAAGGGCTCAAGAAGTGAGTTTTCGACGAGCTCGGTTGCCGCGGCCGGGCATGGGTGGACGAGCTCCCCACAGTCCTTTGGTCTATTCGCACCTCGACCAGCCGAGCAACAGGAACAAGCCCTTTCTAGCTTGTCTTCGGGGCCGAGGCTATCCTGCCGCCCGAGGTCGCGCTCCGCTCCGTCAGGGTGAGTTCGGTCGACCGGGTCGACCTCGAGCGGGAGCGATCCCTCGACCTCGCCTTGGCAGAAGAAGTAAGGTGTCGCGCGCTGCTACGCTCGGCGCGTTACCTACAAGATCTCCGCAGGCATGCTACCTGAGCTGTCCGACCCAGGGACTTCCGCGTTGGGGACATGGTCCTAAGGCGAATCCAAGATCGCTCCCACACCAACAAGCTATCCCTGCTGTGGGAGGGCCCCTTCAGAGTCGTCTCAGCAAGCCGCGCAGGAGCTTACCGTCTGGCGGTCCCCGATGGCAGGGAGCTCGCGAGCTCGTGGAACGTAGGCTAGCTCCGGAGGTTCTACACCTAGCGCTCTTCTTTCACCCGCCTCTAAGTTAAGGTGTCTCCTCCCTTGCTCCTGTGTTCGTTCTTGTGCTCTGAGCAAACCCGATTCGGGGCGTGCTCGGGGCTTTTTGTTTTGCCATGCCCTGGTCCGGCCCAGGTTTGCGCCCGTAATAAAGATTTCCTTCGCTCCCGGTACTAACCTCTTTTTGATTTGTGGAAAGGAGGGCATCCCGTCACAACCTCAAGTTGCAGTTTCCTTCGGCCGAAGGTCGCGCCATACTAAAAGACCTCGGGCCCAGAGTCCCGTCCACCTCCTTTTTAACCAAAGAAGTTTCTTTTAGGACGCCTCAAACGGCGCGACCCCGCGGCGTGACCATAAGGGCAACCATGAGGTCACGCGGCGGGCTTGACCTCGAGGCGTCCATGCGTGCTCTTTTTTGCAGCGCCTAGGGTCACGTTCTCTAGGTTCGCCTCGGGGATGAACAACCCGAGCCTGGGCATTCCCAGGATCGGGGGCCGCAGTAAAGCGATCGTTATCGGGGTAAGCCGGCCATCCCCCCGTGCTGCCAACCATTGAACGTTCTCAGAGGGCGCCCCGAGCCTGATGACATTTCCCGGGCTCGGAGGTCGCAGTTGGGAATTCACCACCGGGGATGACTCAGTCGTTCTAAGCCGACCTTTCCTCCGGGGCCGAGTGGCCAGGTTCGAATTTCTAAACCGCCCTCTGAGGGGGCCTTGCCGAGCTTGATGCATTCCCGAGCTCGCCGAGTCAGGTCCAGCCTGAGCTATCCCAGGCTGACCAGTCCGAGTTGTGCCCAAACCTGAGTACTACCAGGCGAGGCCTCGGTTGGGGCCGTTTTCTCTGGGTTCGCCTCAGGGACGTCAGCATCCCGAGCCCGATGCATTCCCGGGCTCGAGGCGCGCATAAACGATTCTTATCGGAGTGTTTGGCTATTCCCTGCGCCACCGACGGTGAACATCCTCAAGAGCTCCGGTCCGATGACATTCCGGACCAGGTCGCGACCCCTAAGATTACTACCAGGGATGATCTCGGTCGCAATAAGTCGCTCTGTCGCAACAAGCCGACTAATTCCCCACAGCCAAGTTATCAAGACATGTCAACCTTGAGTCGTGCCCGAGCCCGAGTGATTTGGGCAGGCCTCGCTAAATTGGTCTCGAGCATCAATTAGCTCGGTCACCCGTCAACCCGAAGTCGTGCCCGAGCCCGAGTGATTTCAAGCAGGCCTCGCTTGGATTAACATCGGGCATCGGACAACTCGGTCACCTAAACCGGGTAGTTCAAGCGGCGGTGGATCTCATTACGAGTGCGAACGTGCTCGCTACACGCCACGCACTCAAGATTATTCGACCCTTCCAGAAGCGTACCACGCAAAGTATGCAATGGTGGCACGCACCAACAAACGAGCTAAGTCTTCCAAAGAAACGCAACTCTATAAGACTTAGCAAAAATTATTTTGTCTTTACAAGGGGATCTTTCGTCCCCGACCCATCCACTAACTCCAGTTCTGAGAGACATGTCTCGGCGAGCTTCTCCGCTCGAGGCCTGAACCCTCCGCCGCAGTTATCACGATGACCTCGGCCGGCCTTATCAACCCGGCCACGGTCGCTCGAGCTGGGCCAAGGCATCTTTCCCGCACGAGCCACTGCGCGCCTTCTCCTCAAGATCGGCATTCTTGGTCTCGGCCACGGCCTTGGCTTCCGCTCGGTGGCCCTCGCCCAACCCAAGCAATCTGTCCTCTCAAGCTCGGCCGCTTGGCTTGAGCTCGGAGGAGAACGCCTTGCCGGGCGACCTCCATCTCCGATCGAAGGTTGAGACCTCGAGCTTGAAGCGCTGGTCTCGACCACCGCGCCCTCCGCTCCTCCTCGATGGCCTTGAGAGCGCTGTGGCGTGGAGGTCCCTTGCGGTGTTCAACTCCCGCCGACCTCCCAGCCCCGCTCCGCTCGACTTCGGCGGCCGCGCGAAGTTCGAGGGCTGGGCCTCCTTCAGCGCGAGACCTCCTCTCGGCCACGCAAAGACAGCGGCTTCACGCCCAAAGTGCCCCTCGATTGGTTTCAAGGACGCCACATAGGGACCTAAGATGAGCACGTGTTCGCGCGCGATGTTGTACCCCTGAGAGACCATCCGCAGACCCTGCGAAGTCAAAGAAAAACTCACCATGATCACAAAGAAAAGGGGGAAAAGAAGGAGGGGACACAACGACCGTGATTACCTCCACTAACTGATCCTCCAATAAGACAAGTCGACAACACGCCGGGGACCAGGCGGCTCCCAGCGGCTCGTCCCCGTGGCCTCCGCCACAGAACATCACATCGCACTTCGAAGGACCAGGGAGACCCGCTCCGGCTAGGGCAATGGCGGCCAGACCCTCTGGGCCGGCGGGCGGCTCGGCAGCCCCCTGGCCGCCCTCGATCGTAGGAAGGGGCCTCGGCTCGCCAAGGGTGGTCGGGTCCGCCCCGCGCCCCGACTAGGCTGCCAGCTCAGCAGTCGATGCTCGCTCTTTTGGAGTCGGAGCGGGGGGCGGCTCCACTCGGGGTACGGCGGCAACGCCGCCCTCGATCATGGGCGCAACAACCGAAAGCGCCCCGATCATAGGTACCGGGGTCGGACGATGGGTCACCGCCACGACCACCCCGGTATATGTACTGAGCGCAGCAAATTATCAGAAGATGCTCGGTCGACCCTACCACCAAGAATTTAAGAAACAGGAGGGAAACTTACTGCGCCGAACGGATGCGCGGCAACCTCACCTTCTTTGCCGGACCACCCTGCGGGGGCGATTCGGCCCTCCGCTTTCCTGAGGACTCCACCCCCGGGGACGCCCCCACCGGGGGCGCGATGACGATGCCGTCCTCAACCACCGCCCCTTCGGCTACAACGCTCCCGGCGGTAGCGCCCCCGATCACGACGTCCTTGGTCGTGGCGCTCTCAGCCGCCGCCCCTTCGGCTACAACACTCCCGGCGGCAGCGCCCCCGATCACGACGTCCTTGGTCGTGGCGCTCTCAACCGCCCCTCCCTCGGCCGCTTCGTCCTCCTCGGAGGACGCGGCAAGCAGCATCCGCCGAGTCCTGGGTCACGGCGCAAGACGATAATCGTCCTCGTGGTCCTCCTCCCCAGCCTCACCCTGATCCACAGGGAAGGTCGGTGCCCCTCGGACGCTCGAACACCGCGATGGGGCAGGATGACGAAAAATATACAGGGGCCGTACCTGGCGTGATGGTCCCTTGGCGGTGGCAGCAAGAGGGCTCCCTCCTCGGGGGCTCAGCTCCGGAGCTCGTGGCTCCGGCTGCGTATTCAAGGCCCTTACGGCGGAAGCCGCCTCCTGTTGCTGGCAAAGAAGAAAGGATTAGCATAAGGACCCAAAAGGCGGCACGAAGGAAGCGAGCTCGGGCTTGGATGTTCCCGAACTCGGGGCATTCAGGCTTACCACGACCCGGTTGCCCCACTCGACGTGGGGCTTCTTGGCGACTTGCTTCGGGGCGTCAAGAGCCGGTCTCTTACCTCCCTTTTTGCCTTTGTTCGGACCAGGGAGCGGCAGCAGCTTCTTCGCCGTATCCCAGAGCTCCCTGGTCGCCTGCACGGGCTCATCACGATGAGCATCTGAGTCCGAGCCCTCGAGGAAAAAATCAAAACGGAAGGACATTACCTCGCTGCTGCGCCCCAGGACGTTCTTGGGGACGATGCCGCCGAGGTCGAAGGCGGTGGCGGCCTTCCCAAAGATCTCCTGCATCCTCGAGGTGATCCAAGCCGCCTTCGGTGCTGCAAGGTCTGAAAGAGAGCATCAAGAAATGAGGGAACTCCTACCAAGACCCCGAAAGGACTTAAGGTCGGACGACACTTACCCTCGTGGCTTTCCCGGGTGGCGTCGCACCTCCCGGTGATCTCAAAAAAGGGGTGCAACCTCCTCCGGAGAGGAAGCACCCGATTTCACAAGAAGTCGTGAACGACCGCCTGCCCCTTGAGGCCCTGTATGGCGCAGATATGGATAAAGGCAACCGCCGCCTGGTCGGTCGCCGAGTCCTCACGCTCTGGGTTTCGCTTCCCTCGACCGCGATCGCGTTGTTGGCAAGCCCGCCCTCGCCCTTCTTCGATAGAACCATTTCTCCGTCCACGCCCGAGCGAGTCCCGGTCGATTTGGAGGAAGGAACAAGGAGCCACGCCGCACTGAAAGTAAAGGCACCGACGACGGGATCCTTGCGGTGGGACAAAGAGTAAAAGCGAAGAAAACGAGGAGGTGGGAAGGACACCCAAGAACCCCTCGCAAAGATGCGCGAAGATGGAAAGGAGAAGAAGGGAGTTCGGTACCAGGTTCACGAGCTCGATCTCGCACTGCGCAAGAACCGCAGCCAAGAAATCGCTCTCTGGGGTTCGAAGCCCGAAGAGCATATACTGCTCCGTGCTCACGATCTCGTCGTCCCGAGGCCGCGGCACGCTCTCCCCGGACGGGAGCCACCAGGTGAATGAGTCCAGGAGCCCCAAGGATTCCATCTCCTTCATCCGCTCTGCAGTGAGCGTGCTCCTCCCGAACTTCGCCATGAGGTCGAGGTCGGGGGGGGGGGGAACAAGATTGCAAGTGAAGGATAGAAGGCGTGGTCACGGAAGGACAAAGAAGAAGAAGGCAAGAGCACGAGCAATGGGAAGCGAAACCCTGAAGGAAGAGACCCCTCCGGCTTTTAAAGACGCCTCGCCTACCGTCGTCACCATCGCCTCAAAAGGCGCGCCCGTAGCCGGCGGGCGGTAGACGAGGCGCTAGGGCCCCTTCAAAACCCCCGTACGGGCGCGTCGATCCACGCATCCGCCAGATCACATCCCTCCAACTTCCCTATCCACGAGGCTCCCGTGCCTTTTGAGCCCACCTGGGAAAACAAGATATCGGGATCCAAATATGCGCCCCGGGGAGGCCTTCTCTTGGCCTGAAGGTGAGCCCCAGAATCCTCGAGCCCGGCCGAAGGCGGGAGCGATCCCTTCCCAAGAAGATCTCAGACTCAAGAGGGCCTAAAAGTTTCAGACCGCTTCTTGAGCCTTGGGGGCTGGTTGTCGGGGACCGACCACCCTGACACGTGCCCCCCCGGGGGGCTTTCAGCAGCCCTCCTCTAGGATCGGGGGACTATTCCCTACCTCGGGCGGAGACGTCTCCGAACCG
The DNA here is from genome assembly GCA_036346275.1 of Otatea glauca. NCBI lineage: Eukaryota > Viridiplantae > Streptophyta > Magnoliopsida > Poales > Poaceae > Otatea > Otatea glauca. Next base: position 34,056,846 of record CM070719.1, read on the forward strand.
CCAGTCCGGAGCACCAATCGGACTGTTCCGAGCCAGGCTCCGACCGAAGGTCCCACAAGGCCATAAAGGAGCTCTTTTCCGACCAAGTCGATCGCCCCGAGCTATTTCCCGACCTAGCGGCGTGCTCACCTCCGTCACGGACCGGGCTCCCGACCTCCGACCAGCCCGATCCCGTCTCCGCCAAGGGTCGAAAGATCGGGTCCTCCATCGGTCGTTAACCACGTGTCCAACAATTGCGACCGCTGAAGCGACCGCACAAGCGGTGGCTCCTTCCCGAGGCAGCACGAAGGTCGCCAAAGTCAAAGCCTCAGTCCCATCATCCAACGCGTCAGACAAGATGGAGTCCTCTCACCCTGTGCGTGCCTGGGCCACGATGGCAACGCTCATCATCCGACAAAACCGTAGAGAGTGGGTGCGCTGCTTCCCGAGGAAGCGGCGACCGCTTGCTCGGAGAGTCTACTAACCCACGCGTAGGGCAAGGCCGGACAAGACTAGTCACCAAGACAAGGGCTTTACGGCATGAGTCCTTCATCCTCTCAGCCCCAATCCCCAATGTAACCTTGCCCCTTTCGATCAGATAAGAGGGGCGGGGCCCTCTGAGGGGGCTTCTTCTTCCTTCAGACGACACCCCACGAACTAGGCTCCGCCACTCTCATATTGGAACCCCTAGCTCTCATTTGTAAAGGCGGTGCAGCCGTCGGCATCAAAGGCAATACAGTACCAACATCCGAACTGGAGTAGGGACGTTCAGCCCGAACCAGTATAGATCTTGTGTCCCCTGTTTGATTGTGCTGGCCCCCCTGTTCAGTACGCCCGCCGAGGGTACCTCCCGAACAAGCGAAACTCTGGGCCTCGCCCTCTGTAAGGTCGAGGATGCCGACTAGAGGGGGGTGAATAGGCGGCTTTTAAAAAAAACTTTCTCTTTCTACTAATTTCTATAAAGCAATTCACCTCTTAATTACCCCTATGCCAAAACCTTATCAATAAAAATGCGGAAGCGATAAACTAAGGTTTTGACAATTAAAGCCTAAATCAACTAGGCTCACTATGTGCACTAACTAATTATGTCTCTAACAAAAGCAATTTAAAGATAAGCAAACAATCAATTTAATTCTATGAATGTAAATTGCTTGAATATAAATAAAGAGAACAAAGCAAGCACAAGAGACACAATACTTTTTACCGTGGTGATCGGAGACTTGCGGTCTCCCTAGTCCACGTTGAGGTTAGCCCAAACACATTGGACCGGCTCCACGAATTGAGCACCCACCTCGAATCCACTAGATGTGGTTTTTCACGCTTCGCGTAGGCTCAACCCAACCTTCACAAACTTCGCCGGGCTTCTCACAACCTTGAGAGCTCCCAAGACGACGCCCACGCCGTCTAGGAGACGGCAACCTCGAAGAGTAACAAGCCGAATCCTCTCGCTTGAACTTCACCAAACACAACACATGTGCTTCCGGTGATCACCAAGTGCAACACATGCACAAGGATCCTCCTCAAGTGCAACACATGCACAAGAGACTCTCAATCCTCTCCTAATTGCAACACATGCAATTAGAGGCTCAACCTAGCTCAAGAAGTAAATGGGAGAAGGCAACACATGCACACAACTCCTATAAACACCCAAAAGCTCTAGCACACAGCCCACCTTCTGCCCTTGCCCCCCAAGGCCTCCTTTTATAGCCTCCAAGCCAAAACTAGCCGTTGGGGGAAATTCGACAAAACTAATTCCCGGTGCTACAGCCCTCTCGGGACCAGTAGCACCGGCCTCGCCAACGGCTACAAAACTAGCCGTTGCAGGATTTCCTAGTACCGCCAATCGGGAGCGGTGCTACCGACCGCTCGGCGTAGCACCGCCTCAACCCGGTGCACCGCCTCGGGCGAACTCAAAAACACCTCCTCTGGATTTTTCACACCGGCCAGAGGAGCGGTTGCACCGGACCTCCGGTGCTACCGGCCTACCATGGGCGGTAGCACCGGACCGCCAGACCGCCCAAAAACATCCCCTCTCTGGATTTTCCACACCGGCCAGAGAGACGGTAGCACCGGACCTTCGGTGCTACCGGCCAAACTGCGGTAGCACCGGACCCCGGTGCTACCGGCCTTACAGGGGCGGTACGACCGGCCTCAGGGAGAAAACACCGTTTTTCACAAAAACTTTTCTCCAAACCATTAAAGATATTCTTTGAGCTATGTGAGGATCAACACATGATCACAACACTATGCAAAACACATTTGCACATGTTAATCACATACTCCAAAGAATCTCATATAAGCACAACTTATTTGCAAAACACATTTGCCAATAAACCAAGAACTTATGAGATCAATCCTCTTAGCCATGTGATGATCAACACATGATCAAGTCAATTTGCAAAACACATTTGCAAACCCTATTCACATGCTTTAGGATAGGAACCCATAATCTAAAGTTCATTTGCAAAACACATTTGCAAATAACAAATCCAACTAACGAAAACACATTTCGTAAACAACTCAAGATCTATTTGCAAAACGATTAAGCAAAACAAACCCGAGTCTATGAGATTAATCCCCTAGCCATGTGAAGGTCAACACAAGACCAGTCAACTTGCAAACACCCGTTGCAAGCCCTACTCACATGCTCTCGGATTCCGGACCCATAGACCTCGGTTTATTCGCACAACGAACTTGCAAATACACATTAAACTAATTTAATGCTTGAGCATTGTTCTTTGCAACACCTGCAAAACCTAGCTCCAAGCAATACCAAAACATGAGCTCTCTATTTGCAACACATGCAAATCTCTAGCACCATGCAAGCAACCACAACAAATACAAGTGCATGAGTTCTCTATTTGCAACACATGCAAATCTCTAACTCCATGCAAGCAACCACAACAAATACAAGTGCATGAGTTCTTTATTTGCAACACATGCAAATCTCTAACACCATGCAAGCACTTTAAACCAAATTGATTGAGCTCTCTCCTTTTGCGACACATGCAAAACTTAGCTCCAAGCAAAAATCAAATCAAATAAGATTCAAATAAGATGCAAGTATGAGCACCCTTATTTGCAACACATGCAAATACTTAGCTCATACAAAATCCATTGCACAAGCTTCACCAATTTGCAACACATGCCAAATGGTTAGCTTCATGCAAACATCAAACAAGAGAGTGAGCTAGAGTGAACCGGATCGAGTTCATCAACACATGATGAAGCTCAAGCTAAAAGACTCAACCCCTCTTAATAGTACGGCACCTAACAAGCAACCCGGTCTCACAACCAAACACGGAGACCGGTAAAAGACTAGGAACACATCCTTAGCCCTAGCTAGTTATACCTTTGGCACACTTGATCCACTTGGAGCTTTTATGATTTCCAATCATCTTCTCTCCAGGATCACCTCTTCTTCTTCTTCTTGGTCATCAACGCATGATGAACCTTCTCTAGCCCTTCTCTTCACTTCGGGATCACCTCTTGAAGCACATCAACACATGATGACTTCTTCTTCCCTATTCTTCATCATCTTGGCCTTAACCTACTTCACAACTCATGGAAGATGTTAGTCCAACAAACACGGTTGTCTCAATCATCACCGCACTCCATTAACACATAATGGATGCCTCCAAGATCGATTGAGCACAACCCTAATCAATTTGAATGATTAATTGTGTCTTGAGTACTTTGATGCAACTAATGCTTTATTATACTGAAGAACTTTTCGCTTGTCTTTAATCAACAAGGAAACACCATCAACACATGATGAAATGTTCTTTGATTGATTGAGAGACAATCGAACTCAATTTAAACTCATTTAAATTGACATGAGTATATAACTACACAAGTCATATATACTCAAAAGATTGTTTCAAGGTCTTGATCCTTTATATTGTATGACAAGAGGACATGGATCAATACAATTGAAACATCAAGTTAAATTATAAACTCCCCCTAGATGTGTGCATTCATGTATATAAGAATTAGGAACATAATGCACATATTTGGACTAAAGCAACGGAAGAGTTCATACTTTAACTTGAATTCTAAGTATGCATATATATAATAGAATGAATACGAGTGCATACCTTAGGTTTTCCATTTTCCATCCAAGTATGAGACTAATAAGAATAAGACTTAATAAAACATGTTAGTCTCATAATGATTTGATTTGTCATTAAACAATGATTAAACATTAATATTAAACCAATCACCAAAACCAATAGAGCTTGAACTTACAATCTCCCCCTTTTTGGTGATTGATGACAAATCCTACATTAATTGCTCATTTGGATGAAAAACAATTTATGAAGGGGTTTTGAAACTTAAAGATCGAATATTACAAATAAAATTTCCAAAAGCATATCCCCTTATGACATAAAACCTTTAAGCTCTTTACCACTTATAAAAACCATTTATAAAAAATAAGCTCTAATACCAATATAAGTTCTAATACCACATAACTTAGCTTTAATACCACTTAACTTATATTGCTTAACCAAACCAAGCACTCATATCACTTATAAAGTTTTAACCAATGAGAATCGAGTGCATACATCAATTTCTCGAGTGCATACATCAATTTCTCCCCCTTAATAGGCATTAACTCAAAGATCCAAATGAGGGAATTAAGCTCATAATAATTCTCCCCCTTTTGGCATTAAACACCAAAAATGGAAAACCAATCCAAAAGGAGGTTGTATCACTTGAAAATAACGAGGGCTAAGCATTACTTCGGAGATCATATGTCAAATTAAAAAGAGTATAGAGCTTGGTAAGAGAAGCAATCGAATATAGTTATTTGAAATGAAATAATTCTCCCCCTTTTTGGTCATAAAATGATTTGAAATGAAATCATGCGACCATTGCAAGGAATTTTGGTTTTAAAGAATTAAGGCCAATGTTTTTGTAAACTTTTGAAATATGACCTAAAAGAGTAAACCATTTTTAGAAGGAGGCCATATTTAGAGTTAAATCTCAAAAGGATTATTTGAAACACATTCAAATAAAACTCCTCATTTTATTAGGCTATTCAATGAATTCAACATGACTCACTTGAAGAGTCCATAATTTGCCTAATATGACTTAAACAAGGAATTTATCTAAAAGAAGGCCTGATACCAATTTTCTAATAAGATTTTCAATGAAATTACTTAAAAGAAATCTTTTAAAGAAGCATCACTTGTAGTACTACTTTAAGGAGAATAAGAAACTTGTACCACTTGTAATGCTTACTTTTCACATTATACCACATATAAATATTTTTCAAGTGATACTATATGAAAAAGATACCACTTGAAAGATCATTAAAACATGAGGTACCACTTGAGAAAGAAAGATATCAATGAGAAAATCTCAAGAGACATTGCTTGAAGAAACACTTGTAAGATAAGCAATGTCAAATGAACCATTTTAAAATAAAGCATTTTCATTTAAACTCAGCTTAATATGAATTTATCCCGTTAGATAATTCAATCATACAAAGGATCTCACAGAGAGTCCTTGAGAGGTTGAACTTACAATTAAGCTTCAAATGGGAAATTAATCCATATGAGTCTGAGATATCATTAAAATTCATAAAAATGCATGAGGGTATAGGTGGATACCATTTGTAAGAATTTATAAAACAAAGAAAAGTTGGTACCACTTGATAGAAATCAATACCCATTAATTTTCTCAAAGGTTTGGAAAAATTTGAAGGTATCAGAACAATAACATTAGAGATACCATTTAGAGATAAATGCACAAAACTTGATTAAAATAAGCTCCCATAAGGTTCAAGAGTTGAAGCATGGAGCTATTAGCGTTTAGACATTTACAAGTTTTGGTTTTGAAATGATATTTCAAAAAGACCCCAAAAGGATACTACTTAAAATATTTCAAGGAAAACTTAATGTATACCATTTGAAACTAAGCCAAATAATTTTCAAATGATTTGAAATTTAGTAAAAAGATACTTTGGGATCATAAGAAGCTTTTCCAAAAAGAATTTTTGAAGAAGGAAACTTCATTCAAAAGATATCCCAGAATTAATTTCAAAAAGTCTGAAAATTCAGAACAGATCTGCCAGGGCCGGTACTACCGCCATTCAGATGCGGTACTACCGGCCACCGGTGCTACCACGGTTCAGAGCGGTGCAACCGGCTCTGACAGACTGAAAAACTAAATTTTCGCAAATTTTTGCAAAAATAATTCAAATGAAGTCCAAATGATTTGAAAATTTCCAGAAATAAACTTTGGACTATTTATAATGTTTTACAAAAAGAATTTTCGAAAAAAGAATTTTATTTTAAAAGATATGGCAAATTGTGCTTTGAGGCATGAAAATGAGATTAACAAACATAAAGGGCCTCAAGGTGCAATTTTAATTTCGGATTTCATAAAAATTGAATCCTCATGGCTTGTAGGATTTGAAATACTTTTAGAAACCATGATACCATTTGAAAAGATAATGAAATCCATTTTGAAAGCCAAGATTGAGCAATATGCTTAAATAGGCTATTTTGGGTGAAAACAAGAATTTTGATCAATTTTGATTTCAACATAAACTTTTCATTTTGAAAGCTTGTAAAACATTTGAAATACATATTAAAGTACTTTTACAAAGCTTTTTACAATTTTAGGCCTTTTAAACATAAGATTTGACTTTTGACCAAAATAGTCCTTTTGAAATAGTCATTTGTAAAACAAAGCCAAATGTTTCAACACAAGATTCAAATGAAGAATAAGATGAGATATAGAGATTTGAATTTTGTGTATGAGTCTTAAATATCATTTTGAACTAAGATACTACACAAGATCTAGTCCAAATGAAGAAACTCACAAAGTGCAACAATATGACCATTATGGGTCAAGTATAGTTTTTTTTGTGAGTTTCAAAATCAAATAACTTTTGATTGGTTGGTCTTTTGAAAATATTTTGAACACGAAAGCTGTTAAGAATGACCAACACTAGGTTTTTCGTTTTGGAATTATTTTCAAAATCACTTTACATTTAATTCTATGAAAGTTATAAGTTTAAATCCAAAACAAGATACTAGTAACTTGATTTTGGGCATGAAACTCATTTTCTTTGTAAAATAGATTTTTGTGAAGCCAAAACTATTGGAAGACCTTTTGAAAGCATTTGTATACATTTTTGAACTAGTTTTCAAAAGATTACTAATAGTATACAAAATTTTGACTTTTGGCTAAATGGCTTCATTTTAAAAATATATATTAGCACTTATATAAATATGGGCACACATAGGGATGTAATTTTCATGGTTATGATTTAGCACTCCCTCTTAATGTGCCACTACCCCAAGCTTGCTCAAGATTTCAATCAATATAATTAACAAGCATGAGCAAGAATCATAAGCAAGCAATTTAAATTAATTTTCATTAAAAATGTAGCTTAACCTACACAAGGCTAGAAGCTATAAGAATCAATTTAAATACTTGTTACCCGAGATGGCATTGGTTCATGATTGATGTGAATGTCTTCAAGCTTGGCTTCTTTTTGCACATGATGGAATCATTCTTGATCAAGCCAAAGCTTCCAATGCATCTCTAAGCACCTACAATTCTTTTAGGCGCTTTTTGGTACCCAATTTTTGTTGGGTCCAAGAATGTTAGTCACAAGTAATTTAGGAACCCAAATGGCCCTAACATTAATAGTCTTAGGTGAACTAACATGACTAGCAATGGGTTTGAGGCTATTATTCCTCCTAAGCGAATTATTTGCATTGTAATGAGACGGCTTAGGAGGTCTAGTAAAATTCACAAACCCATTTCTAGTTTGATCCTTTCTAAGCATATGATGATCATTATAATGAGAAAGCTTAGAGGATCTAACAAATCTAGCAAATGTTTTCCTATAGTTATTTTTCTAAGCACATGATCAACATGATTTTTCTTGGTCTTAGGAAATCTAGCATTTTGAGCAAACACATTTCTAGATTCATTTTTCCTAAGCAATTGAATATCATAATTTTGCAAGTACTTAGGAGAATCGACAAACTTGGCAAACACATTGCCATTTTTGTCCTTCCTAAGCAAATAATGATCATTTACAATAATGGGCTTAGGAGTAGTACCTTTGGGACAATCCTTACCGAAGTGTCCCCTTTCCCGACAATTGAAGCATGTCACGCTATTTGGCCCTCTCTTGACCGATTTGACTTGCTTCTTGCCGGTGTGCCTCTCCAATGATGGTGTGGACTTGACTTCCACTTGATGAGGGCGCACGGAGGTGTAGTGGCCCTTCATTTTCTTCTCCTCTTGGAGATGTAGCCGATCCTCTCTTGTCAACCAACTTTCGTTGATTGCTTAGAATGTTGTCGAGGTGACCTTTCCTTTGTAGCACTTCTCTAAGTCACTTCTCAATTGAGTGACTTGTTCCTTGAGCTCTTTATTTTCCTCTACAAGATTAGTCTCACAAGACATAGAGGAAGTAGAAGCAATATTTGTATTTGAGCAACAAGGCATATCAATTGAATTATTGCAAGAGGTGGACATGTCAATTTTGATGAAATAATAGGATTGACATTTAAGCAAGGCATTTCATCAATTAAATCACATGTAATTCCTATGTCCACCCTAGGCTTAGTAAGTTCTTTGAGAAGGAGAGATTCATGATTCTCTTTAAGCACATTATAATCATTTTGAAGAGAGTCATGTTCAAGCTTTAAAATTTTATATTTTGTTTTCTCCTTACCAAGATAATTATTGAGCTCCTCTAACATATTCATAAGTTCATCATAGGAGGGCTCATCATCCTCATCACTATCACTTACCTCAATTTTACCTTTAGCCATGAAGCAACGAGTTAACGATGAAAGAATTTGTTGCTCGTCATCACTTGAGGCGGAGGTTGAGGTTTCTTCATCACTTGAGATAGAAGTGGAGGTTTCTTCTACCGATGTCCTATCCTCAAAGCAATCATCGCTTGTTGATGTGGATAATTCAAATAATTCTTGAAGCTTGATCCACATTTCATGAGCACTCTTGAGATTGCATATTGAATTAAAAATATCTACGCTCACAAAACTAAATAAAGCATTAGTAGCTTGAGCGTCGAGATGTAGGCATTTCTCTTCTCCTTTAGTTGGAGCGAATTCATTCAAACGAAGAGAAAAGCCCACATCTACGATCCACCATATTTTAGGGCTCATGGATTTAAAATGAGATATCATAAATAATTTCCATGAAGCATAATTTGAGCCATCAAAAATATGTGAATCGGTGTAGTGCACTAAACCACTAGTCGCCATCCTTTACTCTCTAGACGGTTAAGTCTAATAAAATGAGAGACCAAGCTCTGATACCACTTGTAAGGTCGAGGATGCCGACTAGAGGGGGGTGAATAGGCGGCTTTTAAAAAAAAACTTTCTCTTTCTACTAATTTCTATAAAGCAATTCACCCCTTAATTACCCCTATGCCAAAACCTTATCAATAAAAATGCGGAAGCGATAAACTAAGGTTTTGACAATTAAAGCCTAAATCAACTAGGCTCACTATGTGCACTAACTAATTATGTCTCTAACAAAAGCAATTTAAAGACAAGCAAACAATCAATTTAATTCTATAAATGTAAATTGCTTGAATATAAATAAAGAGAACAAAGCAAGCACAAGAGACACAATACTTTTTACCGTGGTGATCGGAGACTTGCGGTCTCCCTAGTCCACGTTGAGGTTAGCCCAAACACATTGGACCGGCTCCACGAATTGAGCACCCACCTCGAATCCACTAGATGTGGTTTTCACGCTTTGCGTAGGCTCAACCCAACCTTCACAAACTTCGCGGGGCTTCTCACAACCTTGAGAGCTCCCGCGCAAGACGACGCCCACGCCGCCTAGGAGTCGGCAACCTCCAAGAGTAACAAGTCGAATCCTCTCGCTTGAACTTCACCAAGCACAACACATGTGCTTCGGTGATCACCAAGTGCAACACATGCACAAGGATCCTCCTCAAGTGCAACACATGCACAAGAGACTCTCAATCCTCTCCTAATTGCAACACATGCAATTAGAGGCTCAACCTAGCTCAAGAAGCAAATGGGAGAAGGCAACACATGCACACAACTCCTATAAACACCCAAAGCTCTAGCACACACCCACCTTCTCGCCTTGCCCCCAAGGCCTCCTTTTATAGCCTCCAAGCCAAAACTAGCCGTTGGGGGAAATTCAGACAAAACCAGAATTCCGGTGCTACCGCCCTCTGGGACCGGTAGCACGGCCTCGCCAACGGCTACAAAACTAGCCGTTGCGGGATTTCCGGTAGTACCGACCAATCGGGAGCGGTGCTACCGACCGCTCGGCGGTAGCACCGCCTCAACCCGGTTGCACCGGCCTCGGGCCGAACTCAAAACACCTCCTCTGGATTTTTCACACCGCCGAGGAGCGGTTGCACCGACCTCCGTGCTACTGCCTACCATGGGCGGTAGCACCGGACCGCCAGACCGCCCAAAAACATCCCCTCTCTGGATTTTCCACACCGCCCAGAGAGACGGTAGCACCGGACCTTCGGTGCTACCGGCCAAATCATGATAGCACGGACCCGGTGCTACTGCCTTCTGAGGCGATGACGACCGGCCTCAGGGAGAAAACACTGTTTTTCACAAAAAACTTTTCTCCAAACCATTAAAGATATTCTTTGAGCTATGTGAGGATCAACACATGATCACAACACTATGCAAAACACATTTGCACATGTTAATCACATACTCCAAAGAATCTCATATAAGCACAACTTATTTGCAAAACACATTTGCCAATAAACCAAGAACTTATGAGATCAATCCTCTTAGCCATGTGATGATCAACACATGATCAAGTCAATTTGCAAAACACATTTGCAAACCCTATTCACATGCTTTAGGATAGGAACCCATAATCTAAAGTTCATTTGCAAAACACATTTGCAAATAACAAATCCAACTAACGAAAACACATTTCGTAAACAACTCAAGATCTATTTGCAAAACGTATTAAGCAAAACAAACCCGAGTCTATGAGATTAATCCCCCTAGCCATAGACCTCGGTTTATTCGCACATGTATTAAGCAAAACAAACATGCTCTCGGGATTCCGGACCCATAGACCTCGGTTTATTCGCACAACGAACTTGCAAATACACATTAAACCAATTTAATGCTTGAGCATTGTTCTTTACAACACCTGCAAAAACCTAGCTCCAAGCAATACCAAAACATGAGCTCTCTATTTGCAACACATGCAAATCTCTAGCACCATGCAAGCAACCACAACAAATACAAGTGCATGAGTTCTCTATTTGCAACACATGCAAATCTCTAACTCCATGCAAGCAACCACAACAAATACAAGTGCATGAGTTCTTTATTTGCAACACATGCAAATCTTTAACACCATGCAAGCACTTTAAACCAAATTGCTTGAGCTCTCTCCTTTTGCGACACATGCAAAACTTAGCTCCAAGCAAAAACCAAATCAAATAAGATTCAAATAAGATGCAAGTATGAGCACCCTTATTTGCAACACATGCAAATACTTAGCTCATACAAAATCCAATGCACAAGCTTCACCAATTTGCAACACATGCCAAATGGTTAGCTTCATGCAAACATCAAACAAGAGAGTGAGCTAGAGTGAACCGGATCGAGTTCATCAACACATGATGAAGCTCAAGCTAAAAGACTCAACCCCTCTTAATAGTACGGCACCTAACAAGTAACCCGGTCTCACAACCAAACACAGAGACCGGTAAAAGACTAGGAACACATCCTTAGCCCTAGCTAGTTATACCTTTGCCACACTTGATCCACTTGGAGCTTTTATGATTTCCAATCATCTTCTCTCGAGATCACCTCTTCTTCTTCTTCTTGGTCATCAACGCATGATGAACCTTCTCTAGCCCTTCTCTTCACTTCGGATCACCTCTTGAAGCACATCAACACATGATGACTTCTTCTTCCCGATTCTTCATCATCTTGGACTTAACCTACTTCACAACTCATGGAAGATGTTAGTCCAACAAACACGGTTGTCTCAATCATCACCGCACTCCATTAACACATAATGGATGCCTCCAAGATCGATTGAGCACAACCCTAATCAATTTGAATGATTAATTGTGTCTTGAGTACTTTGATGCAACTAATGCTTTATTATACTCAAGAACTTTTCGCTTGTCTTTAATCAACAAGGAAACACCATCAACACATGATGAAATGTTCTTTGATTGATTGAGAGACAATCGAACTCAATTTAAACTCATTTAAATTGACATGAGTATATAACTACACAAGTCATATATACTCAAAAGATTGTTTCAAGGTCTTGATCCTTTATATTGTATGACAAGAGGACATGGATCAATACAATTGAAACATCAAGTTAAATTATAAACTCCCCCTAGATGTGTGCATTCATGTATATATGAATTAGGAACATAATGCACATATTTGGACTAAAGCAATGGAAGAGTTCATACTTTAACTTGAATTCTAAGTATGCATATATATAATAGAATGAATACGAGTGCATACCTTAGGTTTTCCATTTTCCATCCAAGTATGAGACTAATAAGAATAAGACTTAATAAAACATGTTAGTCTCATAATGATTTGATTTGTCATTAAACAATGATTAAACATTAATATTAAACCAATCACCAAAACCAATAGAGCTTGAACTTACACCCTCCGTACTACCCTTCACCCTCTTTCTTTGCGGTCGACGGTCCCGATCGTCGACAGTAACCAACTAACATGCACATCCTAATTCATTATGGATCTCCAATTACGAGGCTCCAAACTTTGATGGAAACCACATTTTTCAGGGTGAAGTTTCTAGCTCAAAATCTTTGGTTAAGCTTGGATATTGCTAAGCGACAGCTTAGGATATGCTCGGGAGTTATTAATCGATTTCAAATGTGGCTAAAGATTGGTTAGAGTTAATTTGCTAGCCGCATGAGTCGAACTCGAATTCGGGGCCTTGACAGTTAAGTCCTTAAAGTGACCGAGGCAAGACTTCCACATACCCCTGCCCAACAGGCCCACTTTAGCATACTGCCCCTTGCCGCTTGCCCCGATCTAAAATGATTACCACCCAAGTTGATTACCATGCACTACGTGCCATCAGCAATTCAATCTAGTTGTGTGACCTCCTCACCACGATAACTCAATATCACTGTGTGACAACACCAGACAGACCAATTTATAAACATTATTCCATAATCCATTAGTCAAGATTAAATATCAATGTTCCAGATACATGTGATGACGTGGCATGGCTAAGCAAACTAATACGGTCTAACTAGTCCCATGTTGATTATCAATATCAACCAACTATAGTTCCATATCCTAGGGTGACAATTAGATCATGGCATACAATTGGCAAGGTATGATTTAATTCAATTAGGCATATTATCTAGTTCCCAGATTAATTGAAATCATTTATACACATAAAGTATTATGCATAAATTTTAAAGACAAAATAGCAATTTTGTGAAATTAGGTGCAATATGATCAAAGCACAACTTGCCTTGGAACAGGTGCTGGTCTTGCTCTCAACTTAGGTCTTGAAGCGATGAATCTTCCTCCGGAGCACCGAGCAATTCAACGTATACGCGAAACGAGATAAAATAGCAACAAACACCCAAAACAGATAGTAAACAGGCTCCAAAAATTCAAATAAAAAGCACCATTAAATAGATCTTGATTTTACAAATTTTTAGAATTTTGAATCACTCAAATCCGAGTTAAAATGCAAACATTATAGCCTTTTGAAGTTTGAATAAATACTGAAAATACAGAAATTAGAAAATCCGATTTTCCAGAATTATCTTTCTACTGGAAATTACCGATTAATGCGCAAGCGACACGTGGACCAATCAGGCTGACACGTGGCTTTGGTGCATGGACTCAGTCCACAAAACTCCGCTGGTCCACCATGGACTTGAGGTACTGTGCTGTGGACCGGCTGATGTCAGCATGACGTCATCGCTCACGTGGACCAATCGGGTTGCGCCACGTTGTTCGGTCTACGGACTGCGTCCACGGCACAGTGCCTGCCCACCGTGCAACCGGCGCACAACGCCTCAGCTTTCGAGCCGACACGCGTCGCACATCCGCGCAAGGATCCAACGGCTACCAATCTACTCCTACGTGGCTCAATCCTAACCGCTCATCTTAAATCTAACGACCAAAGCTTATCCGAGCAGAACACTGTTGATGACGGAGACGTGGCATGATCTGGACGGTCGGTGAAGATCCGACGATTGAGCAAAGCTCCGAGACATGGCGATGTCGCGGTGGCGCTGAGTTCCCGGAGACGAAGACGACGATGGGTCCGACAGCGAACTAGGTCCTTTCGGCGACGAAGAGGTAGCAGCTCCGGTGCGGCTTGACGCGACGAACCCGAAACCAGAACCCACACGGCGGATGGAGTCTCGACGACGGCGGAACGGCGAGAAAACAAGCGGCAGCGCTTGGAAAACTACGGCGAGCTCTTGAGGGTAAACGGCGGCGACTCTGAGGCGAAGACTTGAGCGACTGGATGCGCAAAGAGGTGAGGAACATCGGGGTGTGGGCTGCGGCTTTTATAGCCTTGGCGTGCGTGCAAACATGGCAACCCTAGCAATCCGCGGCGGAGACGGCGCGCGGCGGCGATTTCGGAAACTCTTTCGGACCCATATAGAATCATACCCACTTTGAGTTCTCGGCCAACCAGTGATAAAATCCATACCAATTTCTTCCCATTTCCACTCTAGAATTTTTAATGGTTGCAGCAAACCTGCTGGCCTCTGGTGTATAGCCTTAACTCTTTGGCACACATAACACAAGGCAACATACTCAGCAACTTCACGCTTCATCTTAGGCCACCAAAATCTCTCTTTTAGGTCTTGATACATCTTAGCGCTTCCTGGATGAATTGAATACTTAGAATCGTGCGCCTCTTCTAAGATCAACTGTTTAAGCTCTGGTTTGTTTGGCACACAAATTCGCCCCTTGAACCACATGGTACCTTGATCATCCACCGAAAAATCTGAGGCTAAACCTTCATCCTTTTTAGTTTTGATCCGATTGATTTTCTCATCATCCTTTTGCCCTTCCCGAATCTGATCCTCAAGCGTCGGCTTCACTTCCAATGCAGCTACGAATCCTTCTGAAACCATTTCCAATTTTAACCTCTAAAACTCCTTACACAGCTCCGACTGATCTTCTTGTACCATCATATTTGCAACATGGCTTTTACGACTCAAAGCATCAGCCACTACATTAGCCTTTCCCGGATGGTAGTGAATTCCAACATTATAATCCTTTATCAGTTCCAACCACCTCCTTTGCCTCATGTTAAGATCTGACTGGGTAAAAATATATTTTAAGCTCTTATGGTTCGTATATACCTTGCATCTATTACCAATGAGATAGTGACGCCACAATTTCAAGGCATGCACTATGGCAGCCAACTCCAAATCATAGGTAGGATAATTTCCTTCATGCGGCCTTAACTGCCTTGACGCATACGCGACTACTTTACCATTCTGCATCAATATGCATCCAAGACCTTGTCTCGACGCATCGCAGTATATATCGAAACCACTCTGGACAGGTAATACCAACACTGGGCTGTTGTCAAACGCTTCTTTAATTCCTCAAAGCTCTTCTCACACTCTGGCGTTCATGCAAACTTCTTTTCGCGTGAGAGGTCTCGCAATTGTTGAGAATCTTTCTATAAACCGCCGGTAGTAACTTGCCATTCCCAGGAAACTACGCACCTGGGTAACAGACTTCGGCTGCTCCCAGTGCAAGACTGTCTCTACTTTGCTCGGGTCTATTGCCACTCCTTTCGCAGTCATCACATGACCCAGGAATTCAACTTTTTCTTTCCAAAAGTCACACTTGCTAAACTTGGCATACAGTTGTTCCTCTCGCAGCTTCTGTAGAACTAGCCGCAAATGATTCACATGCTCTTTTTCTGACTTGGAATAAACCAAAATATCATCTATAAATACCACCACAAACTTATCCAGATATTCCATAAAAACCTTGTTCATCATATTCATGAAATATGCCGGCGCATTGGTCAATCCAAACGACATGACTGTAAACTCATAATGTCCATATCTCATCGAGAATGCGGTCTTCGGGACATCTTCTGTTCGAATCTTCAGTTGATGATATCCTGAACGAAGGTCTATCTTGGAGAAAACTCCTGCTCCTCTCAACTGATCAAATAAGTCGTTGATTCTTGGCAACGGGTACTTGTTCTTAATCGTTACTTCATTAAGTGCACGATAATCAATACACATCCTTAGACTTCCGTCCTTCTTCCTAACAAACAATACTGGCACTCCCCATGGAGATGAGCTTGGTCTTACGAAGCCTTTCTCTAATAGCTCCTCAATCTACTTCTTCATTTCCAATAATTCATCGGTAGGCATCAGATAGGGTCTCTTTGCTATTGTTGCTGTCCCCGGTGCTAACTCGATGACGAATTCAGTATCACGGTCTGGTGGCATCCCCGGTAAATCTTCTAGAAATACATCTACATATTCTCTGACTATTGGTACATCCTCTATGTTGGTGGCTGAAGGACCATGTGGAGGTCCATCCATGTTTGTGATGAGTATTTGACTTTATTTGAGCAAGGTGTGCTCAAGTTTGAGTTTGATTTGGATTGATTTTCAAAATAAAGCAATTTGAGTTGTCTCTGCCAGGAGTGGCAGTACCGGTCGTATGGACGCGGTAGTGATGAGTTGGATGGTTTATTGCACATCTTTGTGGGCATTACTATGTGAGGAGTTTCCTTGTCTTTGATGGTTGCAGGACGACGGTGCTAGGTCATGGTGAGGCGAAGGATGACCGGGACTAGGCGAGGAGCGTCAGAGGTCCAGACGGTTGGGAGATCGCGGAAGATGATCGAAGACGAAGTCCGGCAAGTCAAGAAGACAAGGAAAGGAGTTGATGCTAGCTAGATGCCGCGTGGATCAATGAGGGCCGTCGGATTGAGGTCTAGTTGATAGGTTAGCGGGTCTAGGTAGTATGCTTTGAAAACCGTGCAAGAAAACCCGGTATGTGTGTGGGTTTTGGGTTAGCCCTTGCATGGCTGTGTGTGTGGGTTAATCCTAGCCCTTAGATGAGTGCTCTAGGGTTGAGGGACTCATCCAAGGGTGGTAGGTGGCCCAAGAGTAGTATAAATAGGGGTGGAGGGTAGCCTCCTTCCCTTGAAGGTGTTGAGGTTTTTGATGCTCATTTGAGCTTTGCCCACATGAATGTGAGGCTTTGTAACCTCCCCTTCCAGAAATGAAAGTTTTATTCATCCAACTCTGAATTTATTTTGCGCATTTACATTATGTCTTTACTTTACGCAATTTAAATTCAGCATTTACTTTCCATAATTACATTCCATAATTTACTTTCAAGTAATTTGGATTTGCCTCCTCCTTCTAAATGCTGCTGTTCTTGGATGTTTTGAGTATGTTCATATGGTTTTACATCTCTTTTGCACTCTTGGATTGAGTAGAGAACATCTTTTCTTTCAAGTTCCAACTTTGTTCTGAACTTGTTCTTCGCGCAGCAGTCAGTGTATGATTTTTGTAAAAATCTAGAAAAATCCTTTCTGAGTGATTCTTGTTGGAGGAGGTGCGGGACTCTGATATCCGCTTGCAGAAAAAATTTGGAGTTCACTTGTTGTACCGTTTGGGCGCCATGAGGTGAAAACCGAGCCCCAAACGTTCTGCTCGAAGTTCTTGACCAGACTGTGTTCTTCGATTTTTCGTGTTTTTTCTGTAAGGCTTTTTGAGGAGAAATTTGGTGGAGTTCTTCAAGACTCTGATGCTCACAGGGAGAAAAAGTCTCAAAATTTTGTGATCTACAGAAACCCACCAACCTCCTGTGCAAATTGAGGACAAGTTCTGGGAATTCTGCTTTTGCTTTTCTGAAAGTGACTTTTGTGATTTGAATTGATGTCCTTTCTAAAAGCAGGAGTTTAAATTGATTCCTCTTTATCTTGGACACTAGACAACCAGGATTGTGACTCAAAAATCCCCACATATTTTATGGTACTTATCCATGCAAGCTTGGGGTACACATAGTTGTCTAGTTTTTCGGTTTTCACAATTCCTTTTGGCGATCTTGTCGAGGTTTTTGTTGGAGTATTTTGGGGAATTTTTATTTGCGACCATTCACCCCCTCTGCTCGCCATTTCGGTCCTTCAATTGGTATCGAGCAGGTTCGCTCTTTCTAGATCTTGACCGGTCTCAAGAGCCATGGCGACGGACAAATATTCCACCAAGCCTCCCATCTTTAATGGAGTTGATTTTCCTTTTGGAAGTCCGGATGGAGTCATACATCACGCCTGGGGCTACGATATGGCGAAGGTGAAACTCCGTATGAGGTTCCTGCGATGAAAATGTCACGGCCATCAATATGGTTGGCGTTGAGGCGAATGCTAAGGCAAGGAACATTCTCATACGAGGTCTTAGCATGATGAGTATGATAGGATTTCTCACCTTCGCTCCGCTCACGAGATTTGGGTAACCCTCGATGCTTACCATGAGGGCTCTACTCAAATCAAGGCGTGAGGAGAGACAGTTCAAGCGCGAGTACAACAAGTTTGATCAACGCTACCGGTGAGAGTCTCGGCGAGTGTTTTGGTCGGTTTACAAAGATTTTGGCGACCTCCGAGCGATTGGTTGCATATACCGACTCGGACAATGCTCGGCATTTCTTGACCGCACTCGACCTTCGGGTTTGGGAGATGAAGGTGACCACCATCAAGGACACCACCGACTTATCGACTCGACTCTTGGCGGGCTTTATTCCGCCTCAAGACTCATGAGATCGATGTCGTCTCTCGGAAGACGAAATCTCGATCGATGGCTTTGGTCACCGATCCCATTGGATCTTCTTCTTGATCCTTCTATTGGTTTCTCTCTTTCCGCCCTTTGCGAGCTAGCGATGACCAATCGGAAAAATTTCGAAAAATGAGCTTGCTCTTCTTGCTCGTAAGTTTTCTCATGCATACAAGAGGGTGAGAGAGAGGAGAGAGGTGGCATGATCACCGCTTGAGTGTGGTGGCCCCAACCACATTCGGTGAACTATCCCAAGCTGGAGAAGGGCAAGAATGACGTTGGCGGTTCGGGCAAGAACGACTACACCGACAAGAACCGCAACAAGAAGCCTCCAGTTCGTGAACCGGCGCACGAGAAGAAGTACCGCAACTTCTCCAAGAACAAGAAGCTCTTCCACCGCGTCCTTGCCGCGCTTGACGACATCAACCTCTCCGACACGGAGACATGGAGCGACGAGGGCGAGGATGATCCGCAAGAGAAGAAAGGCGGCGATGACTTCTCCGGCATGTGCTTCATGGCCGACACAAACGACATCAGCGACTCAGAGCTCTCAAATGACTCGGACGAGGTACCCTCCTATGACCAGCTCAACGAAGCTTTCTGCAAATTAGGAAAATTTCATGCTAGAGCTAGAGCTAGGTGTACGGAGCTTGAGAAGGAAGTAGGTACCTTGACTCGGGAGTTAGCTTCACTTAGATCTTCTCCCTCCCGAGTAGCGATGATTGCTCTTTGTGTGATGCTATTCTTGTGGAGTTGGAGAACCTAAGGACCATACATGATAGTGTGCTTGTTGAACTTGATGGTCTTAGGTTGAAGAATGCTAGCACTAGTTCTGTTGATGCTATTCTGTTGAGGCTAGTTTTCTTCATGCTCACTCCACTCCATCATGCTCTAATTGCCCTAAATTGCTTGCGAAATTGATGCCATGGCGAACACCTTAGGAAGCTTTACGCTAGAAACAATGAACTTGAATCACATGCTTCTAAGGACCCAACGGCTCATGTGAGGGTAAGCAATTAAAACTTGACAATGAAACCACAATGTCAAGTGTGCTAAACTTGCTAAGGACTTACTAGATAAGTCACAAAAATATTGCTTGCGATGTCTTGAGATTGTGGGGACTTGGATAAAATCCATGTCGAGCTTAGGAAGAAATTAGAAGACCAAGCCCATAGAATTAGAGATGCTCCTTGCGTTTCTTGTGAGGCCCTCAAGATTGAGGCACCCGTCTTTGAGGAGAAAATGCACGTCTTTGAGAGAGCTCATCTTTCTGGTTCTTCTTCCTCTCCTTCCCCTGTTCTTCTTGTGCTTCTTTCTTCCGAGATTGCCAAGATCTTATGAGCACTCTCGAGAAGTTTGTTGGAGGCAAGAAGAAGCTCAATCTTATTCTAGACCAATCCAAGATTAGTAGATTCAATCAAGGTCTAGGATTTGATCCCTTGAGCACGCTCGGTGCATCCTCCCACCATAGTGCGGCTCCAAGAGTGGTGAGATTGTGGTAGCTCCTGAGTGAGTACCACCGTGTTTAGGTCTCTTGGGGTTGTCCATAGGACTTGACCGGAAGGGTGTTACTCCTATTGCTTCGCCTCTAGCAAGGCGAAGTACACATGCACCTTCCAGAAGAAGGATGGTCACCTAGTAGATTTCTGCTTCAGGCGCGCCAAGATCACTCGGCGTGAGCGTGTTGCTGCTCTTAGGGGTATTCTGGGTCATCCCGAGACTTTGAGTGCTCCTAAGACACACACTGCTTCTAGACAGGTTAGAGAGTCGCCTGTTTTTGGGCAGCGCCCGGACTTGGTTTTCATGCTAGTTCTTGAGTTTTAGTCCCGAGCTGTTCGTAGTCGATCTTTCGCCGTCCTCTTGATATTCCTCGTTTTCCCATCGAGGTAGATATCGTGGCGTGAGGTGTTTTCTCGTAGGAGATCCAGCGACCTTCTCGGGATGGTCGGCTTTTGCACCACGGCGTGCCAACCCGCTTTGACTCCTAGATTATCTACGAGTTGCTCTGATCGTGTGAGAGTTGGCGTCGAGAGACACTCGAGTCGATCTTCTTACGTGGTGGTACTGAGGTGTCGTATGGTTCATATTGGGTTCCTAAGTCTTCACTCTATCCCATCTTCGAGTCATCTTTCTCTCTTGTGTCTTGATCGGGTTAAATCGGATGGGAAGGGCGATGTTTGGATTGTTGACTCGGTTGTTCTCGTCATATGACCGGAGATTCTCGTTAGTTCTCTTCCTAGTCCGAGCCCCGGTGATGAGTTAATCACTTTTGGGGATGCATCTTGAGTAGAGTCATTGCTAAAGGTACCATCTGCATTAACCAAAATTTCATTCTTAAAGATGTTGCCTTAGTAAGTAAGTCGCAATACAATCGCTCTCTGTTTCTCGACTTATCGATGACTCTTTCGAGGTAAGCTTCAAGAGTAATGCCTGTAGAATTCTTGACTCATCAGGAGGGTTAGTTTATGGATTTCTAGATTTGGGAGAGTCTTTCGTGCTGATTTTTCTGCTTCTTCTGGAGACTCTCTTCGATGTTTGATTGCTTCGAGTCCGTGATCTCTCCTTCGGCATAGGAGACTTGGTCACATTGGTTTTGATCATTTGACCCGAGTTAGCAGCCACGATCTCATTCGGGGTTTGCCCAAACTCAAGATGGTCAAAGACTTAGTTTGCTCTCCTTGCCGACATGGCAAGATGGTTCTTGCTTCTCATCCTCCGATCCCGTAGTGATGATGATGCACCAGACAGCTTTTACATATGGACACCGTTGGTCCAAATAGAGTCTGATCGGCAGGAGGAAGTGGTATGTTCTTGTCATCGTTGATGATTTTCTAGATACTCTTGGGTATTCTTCATGGCCTCGAAGGATGAGACTTTTCTCACTTGAGGGTTTGATCAAGAGGTTGTCTATTGAGCTCCCGGTGCATTACGAGCTATCTGCAGTGATAATGGCACGGAGTTCAAGAATTCCTACTTTGAGAGTTTTTGTGTGGAGTCCGGTTTAGAGCATCGCTCTTCTCCCTACGCTCCTCGTGAGAATGGCGTAGTGGAAAGGAAGAACAGGACCACGGTTGAGATGGCGGGACGATGCTAGGCAGTCTGATACTCCTAGGAAGTTTTGGGTGAGGCTATAGCTCTTGCTTGCCATGTTTCTAATCGCGTGTTTTGAGAGCACATTTGCATCGCACTTCTTATGAGTTGAGGTATGGGCGAAAGCCCGGTGTGTCTCATTTTCGCGTTTTCGGTTGCAAGTGTTTTATCTTGAAGTCAGTAACCTAGATAAGTTTGAGTCTCGCTCTTACGATGGTATCTTTCTAGGTTACTCGACTTCTTCTCGTAACTATAGGTGCAGGTGTTGATGCGCATAGGATCATAGAGACTGTGATGTGACCTTCGATGAGGCTAGCCCAGAGCTAGACACGATGTTTGAGCTCTTCTTATCCCTCCGAGACCATCTTTGTAGAAGATGAGGATGATGGAGATGATGGTGTTCCACGGATCCAGTTCCCTCTATACCCGAGGTGCCTCCTGTTTCCATTTACGCACCTCGGAGTGACCACCCTTGCCTTCCGACTCTCCTTGGTGAGTGGCTCTGCTCCTACCTCTTACGTGCATGAGGTAGAGGCCATACATACAGTCCTCCCGTCATATCCAGAAGCTCATCCACCGATCGATCATTGGTGATCTGTTTGAGCGCGTCACTCGCTCAAAATCAGTTTGTCGAGCCGCCTCCACTCTACCTTCGTTGCCTCCTTTGAGCCGAAAGATGTTTCTCATGCATTATCCGATGAATCGTGGATTAATGCTATGCATGAGAACTTGAGAACTTTGAGAGGAATAAGGTATGGCAGCTTGTCGAGCCCCCATCTGGTCATAATGTCATTGGGACCAAGTGGGTGTTCAAAAACAAGCAGAGTGAGGATGGGGTTGTCATTCGCAACAAGGCTAGGCTAGTTGCACAGGGTTTTTCTCAAGTTGAGGGTCTTGACTTTGAGGAGACCTTTGCCCCTGTAGCTAGACTAGAGGCTATTAGGATCCTGCTTGCATTCTCTGCATCCCGGGGCTTCAAGCTCTATCAAATGGATGTCAAGAGTGCATTCCTCAATGGCTATATTGAGGAAGAGGTTTATGTCAAACAACCTCCAGGATTTGAGAACCCCAAGTTTCCGAGTCATGTATACAAGCTCTCCAAAGCTTTGTATGGACTCAAGCAGGCCCCCAGAGCATGGTATGAGAGGCTCAAGTCTTATCTTCTCACCATGACTTCAAAATGGGCATAGTAGACAAAACTCATTCATCGGACACCATGAGTCTCATTTTCTTCTTGTCCAGTTTATGTGGGCGATATCATTTTGGTGGCTCGTCTCATTCGCTTGTGTCTCAGTTTTACGAGGTGATGAGCATAGAGTTTGAGATGAGTATGATGGGCGAGTTGAGCTACTTTCTTGGCTTCCAAATCAAGCGGACTCGGGGGTACTTTCTTGCATCAAGGCAAATATACCCGTGACCTCTGAGGCGTTTCGACATGTCGATGGGAAGCCGGTGATGACTCCTATGGCCACCACCGCTGTCCTCGAGCCCGATGAGGATGGTGAGCCTGCTGATCAAAAGGAGTTTGAGCATGATCGGCTCCTCTTGTACCTCACCGCTTGAGGCCGACATACATTTCTTTGTGTGTGCGTGGCGCTCGATTTCAAGCTTCTCCTCGCGCTCTCACCGCCAGCGGTCAAGCGCATCTTCGTGTACCTTCGTGCTACCACCGATTATGGTATTTGGTACTCTTCGTCTTCTTGTCTATCTCTTAGAGCCTTTTACGATGCCGACTTTCTTGGGTGTAGGATAGATAGGAAGAGCACTTCGCACTTGCCAATTCATTGGCACTTCTCTTGTTTCTTGGTCATCTAGGAAGCGATCCGAGTTGCACATCCACACCGAGGCCGAGTATGTTGTTTGCAGACTAGTTCTTTGTAGCAGTGCTCTGGATGAGATCGACCTTACGGGACTATGGGTTAGAGATAGAGAGTGTGCCACTTTTACGTGACAACACTTCAGCTATTTGCATTGCTAAAAACCCAGTGCAACATTCCCGACCAAGCACATTGATATTAGATATCACTTCCTTAGAGACCATGTGGAGAAGGGAGATATCGCGCTTCAGATTCGTGAGAGTGACCTTGATTAGCGATATTTTCACCAAGCCTTTGGATAGCTCAGTTTGTTGCCTTGAGGAGTGAGCTTGAGTCGTGAGCCCTTACGGCCTTTCGTGAGGGGAGCCGGTTTGTATATTATGTATTATATGTTTTCTTCCACTTTTCTTTTCTTTGTGTTTCTTCCGGGTGACTTTGGGCTTGTTTTCTTGAGTTGAGTTCACTCACTTAGACTTCGCATGCCTTGCATTGACCTCTTATCTTGTGCTTTAGGTTGCTATCATGCGTGATTAGTGTTCTCTCTTCTCTCTAGGTTGAGTTCCCTCACGCCTTATAAGTCTAGCGGTATTGGGCCTCCAGGTAGACAGAGTGCATGTGCACTCCTTAGTTGGGATCTAGAGTCGACTTCCTATGTCATCCACTGGGAAGATAAGAGCGAGTCCGAGCCGTAGTGAGTCTCTTCTATCTTTTCTATGCTCTATAGCCATCCAGCTTTGCGTTTCTCGACTTCTTCTCCTCATTCTGCTTTTTCTGTTATTATTGAGTTCATTCGGTTTTCTTTATGCCTAATCTTGATAATAACTCAACTTTAACCAGATTTGAGCTTAAAATTGATTCATTTGTTGAGGGGAGTTTGGGAATCTGTTCATGCATTGCATTTAGACTGCATTTTCTTTTATGAGCTTTGTCTATTATGCAATTGATTTCTTCTTCATGCTATACACCATGCTACATCATTTGAAGAAAATCACTAGCTTAGGTATGTCCAAGTTCATTTAACTTGCTAAGCTTAAAAATGAAATAAGCCTTAAATGAAAAACTTGATGAAACTTGTTGCTTTTACTTGCTAGGTTTCTTCTCTAGAGGTTTGTGCCATAATTTGAGAAATTTAGGAGTTCTCTAGAGTCCCTATAGCAACTTGGGTGAAACTAGTTTGATCCATGCAGAGTCCTTCAATTGCTCATGAATCGTTGTGCTAAAAATGAAAATTAAACAAAATTGACTCTTCTTGTGCACATACGACTCAACACCTTGTATTCACAAGACCGCTTCCCATTGCACTTGGGATGAACTTGGAATACATCGTGTTTGACCTAGACCATCCTCTTAAGAGCTCATCTTGAGATGGTCGATACGGCTTGAGTCAATTGGTTGTCAAAAGAAAATGCAAATAAATTAAAAACAAAGACATATGTGGGTAAAGAATGCAAATAATGTCAAACATTTGCACCCGCTATGTCTTGTATGATGATAAATCAAAATTTGCATTAAGTGATAAATGAGCCCAAGGACCTTGTATGCTCTTCTAGATTCCCCAACGTGTTGAGTAGGTTGAACTCTAGGTTTTCCTTTTGATCCTTAGAGTGGCTATTCTTCTATTTTTGAAACTAAAGCTAAGTGTTGCACTTGTCAAATCTTGCTAAAATGAAATATTCAAAACTAAGCTCGTATTTGCACTTGGACATGTCTTAGTTTAGTCATCTTCTAAATTGACAAGCTTGGTGTAATATCCTTCCATTTTGATCAATTGGATAATCTTCAAAGCTCTTTCGATTGCATTTCATGCATACATAAAAAAAATTGATGCCTATATTGCCAAAAGGGGGAGAAAACGTAGAAAAGGCATCACTAAAATGATAAAAATGTGAATGCTTATTTGGTTATTATGATCTTTGTAAAACTATGCTACTACTTCATTGGATCATAATCTCATAATCACATTTGACATGTTTAGTTGGATTTTAGAGTTTTTGTTGAAAACTTGCTCTTTCTTAAATTTAACTCTAAAATCTGAATTCCTCTTCGTCAACTTGGTCATGGTTCTAATTTCTATCTTTGGACCAAGTTTGACTTTGCAACTAAAATTGCTTTCTTCTTCATTTTCTTCAAACTCAAATTTATGCCTTTTGTGTGGTTTGTCAATATACTCATCAAGGGGAGATTGAAGGACCATGTGGAGGTCCATCCATGTTTGTGATGAGTATTTGACTTTATTTGAGCAAGGTGTGCTCAAGTTTGAGTTTGATTTGGATTGATTTTCAAAATGAAGCAATTTGAGTTGTCTCTGCCAGAGTGGCGATCTGACGTCGTATGGACGCGGTAGTGATGAGTTGGATGGTTTATTGCACATCTTTGTGGGCATTGCTATGTGAGGAGTTTCCTTGTCTTTGATGGTTGCAGGGCGACGGTGCTAGGTCATGGTGAGGCGAAGGATGACCGGGACTAGGCGAGGCGCGGAGGTCCAGACGGTTGGGAGATCGCGGAAGATGATCGAGACGAAGTCCGGGCAAGTCAAGAAGACAAGGAAAGGAGTTGATGCTAGCTAGATGCCGCGTGGATCAATGAGGGCCGTCGGATTGAGGTCTAGTTGATAGGTTAGCGGGTCTAGGTAGTATGCTTTGAAAACCGTGCAAGAAAACCCGGTATGTGTGTGGGTTTTGGGTTAGCCCTTGCATGGCTGTGTGTGTGGGTTAATCCTAGCCCTTAGATGAGTGCTCTAGGTTGAGGGACTCATCCAAGGGTGGTAGGTGGCCCAAGAGTAGTATAAATAGGGGTGGAGGGTAGCCTCCTTCCCTTGAAGGTGTTGAGGTTTTGATGCTCATTTGAGCTTTGCCCACATGAATGTGAGGCTTTGTAACCTCCTTCCAGAAATGAAAGTTTTATTCATCCACCTCTGAATTTATTTTATGCATTTACATTATGTCTTTACTTTACATAATTTAAATTCAGCATTTACTTTCCATAATTACATTCCCGCAATTTACTTTCAAGTAATTTGGATTTGCCTCCTCCTTCTAAATGCTGCTGTTCTTGGATGTTTTGAGTGTGTTCATATGGTTTTACATCTCTTTTGCACTCTTGGATTGAGTAGAGAACATCTTTTCTTTCAAGTTCCAACTTTGTTCTGAACTTGTTCTTCGCGCAGCAGTCAGTGTTTGATTTTTGTAAAAATCTAGAAAAATCCTTTTGAGTGATTCTTGTTGGAGGAGGTGCGGGACTCTGATATCCGCTTGCAGAAAAATTTTGGAGTTCACTTGTTGTACCGTTTGGGCGCCATGAGGTGAAAACTGAGCCCCAAACGTTCTGCTCGAAGTTCTTGACCAGACTGTGTTCTTCGATTTTTCGTGTTTTTCTGTAAGGCTTTTGAGGAGAAATTTGGTGGAGTTCTTCAAGACTCTGATGCTCACAGGAGAAAAAGTCTCAAAATTTTGTGAGCTACAGAAACCCACCAACCTCCTGTGCAAATTGAGGACAAGTTCTGGGAATTCTGCTTTTGCTTTTCTGAAAGTGACTTTTGTGATTTGAATTGATGTCCTTTCTAAAAGCAAGAGTTTGAATTGATTCCTCTTTATCTTGGACACTAGACAACCAGGATTGTGACTCAAAAATCCCCACATATTTTATGGTACTTATCCATGCAAGCTTGGGGTACACATAGTTGTCTAGTTTTTCGGGTTTTTCACAATTCCTTTTGAGCGATCTTGTCGAGGTTTTTGTTGGAGTATTTTGGGGGAATTTTTATTTGCGACCATTCACCCCCCCTCTGTTCGCCATTTCGGTCCTTCAGTGGCTTTCACGCTATTGACCATTAACTTACCATCACGAACTGTTGTCGCTTGAAATTCTACCTTCTCTCCTTTAGGGCTCTCGATTGATATGACCCTTCGACCACAATCCAATACCATCTTATGCTTGGACAACCAATCCATTCCCAGAATAACGTCTAGGGTTTGGGTATCCAAAATGATTAGGTTCACTAGGAACTCTACTCCCATTAATTAGCAGCTTAACTCCCAAACACCCAAGGCTAGATCTTAACTCAGATCCTGAGGCTTGGACTAGCATCACACATTTAATATTTTTCACACTCATACCATTTTCAGTTGCAAAAGCTCGAGAAACAATTGAATGCGAAGCTCCAGAATTGAATAAAACTGTTGCAGGTACTGAGTTTACCAAAAACTTACCCAATACGACATCTGATACTTCTTGGGCTCCATCTGCGGTGATGTGGTTGACTCTGCCTCTTACCGGCTTGAGGTGTCGCTCCTGCCTGACCAGCTCCCCAGTTTGCTCCTGACATTGGCGCCTTAGCAGGTGTTGTTCCAAGATTAAAAGGCACTAGCGTGATGCCTCCCTTCTGCGGACACCTGTTAGCAAAGTGCCCCAACTCGTTGCAACTGTAGCACCTTGTAGCGACCGACTGTTCAACACCTCCCGGAGCATTATTTCCCTTGACTGACGTCTGATAAGTCTGACCAGATGGTCAGGGCGCAGGTGTCACTGTTTTGTTAGCAGCTGGTGGCTGGAATCTGGAGAACTATTGCGGTGTCATTCTCATTTGCAGGTGATTAGGACGTCCACCTTGGTTGGTCATCAAGCGCTTGCGATTCTCCCGAGCTCCTTGCACTTATCCTCCAAGATCAAAGTTTTATTCACCAACTCCTGGAAATCTGGGAAGTTGTGGGTGATCAGCCCAACCTGTAGTCCAGAATTCAGCCCCTTCATAAAGCGGGACTACCTGGCCTTGTCTGTTGCTACGTCCTCAGGAGTATAGCGAGCCAACTGCGTGAATTTATTCAAGTACTCGGCCACTGATTGACCTCCTTGCTTTAGAGCCCTGAACTCCTCTTTCTTCAGGTCCATCATTCCCTCTGGTACATGGTACTGGCGGAAGGCTATTGCAAACTCCTCCCAAGTGATCTCCATCGGTGCCTCATGAGCGGTGCAGTAGTTCTCCCACCACTCTGCAGCAGTTCCCTCTAGCTGATGGGATGCATAAAGGACCTTCTCATGTCCTTCACATTGGGTGATGTACAGCTTCCTTTCGATGGTTCTTAGCCAATCATCGGCTTCCAAGGGGTTGACGTTGTCTGAAAATGTTGGCGGTCGGGTCCTCATAAAATCGGACAATTTGGAATAAGGACGAGGCCCACCATTGTTGTTATGGGTAATGGGGTTGTTGGCTGCAGCCATGTTGGACATTTGTTGCATCTGCTGCATCATAGTTTGCATCAAGTGAGTTTGCGCAGCCAGAAAAGCCCCCAAGTTCTACAGATCCACTGGCGGTGCTTGCTGTGGTGGTGCTCCTTCATTGGGATTGTTGCCTGAGCGCAGACCACTTCCTGAAGCTCCGTTTTTGCTACGGGTGTTCACCATCTGCTTGATTGCTTCTCGGGTTAGGAGAGATAGATATAGCATAGGTAAGATGCAAGAATTTCCAAGGCGGGGAAATAGGTTAAACCCAACTTAAATATTCTTTATTAATACTTGGTATGCTTGCTTACAATGCCTAAGGACTTTGCGACACATACTGCACACTCAGCAGACAATTAAGAACCAAACTAAACATGCAACCTTAACGTCTATGAAAGGGTAAAGACTAACTTAAAGACGCGATTCAACACTCGAGTCTCAACACAACTCTAAGACTGACTCTCACTCATCCAGCCACCCTGGCTGAGACTGATCTGGCGCAAACACCGGTGGGTGGGCTGGCATGGGTGCGAACGCATCCTAGTGACCCTCTGCTGGCTCCTTAGGCTCCCACTCACGCTCCTCTGGGTCTTCTTCCTCTCCTTCGGCGTTCTCATCCGGCTCCTGAAGGAACTGATCTGCCACCTCCTCGGCTGCTTGCAAGGCCTCCTCCAGCTCTCTGATGACTCTGGCAGCTATGGCACGGGTCTTCTGAAGCTCCCGCTCTGCCACTCTCAGTGCTTCGTATGATGTCTCCAGCTCCTGAGCGGTGTCCTTCATGTGCTCCTCCTGGGCGATGGCGTGCTCAGCAAGGTGCACTGCGGTAGCACACTCTCCGTCCATGATCCGTTGATGACGGCATGCTCTCACGGTCGGGTGAAGACGGAACACTGAGTCGCGGAGCTCGTCGGCGTAGTCGTGGTAGATCTATCGAAAAGCAAGTCTGGCAGCCTCTTGAATTCCAGCTTCGTACGTAAACCTCCTGTCAGTGATGTGGATTGGTCTGGTGGTCTCGTCGCGCTCTCGAGCGAAGATGGTCAGCTTGCAAAAGAACCCCCGATGCACACCGTTGACATTCCAGTTGCTTCCTCGGTAGAGTGGACGGTCAAAACCTCCGATCACTTGAAAAACTCTCCAAAGCTCCATGGCATAGCCACCCTGCCTCTCCTCGAAGGACTGAAAGATCAGCATCTGTCCAAAACAACTTTGCGTGAGTTTCCACTTGAACTGGCAGCGAGAAATCAGAAATTTCAGCAAATGATGAGAGTAGAAGAATAGGATGAGTCAAGAGTTTCTTATTAGCCAAATTTATATTTTTCTGTTAGAAAATAGTTTTGGGCAAACCAAATTACATCGGGCCAAACCTATGGTCAGCACGGCTCTGATACCACCTCTATCGGGACCCGAATATGCAAATTCGGACCCTCTGTGTATATTGCACTAGTCCAGGATCACGCTAGTGCACACAGGCTCAACATAGATGCTATCACAGTCATACACAACGGAATATAGCATAACTTCAATAATTAATAATAACTGTTGTCTTACATGATTATTGCCTCACAGTGATTAATTAAGAAATAGCAATTAAGCAGCAGCGGAAATGAAGTAAACGTAGCAGCTCCCCAGTTCACCACAGGCAACTGACGAGGCTCGGACCCTAAGATTCAGCGTCGTGGTACTCCCCCTCCAAGAATGTCGTGGATTCCTCCTCTTCTGAAGTTTGTTTTTTGCGGGATGAGTACAAAAAGCACTTAACAAGTTGTGCACAGTATTGCAAGTCTAATATTCTACATGCTTGGCTTATTCCAAGGAAGGCTAACATGGCTAATTTGCAGTAAAGCAGCATTTATAAAAGAATACAGTAAATAGATTGAAAGACAGTAAAACAAATAATAGTAAATAATAGATTCAACTTTTCAAGTAAACAGGGTTTTCCATCCTAAGTCAAATTCCAAGTTTTTATGGCAATCCACCATCCCAACAAGTTTTTATTTAACAAAAGTCTAACCCTTGACTGTAATTCCCAAGCATTGCTCAATTCCGTGAGCACGGCTATTCGAACAGTTTTACACTCTGCAGAGGTTATTCACTTTACCCACACGATATAATCAAACACCACACAGGTGAGTGACCATAACAAAGCCTTTACAATGCTCTGTTTAGACCTGGCACTACCCGCTAAGGTTTCAACACTGGTGGGACTGGTTACCACATCCAGGGCCCCCCTCTTGCGCCATGTGAGCTAGCCCATAACCCGGGACTCATTGAACACCACCGTAGTACCAATATCTAAACATCACAAATTAGTCAGCTAGACTGTCCCATTCTAGACGTGTGGTTGCAAGTAAGACTCAGGTCAAAGGCTTGCACGGTTAAGTCCTTAAAGTGACCAAGGCAAGACTTCCACATACCCCTGCCCAACAGGCCCACCTTGGCATACTGCCCCTTGCCACCTGCCCCGATCGAAAATGATTACCACCCCAGTTGATTACCATGCACTACGTGCCATCAGCAATTCAATCTAGTTGTGTGACCACCTCGCCACGATAACTCAATATCACTGTGTGACAACACCAGACACACCAATTTATAATCATTGTTCCATAATCCATTAGTCAAGATTAAATATCAATGTTCCTGATACATATGATGACGTGGCATGGCTAAGCAAACTAATACGGTCTAACTAGTCCCATGTTGACTATTAATATCAACCAACTATTGTTCCATATCCTAGGGTGACAATTAGATCATGGCATACAATTGGCAAGGTATGATTTAATTCAATTAGGCATATTATCTAGTTCCCAGATTAATTGAAATCATTTATACACATAAAGTATTATGCATAAATTTTAAAGACAAAATAGCAATTTTGTGAAATTAGGTGCAATATGATCAAAGCACAACTTGCCTTGGAATAGGTGCTGGTCTTGCTCTCAACTTAGGTCTTGAAGCGACAAATCTTCCTCCAGAGCATCGAGCAATTCAACGTCTACGCGAAACGAGATAAAATAGCAACAAACACTCAAAACTGATAGTAAACAGGCTCCAAAAATTCAAATAAAAAGTTCCATTAAATAGATCTTGATTTTACAAATTTTTAGAATTTTGAATCACTCAAATCCGAGTTAAAATGCAAACGTTATAGCCTTTTGAAGTTTGAATAAATACTGAAAATACAGAAATTAGAAAATCCGATTTTCCAGAATTATTTTTCTTCTGGAAATTACCGATTAATGCGCAAGCGACACGTGGACCAATCAGAGGCTGACACGTGGCTTTGGTGCATGGACTCAGTCCACGAAACTCCGCTGGTCCACCATGGACTCGAGGTACTGTGCTGTGGACCGGCTGATGTCACCATGACGTCATCGCACACGTGGACCAATCGGGTTGCGCCACGTTGCTCGGTCTACGGACTGCGTCCACGGCACAACGCCTGCCGACCATGCACCCGGCGCACAACACCTCAGCTTCCGAGCCGACACGCGTCGCACATCCGCTCAAGGACCCAACGGCTACCAATCTACTCCTACGTGGCTCAATCCTAACCGCTCATCTTAAATCCGAGCAGAACAGTGTTGATGACGGAGACGTGGCACGATCTGGATGGTTCGGTGAAGATCCGACGGCTGGGCGAAGCTCTGAGACACGACGATGTCGCGGCGGCGCTGAGTTCCCGGAGACGAAGACGACGACGGGTCCGACGGCGAACTAGGTCCTTCCGGCGACGAAGAGGTAGTAGCTCCGGTGCGGCTTGACGCGGCGAACCCGAAACCAGAACCCATATGGTGGATGGAGACTAGATGGTGGCATAACGACGAGAAAACAAGCGGCGGCGCTTGGAAAACTACGGCGAGCTCTTGAGGCTAAACGGCGGCGACTCTGAGGCAAAGACTTGAGCGACTAGATGCGCAAAGAGGTGAGGAACATCGGGGTGTGTGTAGGATCAAGGATAACCGACTAGAGGGGGGGTGAATAGGAGGTTTCTAAATTTTTCAACACAAATTTGAAATTACAAATGACACTACGAAATTGAGATACAAATATGAGGAACACACTAATGTTTCTAGCAATTTTTTAAGATGCTATGTCAATACAAGTGAAACTAATAGACATGGGAGCACAAAGACTATGAAGAGTATGGTATTAATGAAATGGAATCTCAACAATCAAGAATACCAAACACAAATAAATAGGAGAAAGGAATTTAACCCGTGGTCTCGGAGACTTGCCGGTCTCCCCTACTCCACGTTGAGGTGACTTGAACCACGTCAAGCCGGCTCCACTCGCTTGAGCCTTTCTCAATCACTAAGGTAGTTCTTCCCCGCTCCGGGTAGGCAAACTCCGGCCTTCACAACTTGCCGCGGCTTCTCACAATCTTTGTTGAGAAGCTCACCGCGCACGATCGCCACCAAGCCGTCTAGGAGGCGGCAACCTCCAAGAGTAATAAACCTTGATGCTAGCTTGAGGTCGAATGTCGGTGTCTAAAGGCTCAAACACTAAATGCAACACTCAATCTTGCTTCTCACACTCACAAATGGAAATTGAATGCACACAAGAGTGGAGAACACTTGCTAGAGCTCAAATATCATCAATGAGGACCAAGAGTCACTCTAGAATGCAGGTGGGGGGGGTATTTATAGCCTCCACCAAACTTTCTAGCTGTTGGAGCTCGAAATCTACAAAAATCTATTTTTCCGGTCTTACCGCCCATGTAGGACCGGTAGCACCAGGCTCCATTTCAACGGCTAGAACAGTGCATTTAATGCACTTGCCAGAGACCATTACAGGGGGTCCGGTGCTACCGCCCAACTAGGGCCGGTAGCACCGGGCTCCACTTCATTTTCTTTCTTCGAAAAGAGACCTCTCTGGAATTATAGCACCGGGCTTAGGACCGGTGCTACCATAGGGCTACCAAATGCCCAAAAAGGTGCTTCTCTGGAATTTTCACACCGGGCTGATGTCCGGTGCTAGCGATAGACCGGTAGCACCGGCCCACCATGGGCGGTAGCACCGGGCTACCAAAAACACCCAAAACACACTCCTCTGTGATTTTTACACCGGGCTGAAATCCGGTGCTACCAATAGTCCGGTAGCACCGGGCTGCCATGGGCGGTAGCACCGAGCTACCAAACGCCCAAAAAGCTCTTCTCTGGAATTTTCACACCGCCCTATTGAGCCGGTGCTACCGCGCACCCGGTAGCACCGCGCTGCCATGGGCGGTAGCACCGCGCTTCCAGAGATTTGATTTGTTCTAAAGGATTTTCAAGATTGGAACTTATTTATCATTTGGCAACTATTTAAATATGCATTTTGAGCCTTTAAACCCTAAACGACATCAAGATAAGCGTCAAGATCCCTCTTAATACTACGACCCTAAATCTAGTAAACCGATCTTTCTTCCAAACTCCAAGATCATCAAAAGACTAGAAAAGAGCCTTATAAATTTACCTTTTCACGATCTTGACATATTGCCGATTGGTTTGAACCTTCCTTGATATTTCCATGGTCATCAATCTTGGAATTGACCTACTTTCAATATTCTCAAGAAAAGTATTAGATCATATAACAAAGTTGTCATTAATTATCAAAACCAAAACATATTGGGTGCCTAGATGCTGTCAATCTCCCCCTTTTTGGTAATTGATGACAACCCAAAGTGATAATTTGAAATTGTTTTTAAGTGAACAAGAGAAAAGAAGGTTTTGGTTCAAGTGATTCAGTATCCATAAGTTTTCTTGCCTTTTGAAGCATAGGGAGTATTAAACATGATATTTTTAAAACAACCACTCCCCCTAGAGATGTGCATGTTAGTTGCAAGTAGATGGTTGCACATTTGAGAGAAAATTTTTAAACAAAATTTTGACAGAGGTTTGTTTAAGAATTGAATCCGTGGATAAACAAGTAAGGATATTAAAACAACAATATGATAATGCAATATGCAAGAGCATGAGAATATTTAAAACAACCATATGAATTACAAATGTTTAACCACGACATATTCAAAACAACATCCATAACAACCAAAATACATCACATATCCATAGCAACTGAATATCAACCAAAACACATCACACAAGGTTTCATTCTTTACACTTTATCTTCACTTTTATTTCTCCCCCTTTGGCATCAAATACCAAAAGTAACAAGGATCGTCGAGGAGCTCAAGAAGATGGAGGAGCCGGAGGAGGCGGAGTAGACGGAGGAGTACGAGATCCCGAGCACTGATAGAAGATAGGAAGAGATGAACGAAGCTCGGAGATGGAGGAGTCGATGGAATCTAGTCGACCTCGGACCTCCTCAACTATCTGACTAGTCTGCGACTGATGCTCCTCCAGTCGAGAGAAACCGCTCATCATGTCTGATCTCATACTGGCCAGGCTGCTCATGAGGTCATTCCTCAAACTGCCCAAGAACTGATCCTGCTATGCTGGAGGAACCTCTGATGCAACTGGGATCTCCTGCTGCTGAGGCTGCTGGGAGGATGACTGACCTCGCTGAGTGATTGTCTGAGGGGCTACCTCGCGGGGTCTGTAAGGCTTGTGTGCACTTCCGCACCCTCCTCTAAACCCAGTCACCTTTTTTATTATCATCATAATGAAAGGAGCAAAGTATAACCTTTTACCTTTGTCACTAGCAGAGGAGACCATCTCTCTGATCATAAAATCAACCACATCAAATTTATTTTTGTGGGTAATCTTGCTCATGATGTTCCAGGCATACCCTCTGATTTCGTCCAGGTTTCCACTCTTTGGATGAATAGTGACCCTTATGATTCTGTTAATTAGACTGGATGAGAGAAGGAGATGCGTCATTTTACCTGGACGCTTGACTGATGCAGCTGGATCATAGAATTGAAACTGCCTCTCGAGGGGTAGAACCCTGTCACTGTGAACATTGGGATACCCATTGTGGAAAATCCCCCAAGCCTTCTCTATCTCACTTTTTGTGACCTTATGCACTGCGGCATCCGTCATCCAAGTGATTTCATCAATCGCTTCAGAGACATGCATAGTGGCATAAAATTGTCTTACTAGGTCTTCATTGTAGTCACATTTTTTACTGATAAAATCTGACAATCCAGCACCATGAAACAACTCAGGGACTCCAACAAACAAAGGTATTTTTCTAATATGCTCCCAATTTATCCATTTGTGATCAGCAAATTCCTTGTTTTTGTAGATTTCATAATATGCTTTTTGCTGAAAAATGGTTCTGAACTTATCCTCAGTTGCACTTCTGGGTAGAAAATATTGGTTTGCTTGTCTAAGGGAGAAGAAAGTGTCACCTTTGATTTTTCTCAGATCAATGGACGGATTAAAGTTGTCATGTTCATCTCCTGATCCTGCATTCTCATCAACGCCCATGTATTCATCATCATCTGTCTTCTCACTGCTTGATTCTGATTCAACTTGTTTTCCTTTGGACTGCTTTGAGCTACCACTAATGTCTTGCTTATTTTTCTTTCGGACTTCACGATGTCTCAAAGCAATTGGAACATCATCCTGACTGTCTGAATCTTGAGGAAGAGAAGGAGGAGCACGACCTCAATTTGCAGCTATTTTAATGTAAGAGCCTGATCCTCTGGTCTTAGGCATGATTACTGGATATAAGAGAGGAATTCAAGGAATAAGATCAAGGTTATATGCCCTAGATTTAGAGATTTTTTGTAGAAAACAGCATTTGTGTGCATATTGCTTGCAATCCCGGTACTACCGCCCATGCTAGATCGGTAGCACCGGGCTTGCTGCGGCGCTACCGTCCATGCTGGACCGGTAGTACCGGACATGGGGCGGTGCTGCCGTAAAGAAATCGGTAGCACCGGTCCTTTTGAGGATGAACCCTAATTTGCCAAAATTTGTGGTTTTGAGTGATTTTATACAAGAGAATTCATCTACCAATTAGGGGATCCTTATTGCACTTATTCCATCCACAAATTTTGACAAAAAGGACACAAATTTTGCTACATTCCACAAGAACCCTAAAGATAAGATAAAGGAAACCAGGGCATGCGGAAATGAAAGATTTTTGAGAAGAAAAAGGGAAGGAATTTGTTACCTGATGGGTTTGGAACTCAAGGGGTTGATCTTCAAGAAGAAATAAGTTGATTTCTTGAGGATATTTGTGTGGAGATAAAAAAGGGTCGAATGGAGAGAGAGAGAAGAAGATGGGGCGGTGCTAAAACAGATAAAGGCCGGTCGCACCGCCCATAGCTTAATCCCCTAAACCCAAGAAATCTGGTGCTACCGCGATTTTACCGGTAGTACCGGTCTCCAGTGCTACCGTTCTTGTACGAGTGGTGCTACCAGGAACACAGTCAAAACTCTATAAATACCCAGAGAATTCAACATAACCAATAAAATTTTAATATTTTTATATAAGACATACAATTGCATCCAAAACTTATATAAATTTTCAAGATTTATGGCTTAATTATGATTCAACCTCAATTTTTGAAATATGTAACATCATTTGAAATTCAAGATATAAGAATCACATAAAGAGGTCCCCCTCAACAAGTGCTATAAAAAAAATGAAAGACATTCAACAAAGCAACAAAAGGAATAACCAATCAATCTTTTAAGCAAGATTCAAAGGAAAACTAAAATCACATTAGAGAGTCTATGACATTTAATTCATTCCTCAATTTACAGAACCGGGCTTCATCTAAAGGCTTGGTTAAGATATCCGCTAATTGATCTTCGGTTCTAATGTGACTAATCACTATATCTCCTTTGCTAACATGATCTCTCAAGAAATGATGACGGATCTCTATATGTTTGGTTCTTAAGTGTTGGACCGGGTTGTTGGCTATTTTAACGGCACTTTCATTATCACATAATAGAGGCACATTTTTAAACTCTATTCCATAGTCCATTAAAGTTTGCCTCATCCATAATAATTGAGCACAACAACTACCGACGGATATGTATTCGGTTTTGGCGGTGGATAGAGCTACAGAATTTTGTTTCTTAGAGAACCAAGAAATAAGGGATCTACCTAGAAAATGGTAATTTTCGGAGGTGCTTTTTCTATCCACTTTGCATCCCGCATAATCGGAATCCGAATATCCAATTAAATCAAAATTAGCACCTTTAGGATACCATAACCCTATATTTGAGTAATGCTTTAAATATCTTAGAATTCTCTTAACAGCTACTAAATGACATTCCTTAGGGGAAGCTTGAAAGCGAGCACACATGCATACACTAAACATAATATCGGGCCTAGATGCGGTGAGATAAAGTAGACTACCAATCATAGAGCGATAAAGTTTTAGGTCTACCAGTTTACCTCCCTCATTTAGATCAAGATGCCCGTTAGAAGCCATTGGAGTCTTGATAGGCTTCGAATCTTCCATGCCAAATCTCTTTAGCAAGTCTTTCACATATTTGGTTTGACTCACGAAGGTCCTATTCTTGAGTTGCTTGATTTGAAGTCCAAGGAAGAAGCTTAATTCTCCAATCATTGACATCTCAAACTCCCTAGACATCATATCACCAAATTCTTTGCAAAAGTCTTCGTTAGTAGAACCAAATATAATATCATCAACATAGATTTGGCATACAAAGAATTATTCATCAATAATTTTTGTAAAGAGTGCTGTATCAACCTTCCCAATTTTGAACCCTTTAGAAAGTAGAAAATCTCTAAGCCGCTCATACCATGCTCTAGGAGCTTGTTTGAGACCATATAGCACCTTAGAGAGTATGTAAACATGGTTAGGATATTTAGGGCTTTCAAAACCGGGAGGTTGTTCAACAAATACCAATTCGGATATTTCTCCATTTAGAAAAAGCACTCTTTACATCCATTTGAAATAATTTAATATCAAAACATGACGCAAAAGCAAGCAAGATTCTAATAGCTTCCAATCTAGCCACGGGTGCAAAAGTTTCACCAAAATCCAAACCTTCGATTTGAGTGAACCCTTGAGCCACTAACTGTCGGCATTTCGAGCACAAGCGAGTGAATTTTTAAGTCTAAGGGGATGCGCGTTCCCTCTCCTTGAATGGTTAGACTCAGGAGTCCAAGATGTATACTGGTTTGGGCCGAACGTCCCTACTCCAGTTCGTGTGGTCGTGTTATATTGCTGCGGGTGCAGATGACTGCACTATTTTTACAAGCGGGAGCTGAGGGCTCGAATGGGTGAGAGCGAAAACAACCTATTTGTAAAGATCGAGAGGAGGGAGTCCGTCGCCTCTCCCAGAGGATCCTGCCTCCCTTTATATAGCCGGAGGGGGCAGGTTACATGGGAAGTTGGGAGAGGAAAGGGCGAGGTGATCTATGCTAGGAGCTCTGGTCCTTCGTCTTGGCGTTTGGACAGCGTCTGCTTCCCCCACGCCGGGTAGGTCGACTCGCTGAGCAGAGCAGTTTACCGTTTCACCGGGAAATAGCGCACCTGCCCTCTGCAAGCCTGTCAGGCGCTGACGTTGCCTCGGGAGGGAGCGCGTCCTCATGCCGTGCACGTCTGGACGATGAGATCGCAGCTTGACTTTGGCAATCTCCTTACCACCTCGGGAAGGAGCCACCTGCCCCCGCACAGTCACTCTGAGCTATCGTGTCCGTAGGGCACGTGGCTAATGGTCGGTGATGGCCCGTCACTTGGCCCTCAGCGGAGATCGCCTCAGCTTGGTCGGAGATCGTGGGGAGTCCGACCTGCGGGGGTCGGACGCCTCATTGGGTCGGGGACGAGCTTGGGGTAGCTCGTTAGGTCAGGGTCGATCGTCCTTCGTGGCCCTGCGGGGCCTTCGATCGGAGCTGGGCTTGGGGCAGCCCGTTCGTCACTCCGGACCGTTGGGGTATCCATGGTATGAGTTCTCGTCAGTAGCCCCCGAACCCCCGAGCGAGTTCGTTAGATACGGTCGGGGGTTTAGCTTGGTCGGCGAAACATGGTCGACTGCGATGACCGGACTCGGTCGACCGATCCGACTGACCTGGTCGGTTGGTTCCAGCCTGGTGTGCTCGAGCGCATCCGGTAGATGCCGGAGGACTTGGCGGGGGCAGCTCTGCCGCCGGAAGCCTTTAATTGCTTCGTTGCGCATGTCGCACATAGTTTGGCACATCTTGACTGTACATCTTCCTTGCTGCTTCGGAATCCGGCGAAGGCCGCTTCGTCTTCCGCATTTGCATTTACTCGGAACCGTTTGACCTTCCTTCATTTGGGTATATAAGGACATCACCGCTCGACTGAACGGTTGTCCCCAGCCCAGAATCCACCTTTGCAACCTTTCGATGGCTTCGTCGCATCCGCTAGTTTTTAGCTTTGGTGATGACAATGAGGTGGAGGAGGAGGATCCCTGGGCCGTGTATTGGGCAAACTATGACCGGGTGATGGCCGAACTCGCGGAGGAGGAGGCCATGGCCAGCGATACTGCCGCCGTCGACGCACTGCTCGAGGTCGTTCCACGGCTATCCAAGGCGAGGAGCGCCCTCATCGAAGCAGTAGGACGCGTGCGCCGGGCGTAGACCTTAGGTTCTTTCATAGCATTATGTAATGATCGAACCGGGGGGTCTATAATAAAATTTCCTCTTTCTTTTTGATCGCTGCACCTGCGTGATGACTTCATTTTAGGCACTTTCACAGACTACTCGAGCCCCCGAGGGTCAGTAGTTGGTACGCGGCCGTTTCTCTTAAGCGCGGGCATCCTGATGCAGACGACCAGATGCGTC
The DNA here is from genome assembly GCA_036346275.1 of Otatea glauca. Classification (NCBI taxonomy): domain Eukaryota; kingdom Viridiplantae; phylum Streptophyta; class Magnoliopsida; order Poales; family Poaceae; genus Otatea; species Otatea glauca. The sequence continues at coordinate 34,097,463 of CM070719.1, forward strand.
TCGGGAGGTTCTGGTATCCGAGTGCTCATTTAATCGTCATAGCTGGACGGGCCTTGGTCGGCGCGGATGACCAGAGGCCTCTCGGGAGGTTCTGTTTTTCGAGTGCTCGTTTAACGTCGTAGCTGGACGTGCCTTGGTCGGCGCGGACGACCAGATGCCTCTCGGAAGGTTCCGATGCCTGAGTGCTTGTTTAACGTCGTAGCTAGACGTGCCTTGGTCGGCGCCGACGACCAGATGCCTCTCGGGAGGTTTCGGTGTCTGAGTGCTCGTTTAACGTCGTAGCTGGACGCGGCCTTTGGTCGGTGCGGATGACCAGATGCCTCTCGGGAGGTTCTGTTGTCCGAGTGCTCGTTTAACGACGTAGCTAGACGTGCCTTGGTCGGCGCGGACGACCAGATGCCTCTAGGGAGGTTCTGGTGCCCGAGTGCTCGTTTAACGTCGTAGCTAGACGTGCTTTGGTCGGCGCAGACGACCAGATGCCTCTCGGGAGGTTCCGGTGCCCGAGTGCTCGCTTAACGTCGTAGCCGGGCGTGCCTTGTCGGCGCGACGACCCGATGCCTCTAGGGAGGTTACGGTGCCCGAGTGCTCGCTTAACGCCGTAGCTAGACGTGCTTTGGTCGTATGCAGACGCACCGATGCCTCTCGGGAGGTTCCGTGCCCGAGTGCTCGCTTAACGTCGTAGCCGGACGTGCCTTGGTCGCGCGGACGACCGGATGCCTCTCGGGAGGTTCCGTGTTCGAGTGCTCGTTTAATCGTCGTGGCGGGCGGGCCTTGGTCGGCGCGATGACCGATGCCTCGTGAGGTTCCGTTGTCCGAGTGCTCGCTTAACGCCGTAGCCGACGCGGCCTTTGGTCGGCGCGACGACCGATGTCTCGGGAGGTTCTGTTGTCCGAGTGCTCGTTTAACGTCATAGCTGGACGTGCCTTGGTCGGCGCGGACTACCAGATGCCTCTGGGGAGGTTCTGATGCCCGAGTGCTCGTTTAACGTCGTAGCTGGACGTGCCTTGGTCGGCGCGGACGAACAGATGCCTCTCGGGAGGTTTCGGTGCCCGAGTGCTCGTTTAACGTTGTAGCTAGACGTGCCTTGGTCGGCGCGGACGACCAGATGCCTCTCTGGAGGTTCCGGTGTCCGAGTGCTCGTTTAATCGTCGTTGCTGGACGGCCCTTGGTCGGCGCGGACGACCAGATGCCTCTCGGGAGGTTCTGTTGTCCGAGTGCTCGTTTAACGTCGTAGCTGGACGTGCCTTGGTCGGCGCGGACGACCAGATGCCTCTTGGGAGGTAATGGTGCCCGAGTGCTCGTTTAACGTCGTAGTTGGACATGCCTTGGTCGGCGCGGACGACCAGATGCATCTCGGGAGGTTCCGGTGCCCGAGTGCTCGTTTAACGTCGTAGCTGGACGAGCGCTCATTTTACGTCGTAACTGGACGTGTGCTCATTTTACGTCGTAGCTGGACGTGTGCTCATTTTACGTCGTAGGTGGACGAGTGCTCGTTTTACGTCGTAGCTGGACGTGTGCTCGTTTTACGTTGTAGCTGGACGAGTGCTCATTTTACGTCGTAGCTGGACGTGTGCTCGTTTCACGTCGTAGCTGGACGTGGCCTTGGTCGGCGCGGACAACCAGATGCCTCTCAGGAGGTTCCGGTGTGCGAGTGCTCGTTTAACGTCGTAGCTGGACGCGCGCTCGTTTTACGTTGTAGCTGGACGAGGGCGTCCATCTTGAGTCCCTATCAGGAGAGGGTAGCTGCGAGAGGAGTGGCCGCTGTCTATCCCACGTGTACGCCCCGTCCGCAGGTGTGGGACCTGGAGGGGGTGAGCGAACGCACGTTTACCCACGTCGGTTTGAACGTCGTGCTCATGGAGCTAATAACGGGTGATCCGAGTGGGACCTGAAGATCCCTCCCAAGGGGGACCTTTCCAAGTGGACGATCCCAGCGTAGGGTGTTCGGCCCACTGGGGGCAACCCATGAGAAACCTTTCTTTACTCGATCACTTATCGGACTCTGGGCCGTCCGCCGACCCAGAGCACAGCTGGCTGTCACCCATCGATGGGTTCCGCGGGAGAGCAAGAAGTATGGTCTCGTACACGAGTTAAGGCGATTGGGTCGTCCGCCGACCCAACTAGAGGCCCGCTGGGGGCTCGCCTTGCCCTAGCCCCTTGCTCAAGTTATTGCTGGGGTGGCTTGAGTCCACTTGGTGGATCGTGCCTTTGTAGCCCGCAGCTTTTGACTGGGCCTCGGGTGCGAGCTATCGAGCTCTTTTGCCACTTTGGGGGCCACAGCGGCCCAGCGGGCCTCTCACACGCGTCTCGAAGCAGCCGACCCGACCCGAAGGCAGAGACCAAGAGGCCATAGGGTGCGCTGCTCGAAACGGTGTCTTTGCGTCTCCTACAGTTCTATCAGACTTAAATGCACAGAGAGGAAATGGAAATCATTGCGTTTACCAGGGGCCTGGCGTGGCAGCCGAGGGGAAAGGGTGTGCGATGCTTCACCCGAGGAGGTGTCTGTTCGACTGGTGCCCGCTCTGCTCGGCGCCTGTTCGGCTCCTATAAATCTGGCGCGGGGACGCTTGTGCAGGTCACTTGCCTCTGCTTTCCTCGCCTTCCTGTTTTTGCCTGCGACAAGAAAAAACCAGAGCGAGGGAGCCGGAGAAAAGAGATCCCTACCTTCCCCTTTTGTCACATTTTTGTTGTTTTTGCTCCTTAGCCAGTCTTTGACTCCGACGATGTCGTGGCCAGAGTGTTCTGCTCGACCTAGCCGCGCGCTTGGCCTGGAGAAGAAGGGGTTCCTCCCCCCGCGGGATGTCTCCAAGTGGGGGGTGCCGACGGGGGTCGCCGTCCCTTCGCCGGGGGACGACGAAATCGTGGTGCCCGCCTCATTCTTCGAGCGGGGTTTTGGACTCCCGCTGCACCCATTTGTCCGAGGGCTATTGCACTATTACGAGGCGGAGGTGCACCATCTCAACCCCAACGGTGTGCTCCATATAGCAGTCTTCATCACGCTGTGCGAGGCTTTCCTGGGGATCGATCCCCATTGGGTGCTTTGGAGGCATTTCTTTCATGCTCGGCTGAGGAAGGACAAGCCGACGGACGCCCTGGCGCCCATGGGCAGTGGGCCTTCCAGCTGCGCGGCGGCCGCGCATCGGACTACATTGACGTGAAGCTGCCGTCTTCAAACCGGGGCTGGCATTCCGAGTGGTTCTATGTTCGGAACCTGGGAGGCAGTGCCCCGGTCTTCACCGACCGTCTTCTCGAGGCGGGGCCCCAGTGGACTTGGGGCGCCGAACGAAAGGAGAGGAACAAGGTGACCGAGATCATCGACTGATCAAGGCCCGTGAGGAGCGAGGGTCGACCGGGCGACGCTGCGTCGTCTGCAGCGCTCATGAAGATACGCGTGCAACACCTTATGGATAGGATGCGCCCCATGTTCCAATATGAGGGCGAGTCTGATCCCATGAGGATGGCGAGACCAGAGCTTTCCGCGTCGGAGGTGGGGGCTCGGGTGTCCGCCGTTATGGGTGGCAGCACCTCCGAGGCGGCGGGCGGCCACCCCGAGCCGTTCTCGGCGCGCAATCTCCCGGACCTGGTAACCCGAGCAGATCTCTTCCCTTCCTCTTTTTTCTTTTCAGCCCTTCGCACTTGGTCTGACTAGTATCTCCGTGATTTCCAGGGGCTTGCCGGGATGGTCTCCCGGGCGTTGCTACCGGGGGAGAAGGAGCTGAGGGCCGCGGTCCGCGCGGACTCCGCGCAGCGCGAATCCATGCGCAAAAGGCGGAAGGAGGAAAGGAGGAGGGAGAAGAAGAAAGAGCGCGCGGCGAGGGCCGCGCGTGGTGAGGAGGTCTCCGACACGACCACCGTTGAATCGATCGGTCTGGGGTCGACCTCCAGTGATAGTGGTGGGGGTGATGACCCATACCGCGAGCTGGAGCTTGGGCCGTCGATTGGCGGCGGTCCGAACGAGGGTGCCCGCGCGGGCGCTGCCGCCGTCACGCCACAGGCGGAGGCATCCTCGGGGAAGCGGAGGGGCGATTCGCCTCCGCGAGGGAGGCCGGCGAAGAGGGCGCGGTTGCCCCGCGCCCGCTCGGCGCTGTAAGTACTCTCCACGTCCCCGAGTCGCATTGTAGTAGAGCAGTCCGAGTAGATCTTAACCGATTGTTGTGTACAGGTCTTACACGGGGGCAGTCGTAGCGGCGGTGCGCTCGACTGGAGCCCCGGGAGGGCCGACGCCGTCCGCGCAGCCGGCAGGGGCCGAGGAGATGCGGGTCGAGCCGAAATTGCCGGCGGAGGCGGCGTCGCTGGCTGGAGCGACAGGGGTCGAGGCACCGCGGGTGGCGCCTGAGTCGCCGGCGGAGCCGACATCATTCGTGGCATCGATGGCCTAGCCCGAGTGCAGGGGAGGTCCGACGACCCTCGGCGAGTCGGGGCCTTGCCCGGAGATCGAGGGGGGCGCGAAAGAGCTCTCGTCGCCACCGCCGGGGAGGTCACCGGCCTGCGCAGTCTGGCTCTCGGAGGGGATCTTGCCGTTGCTGCTCGGGAACCCGTTGGCGGGAGGGGCCTAGGGGCCGGGGGCGATCGTCCCCGAGCCGCGGGGGGAGGTGCCGGATGACCCCCTGCAAGGACAAGTCGCCGGGGCCGCTCCAGGGGAGTCCGCTTGGCCTCTCGTGCCTTCGTTGGCATGGCCGGGGGACGATCCGATCGCGAGGCCGTCTCCCGCACAGGACAACCTGGCGGTGTGCGGGGAGTGGGAGTCTTTCCAGGAAAGTGCTCGGGGGGTCGAGGCTGAGATGGGCCAGATCCACAAGGGGTTGGCTCTCGCCCTCGACTCCTCCAGCAAGGTATTGGATGCAATCAGCGGGGGAATCATCCCGATCTGTGCGGTAAGCCGAACAAACTCCCATCCCCAGGAGGAGCTCCGCGCTCTGAAGGACTCCACGGCTGGTAAGTAACCCAACTCTTGTAGTCAACTTCGCGATCGCGGCACGCGAGGTGTGCTCGCTTGACGCTGTTTTGGTCTGCAGAACTGCAGAAGAATTTTAGCGACGCCGTCGAGGCGCGGAGGTCGGCGGTGGAGGAGCACGACGTGGCGGTCGCGGCGCGCGACGTGGCCTTGACGTCGCAGCAGTTGGCGGAGGGAGATCGGGCTGAGCTGGTCGCTGAGCTGACGACCGTCCGAGAGGCCGACCGGGACGTCTGCGACCGAGTGCTCGGGACCGTGCCGGGCCTGAGCTCGCTCGCCACCAAGCTAGCCCGCGCGACCGAGCATGTCAATAGCTCGGTGAGCGAGGGCGTCGTGCTTGGAGCCTCCTCGGTGCTCGTCTGCACCATCTCCCATTTTGATGGTATCAACCTCGCCACTGTCAGCAGCGGGATCACTGGGAATCGGACCGAGGAGGAGATCAACAGGTTCGAGCTCCAAGTCGAACCGTACGCCCGGGTGATTGCTTACCGGATACCGCCCCAGAGCATCCTCCACCGAGAGTAGGAGGAAAGTTAGAAATTTTAATATATTTTTCTTTCTTTTTGCGATGTAAGAAACCTTAGTATGTAATAAACTGAAGTTTGGCAAGTTCCAATCTGTCTTTTGCACTTTCCTGCTGTGATGAGCGCCGCGACCTAGCTCTAGAAACCACGTGGTTTGGTCAAGCGTTGGTCGGTGCGTTACCATTTGCGAGGGAAGCGTGAAGAGGACAGGAACTTGGTTACGAAGCATTCATGCGCACTTGCTCGGGACAGGAGTGTTCCCGACCGACCAAGGGTCGCTCCGTGTGGGTACTTCCTTCTTCTGCAAAAGCGCTACTTAGCAACCGTAGCCGCTGGGGCGTAGGCCGTAGCACTTGGGTCGAGAGGGTTACCGTTTTAGGAGGAACCCTGTGGTCTGCTGAGTCACCGACCCGCGTGAGTGCGTGAACAGGCTGCGCTCGCACGGGAAAGGAGTGTTCCTGACCTACCGAGGGTTGCTCCGTATGGGCACTTCCTTCTTCCGCAAAGCGCTACTTAGCAACCGTAGCCGCTGGGGCGTAGGCCGTAGCACTTGGGTCGAGAGGGTTACTGTTTTAGGAGGAACCCTGTGGTCGATCGAGTCACCGACCCGCGTGAGTGCGCCGACTGAAAGCGACCCATACAAGTGTGCCAATTGGTGGCCCCCGAGCGCCATGCAGCGGCCGGGTACTCGGTAGAAGGGTAAAAAAGAGCGAGGGACGAGAAAGAGTTTTAGGGATAGAATCGTCTTAACTTTTCTATGTTCCATGCGTTGGAGACGACGTTGCCATCCGTGTCCTTGAGTCGGAAAGTGCCGGGTCAGAGAACCTTTACGACGGTGAAGGGGCCTTCCCATGGCGGTGAGAGCTTGTGCCTGTCTTTGCTAGACTAAACCTGGCGCAGGACCAGGTCACCCACGTTGAAGGACCGGCCTCGGACCTGACGACTGTGGTAGCGTCGCAGTGCTTGCTGGTATTTGGCCGATCGTAGAATGGCCACGTCGCGCGCCTCGTCGAGCTGGTCGATGGCGTCTTGTTGCGAGACGAGCCCCCGTGCCTCGTCAAAGGCTTGCAGTCTCGGGGCATCGTATTCCAGATCGGCCGGCAAGACAGCTTCGGCACCGAACACCATGAAGAATGGTGTGAACCCGGTCGCCCGGGTCGGTGTGGTCCGCAGGCTCCAGAGGACGGAGGGTAACTCAGTCGCCCATCGTCCTGCAAATTTCTTCAGTTGACTGAAGATCCGTGGCTTGAGCCCTTGGGGAATCATGCCGTTTGCCCGCTCGACCTGGCCGTTGGTCCGCGGATGGGCCATGGCTGCCCAATCGACGCGGATGTTGAAGTCATCGTAGAACTCGAGGAATTCCTTCCCCGTGAACTGCGTGCCGTTATCGGTGATGATGGAGTTCGGGACTCCGAACTGAAAAATGATGTCGCGGAAGAAAGTGGCCGCCTGCACCGATGTGATGCTGGCGACTGGCTTGGCCTCTATCCACTTGGTGAACTTGTCCACCGCGACAAGGAGGTGGTAAAGCCCCCGGGCGCCTTTTTGAAGGGCCCGACCAGATCGAGTCCCCAGACCGCGAATAGCCACGCGATGGGGATCGTCTGTAAGGCCTGTGCCGGAAGATGCGTTTGTCGGGCGAAGAATTGGCATCCCTCGCAGGTGCGAACGATTTGCTCGGCATCGGACATAGCGGTCGGCCAGTAGAAGCCTTGCCGGAAGGCTTTTCCTACTAGGGACTGAGGTGCGGCGTGGTGACCACAGACACCACCATGGATATCGAGCAGCAGCCACCTCCCTTGGTCAGCTAGAACGCATTTCTGGAGGACTCCAGAGGGACTCCTTTTGTAGAGGTCTTGTCCAACCAAGACGAAAGATTTCGCCCGACGAGCGAGGCGTCGTGCCTCGGTCGAGTCGGTGGGGAGCGATCCATCAGTCAGTCAGTTGACGAAGGGTTTCCTCGAGTCGAATCGGTCATCAGTACGTCGCGGCCCGACCTGGGCGACTCTACGTTCGACCGCTCGGCGGTCGGAGTGGTCACATCGGACAGGTCGGACGGATGCTCGGTCGTCGAGTCCAATTGGACAGAAGGTTGTCGAAGGTCGCAAACGAAGATCCCAAGTGGGACCAGACCTCTTCCGGAGGCGAGATTGGCTAGGTAATCGGCCTCGCCATTGTAGCGTCTGTAGCTATGGTGAAGCTCGAAACCCTTGAACCTTTCCTCGAGCTTGCGTACTTCCCGACAGTATGCGGCCATGCGGACGTCTCGGGGCTCCGCGGCTTTCATGACTTGGTCGACGACATGCTTGGATTCTCCGTGGACATAGAGTCGGCGAGCGCCGAGGTCGGCAGTGATCCGAAGACCGTTGATGAGGGCCTCTGTAACATCCCAAAATTTGAGTTTTGGAATGTTTGAATTCAAAAATAAACCATTTGCATTTTTCTTGAATTAATTCTAGCTTAATTTGAATTTCTAAATAATGAAAGGATTTAATTTGACTAAACTATTCATCAAACTAAAGAATTTCAGTTTTAGTTGAGTTCCTTGTGCTGCAAGGAATTTTTCTGTATTTTTGGAGATTTTTCTGAAGTTATTTGATATTTATTTGAATTTATTTGCATTTATTCGAATTTTTGGATATTTCTTAAATCGGAAAATGAATTTTATTTCAAAAAGCCCCCCGGGCCGAATCTGCTCCGGCCCGTTTTCCCAGCCCGCTTCGCTTGACCCGGCTTTCCCTCGCGGCCAGCCCGGCCAGCGCTCACGGCCGTCCGTCGCGACAGCGGCGTGTGGCTCTGATTGCGCCACGTCAGCTGCGCCCGCGTGCCTAACCCTAGCCGCCGCCCGCGACGAAACCGCGCCCGCCGTCGCCCTTGGAGTCCGGGTCGGACACGGCCTCCGTGGCTGCTATTTAAGCCGCCGCGCGTCTCCCGAGTTTCCCCTTCGCGCGCCGGTTCGGTTGCCCTACTTTTCGCTGCCCTAGCCGCCGTCGTCGCTTCACGCGAGCTCGCCGAAGTTGTCGCCGCGCCCGAACTCTTCCGCCGCCCCAATCGCCGCCGTCGGACCCCCTCCGCCGTTGCCGCTTGCTCGCCTGGACTCGTCGCATCGCCCTTTCCCCGTCCCGCCTTGGCCCGAGTCCGATCTGTCGCCACCTCGCCGCGGGCCTCGTCTTCTTCTTCGTCTCCGGTAAACCTTGCACCGCGCTTCGCCGCCCGTCGGTTTGCGCGATCGTGGCCGTCCGATTGCCCGGCCGATCGCCGGATCGCGCCGTCGTCGCCGCTACGCGCCCGCTTTACTGCCGTCGGATCCGATCGTAGTCACGATCGCGCGGCGCGTGTTCATCCACGTGTCCGTCAGTGTCGGCCGCGCGTCGACCACTGCGCCGTGTCGCCTCGTCGGCCAGCGACGCCATCGTCGTGCGCCGGGTGCACGGTGAACCGAGCCAGCGTCGTGGACCGAGTTCACGAGCCGGATGACATCAGCGTTGCGCAATAAATCGCTTTTCGATACAAAATAAATCCGAAATTCTGATTTTCGATTTTACGTATTTTCTCTGAATTTAATCTTTCGAGGCCGTTCTCGCTCATACGAACTCCGATTGAGGCGATTCAAGTTTCTAAATTTTTCTAAAATCAAGATCTATCTTCCAGAGCCATTTATTTTCAGTTTTGAGCTTGTTTGAGTCTCTGTTTTGTATTTATTTGGTTTCGTTGCTTCTTTTCCGGTAGACGCTAATTCCGAGGGAGCGAACGAAGACTTCGAAGACCAAGATTCAGCACTAGATCAGCAAGTTAAGTCGTAATCCTTTGATCATATTGATCCTATGTTTGCAAAAGTAATTTACTTTATTACAATTGCATGCTATTTTGTGTATCAATGCTTATTTAATGGGGGTAGATGTATACCTAGTTGACATTATGCCACCTTGATTAGTTGTATGCCATGTATCCATTGCTAGACCTAGGTTGGGACATTACTAGTTGGACATAATCATTATACCAACATTGGGTTATCGTAGCTATGCTTAGACATGCTTACATATACGTTGGGATTCATGTCACATGTGAATAATGTTAATATTGACTTAATGAGATATTGAATCGTGGCCGTTAGCCACTGTTGTAAAATTTGTTGTACCATGGCGGGGTTTGCCATTGGTCTTGGTTGAACGAATTGTTTTCCCTCGGGCAAGTGATCGTGAAGTAAAGGGGGTGCTTTCTAGCACATTGGGATGTGGATGTCTTGCCTGAGACAAGTCAAGGACTTAATCTTGTACGCCATTGAACTGGGCCTAACCGTACTACCGCATGTCTAGAATGGGACAGACCTAGCTAATTAATTTGCAATGTCTAGCCTTGAGTACTGCCAGTTGGTGGTGTGGGTTCCGGGATGGACGGGTAGATTCGCAAGGCGCAAGAGGGGGCCTAATGGGCGAAACCTTAGCGGGCAGTACCGAGTTTAGACAGTGCATTGTAAAGGCTTTGTCATGATATCTCGGCGGCACACCAAAGGAAGTGTGTTAGTAACGTTTGCACAAAGAGATGTTCATGTCTTGTGGGTAAAGTTGTACAACCTCTGTAGAGTGTAAAACTATTCGAATAGCCGTGTCCGCGGTCATGGACAAAGCAAGAATTTCACACGGGTATAGAGTGTTTCATAAAATGTGGAATGTGGAATTGTTGGGATGTGAACGGGGAGTTCACTGTTGTTTTGTTGTCTATCATTGATATATCCATCATTTATGTATGTTTTCTTAAATATGCTTTCAATCTATTTATTGTATTTCAATTCAAGTATTGCTTTCTGCAAATGAACTATATAGCCATCCTTGTCAAGCCGCGCATGAATATATTGCATCAATTCCCTACGGCTTGCTGAGTACCTTTGTACTCACGGCTTTATGCCCTTGTTGATCAGTTGCTGAAGGAGATAATGAATATCATGAGGAGGAATTCTATGAAGACTACGTGGATTAGGAAAGCGTTCCTCAGACGATTGCCTGTGGCATGTCGAATGGCTCAAGTTATCTTTTCCGCTGCAGTAGTATTTGTTTCTTAAGCCCTTAAGGCGTAATGGTGTAAACATTGACCATAAGGTCGTTTGCTTTATTCGATAATAAATTGCTTCTTCTTAGTTAATTCGTTGTATGGAATGGTATTTCATCTATGTTTCCACTGTGTGCACTAGCGTGATCCTGGACTAGTGCAGTATACACAGAGGGTTTCGGATTTGCAAATCCGGGTCCCGACAGCCTCGTACTCGGCGATGTTGTTGTTCGCATCGAAGAGCAGCCGAATGGCGTACTGGAGCTTGTTCCCGAGCGGGGAGATGAGGACGACCCCCGCACCCACACCGTTCTTGGTGTAGGACCCATCGAAGTACATTGTCCAGTACTCGGGGTCTTCAAGCGCCGGTGGCGATTGCGCTTCGGTCCACTCGGCGACGAAGTTAGCCAGGGCCTGCGACTTGATCGCCGTTCGAGGAATGTACGATATGTCATGGCCATTGAGCTCGAGCGCTCATTTGGCTATTCTTCCTGAGGTGACGCGGTAGTGGACGATTTCGCCAAGCGGTGACGTGGTCACCACGGTGACGGTATGCCGGTCGAAGTAATGGACCAACTTCCTCTTTGTGATGAGCACCGCATAGAGCAGTTTCTGCACCTACGGGTATCAAGCTTTGGACTCGGAGAGGGCTTCACTGATGAAGTAGACAGGCCGTTGTACCTTGAGCACATGGCCTTCTTCCACTTGTTCTACGACGAGGGCCGCACTGACGACTTGGGTCGTAGCGGCGATGTAGAGGAGCAGTGGTTCTCCTGGCGCCGGGCGACGATCTGGGGATAGTCGGAAAGTCTTGATCGGGTGAGGTTTCTGAGCCTCCGGGTCAATGAATTGATCGGACTTCTTGAGCAGCTTGTAGAGCGGCATTCCGCGCTCGCCGAGGCGAGACACGAAACGACTTAAGGCTGCAAGGCATCCGATTAGCTTTTGGACCCCTTTCAGGTTGCCGACTGGGCTCATCTTCATGATCGCCGAGATCTTCTCCCAATTGGCTTCGTTGCCACGCTCGGAGACGATGAAGCCGAGTAGCTTTCCTTTGGGGACCCCGAAAACGCATTTCTCGAGGTTGAGCCGTATTCGGAATCGGTGGAGGTTCGCAAAGGTTTCCTCCAGGTCCGATATGAGGTCATCGGCCTTCCTAGTTTTGACGACGATGTCGTCGACGTACGCCTCGATGTTACGGCCAATCTGGTCACTAAAGCACGTTTGCATACATCGCTGGTATGTAGCGCCCGCGTTTTTTAGACCAAATGGCATCATTACGTAACAGAATGAGCCGAACGGGGTGATGAAGGAGGTCGCGAGCCAGTCGGACTCCTTCACCGCTATCTGGTGGTAGCCCGAGTAGGCATCCAGAAAGGACAGGGATTCGCACCCTGCAGTGGAGTCGACGACTTGGTCGATGCGGGGCAAAGGGAACGGGTCCTTGGGACATGCCTTGTTCAGACTCGTGTAGTCAACACACATCCTCCATTGCCCAATTTTCTTTTTTACAAGGACAGGGTTAGCCAGCCACTCGGGATGGCGCACTTCTTTCACAAACCCTGCGGCCAAAAGCTTGGCAATCTCTTCCCCTATGACCCTGCGCTTCTCCTCGTCGAAGCGGCGCAGGCGTTGGGCGACCGGCTTTGAGCCTGGTCGGATGTTTAAGGAGTGCTCGGCGACCTCCCTTGGGATTCCTAGCATGTCGGATGACCTCCATGCGAAGATATCTCGGTTGGCGCGGAGGAAGTCGACGAGCACGCTTTCCTATTTGGCGGGGAGCGCGGCTCCAACCCGCACGGTTTTGGCCGGATCCTCGGGATCGACCGCAACCTCCTTCGTGTCCTCGGCGGACTTGAAGGATCCTGACCCTGACTTTCCGGAGTCGGGGGCGGACTCGGAGGTTTTCCTCCGGAGGTTCGCGAGTTCGGCTGAGGCGATGACCGCCGATGCCAACTCGCAATATTCGCTTCGCGATTGTAGGCAAAATTTGAAAAGATGAGGCCATAGTGATTACTCCCGTGGCGGGCATCTTGACTTGAGGTAGGTGTAGCTGGGGACCGCCATGAACTTGGCGTAACACAGCCTCCCCAGGATGGCGTGGTAGGAGCCGGGAAAATCCACCACCTCGAAGGTGAGGGTTTCGGTGCGGAAGTTGTTCGGTCCCCCGAAAGTCACGGGTAGGTCGACCTGCCCGAGTGGATGGGCCTGCTGGCCCGGGATGACGCCGTGGAAAGGCACCTTGCTCGGCAGGAGGCTCGAGCGGGGGACCCCCATGGCGTCAAGCGTCTCAACATACAGGATGTTGAGCCCGCTGCCGCTGTCCATGAGCACCTTAGTCAGGAGCTTTGTCCGCACGATAGGGTCGACCACCAGCGGATGTCTCCCTTGCTGCGGAATGTGGTCGGGGTGGTCGGTCCGGTCGAAGGTGATCGGAGATTTCGACCAACGAAGGTATTGGGGGACGGCGGGAGTTGCCGTGTGGACCTCTCGGAAGGCGAGCTTGAGCCGCCGCTTGTCGACGTAGGACGCCGGTCCGCCAAAGATCATCAGGCAGCCATCGGGCTCTGGGAACTCGGCGTCAGCCCTTTTTTCCTCGGCCCATGGTGCCGGGTCTTGCCTCTTTCCCTTACCCCACGACGCTGTGGGGGTGCTGAGGAGGAAGCGCTTCAGGACTTCGCAGTCCCGGTATTTGTGCTTGACGGGGAACCCGTGGTTTGGACACGGGTTCTCCATCAGCTTTTCGAAGTGGTCGGGCGGGACAGCCTATCGCGCTTGTTGCTTGGCAGGGTAGTCGGCAGCCACGACCTGGAGGCCTTCTCGGCCTTGCTTCCCTTGCCGCTTCCGCTTGTTGGAGCGGTCGGAAGGGGACCCGGCTTGAGCGCTGGGCTCTTGCTTGGCCTTCCCTCTCTCGAAGATGGCCCCCACAACCTCTTCGCCAGAGGCGTGGTTGGTGGCAATGTCCAAGAGCTCCTTGGTGGTTCTGGGCTTGACGCAGCCCAGCTTGTGCACCAAGGCCTTGCAGGAGGTGCCGTAGATGAACGCCCCGACAACATCGGCGTCGGAGATGTCGGGAAGCTCATTGCATTGTCGGGAGAAGCGCCGGATGTAGTCCCGAAGAATCTCTCCCGCTGCGCTGCGACTCTTGAGTCCTGGAGTTTAAGGCGCTTGTAAGTGCCCTGGAAGTTTTCGACGAAGAGGCTCTTCAAGTCGGCCCAGTTCCTGATCATCTTCGCGGGCAAGTACTCGAGCTAGGCTCGAGCTGAGTCCGGAAGGTAGATGGGGAGGTATTGGATGATAAAGAGGTCATCCGTAGCTCCTCCCGCCCGGCATGCGAGCCGGTAATCTTTTAGCCAGATGCTGGGGTTCGTCGCCCCAGTGTACTTGGTTATGTTGATCGGTGCCCTGAACCTGGCAGGGAAATCCGCGTAGCGGATCCCCTGACAGAAGGCCCGTGGTCCTGGACCATCGGGGCTTGGGCTACGGTCGTCGCGGCGACCGCTGTCCACGACTCGTGACCGGGCCGCTTCGTCCGCCGCTTTTTTCCGCGCCTCGATGGTGGCGCGGACGTCGTAGTCATTGCCGAGGCGCTAGCGCACCGGGGTGCGGGAGGCCTGGGGCAGTTCCCGCTGGGTCGCCATCTTTGCCGGACCCAGCCGGTTCCGAGCGGCGGTGCGGCTCAGGCGTCTAGAGGAGGCGCCCGAATGGTGGGAGCCGGAGCCCTGCATGTGTTGCACGGTAGTGCGTTCGACCAGCCCCTGGAGGTTCTGGTACATCGCCTTGGCCTCCGGGTCGTCCGGCTCGGGAATGCCACGGAGCGACGTGCGGTGCGCCACGTTTTAACTTGCGTGGGAAGAGCGGAGGGCCGTCAGTTCTTCGCCCGGTGGCGGTGTACTGGCGCGTCTGCCTTGCGCCGCCAGCGCGAGTGGAGGCTCGGGCTGACTTTGCTCCAAGTCGGCCTGGAGTTTGTCGAGCTCGACCCTTCGGGCCTCCAGTTCCTCGCGTTGTCGTTGGAGCTCGGCGCGGCGAGCTTGAGTGCGTTCGGCGCTCGGCGATATTCCTCTTCTGCGCTGCAGTGCGGCTGGATGAGAACTCCACGATCGCGGGGTTATGGTCGGATCGACCACACCCGCCATGTTGCACTCGCGAGAGTGCGGCCCGCCGGCAACACGCTCCGTGTCGGAGATGGAGTCGTGGCTGGAGGAGTCCTCCAGCAAGTCGTGGATGGAGGCCGGCATATAGCCGGTCATTGCCATGAGGTGCGAGCCTACGGGGGGTGAGGTGGTCACCGCCCGAGCTCACAGGTGTCGCTGCCAGAGACGACGCAGTGCTTGGGGGGCTCCGGCCTCGGGGTCCGTACGGGAGCCTCGAGCCGGAGGTCGCCAAGATCGCCGGAGATGAAGTTCGGGCTCCTAGCGGGTGCCTGGTCTCGGAAGGTGGCGGGGACGAGCATGAGCTCTCCCGCCGAAGTGGCAACGAAGTCGAGGGAGCCGAAGCGGATCCAGCTCTTTGACGCGGAGACGTCGTCGCGGGTGAAGGAAGCCATCAAGGAAGCAAATGGGAATCCGGAGATGACGATGAGGATGCGCGAAGGCTCCTACCTGGCGCGCCAACTGTCGGCGTTTCGAGCACCGGCGAGTGAATTTTTAAGTCTAAGGGGCCGCACGTTCCCTCTCCTTGAATGGTTAGACTCAGGAGTCCAAGATGTATACTGGTTCGGGCCGAACGTCCCAACTCCAGTTCGTGTGGTCGTGTTATATTGCTGTGGGTGCAGATGACTGCACTATTTTTACAAGCGGGAGTTGAGAGCTCGAATGGGTGAGAGCAAAAACAGCCTATTTGTAAAGATCGAGAGGAGGGAGTTCGTCGCCTCTCCCAGAGGATCCTGCCTCCCTTTATATAGCCGGAGGGGGCAGGTTACATGGGAAGTTGAGAGAGGAAAGGGCGAGGTGATCTATGCTAGGAGCTCTGGTCCTTCGTCTTGGCGTTTGGACAGCGTCGGCTTCCCCCCACACCGGGTAGGTGGACTCGCTGAGCAGAGCAGTTTACCGTTTCACCGGGAAATAGCGCACCTGCCCTCTGCAAGCCTGTCAGGCGCTGACATTGCCTCGGGAGGGAGCGCGTCCTCATGCCGTGCGCGTCTGGACGATGAGACCGCAACTTGACTTTGGCAATCTCCTTACCACCTCGCGAAGGAGCCACCTGCCCCTGCACAGTCACTCTGAGCTATCGTGTCTGTAGGGCACATGGCTAATGGCCGGTGGCGGCCCGTCACTTGGCCCTCAGCGAAGATCGCCTCAGCTTGGTCGGAGATCATGGGGAGTCCGACCTGCGGGGGTCGGACGCCTCATTGGGTCAGGGACAAGCTTGGGGCAGCTCGTTAGGTCAGGGTCGATCGTCCTTCGTGGCCCCGCGGGGCCTTCGGTCGGAGCTGGACTTGGGGCAGCCCGTTCATCACTCCGGGCCGTTGGGGTATCCATGGTATGAGTACTCGTCACTAACCGAGCCTTATTTCTTATCACAATACCATTTTCATCTTGTTTGTTTCGGAAGACCCATTTTTTACCTATTACATTGTGTTCCTTGGGTCTTTCCACTAAAGTCCAAACATCATTCCTAGCAAAGTTATTGAGTTCTTCATGCATTGAATTTACCCAATCCGTATCATCTAGTGCTTCATCTATGTTAGTAGGTTCAAAAGAAGATACAAAGGAGTAATGTTTGCAAAAAGAAGCGACACGAGATCGAGTTTGAACACCCTTACTAACATCACCCAATATTTGATCTATTGGATGATCTTTGGAGAGCTCGTGATGAATTCTTTGAGGTAGAGTATGCGTTTGTTGATCACTCTCCTTTTCATCCACATCAATAGGTTGAACTTGACTTGGCGTAGCGGAAGTAGAGGGCTCAACTTTAGTGGATGAAGGTGGATCTTGTTTATCCTCCTTTGGTTTTATGTCTCCAAGTGTCATGTTCTTCATTGCTTCTCTTAAACCTTCTTCACCTACATCATCCAAGTTTTCTTGCTCTTCTTGAGAGCCATTAGTTTCATCAAACTCAATATCGCAAGTTTCTTCCACAAAACCTTTATTTTTGTTAAATACACGATAAGCTTTGCTATTTGAGGAATATCCAAGCAAGAAACCTTCATCACAACGATTTTGGAATTTTGAAAGTCGAACACCCTTTTTCAAAATATAGCATTTGCAACCAAAAACTCGAAAATAAGAAATATTTGGTCTTCTTCCAACAAGAAGCTCATAAGAGGTCTTTTTCAAGAGGCGATGCAAATAAAGCATATTTGTTGCATGGCAAGCGGTATTAATGGCTTCCGCCCAAAAACTATCGGAAGTGCCATACTCATCAAGCATAGTTCTTGCCATTTCAATTAATGTTCGATTTTTCCGTTCCACAACTCCATTTTGCTCCGGAGTGTAGGTGGCGGAAAGTTCGTGCTTTATTCCAAGTTCATCACAATAATCTTCAATTTTTGTATTTTTGAACTCGGAACCGTTGTCACTACGAATCTTCTTAATTTTAAAATCAAATTCATTTTGAGCCCTTTTTGCAAAGTTTTTAAAGATACCGGAGGTTTCGGATTTATCATCTAGAAAGAACACCCAAGTATACCTTGAGTAATCATCAACAATGACTAAGCAATAAGAATTTCCTCCAATGCTCTTATAGGTTGTTGGGCCAAACAAATCCATATATAAGAGCTCTAATGGTCTAGATGTGGACATGATACTTTTTGAAGGATGAGAACTAGCAACTTGCTTGCTGGCTTGACAAGCACTACAAAGTCTATTTTTCTCAAACTTCACATCTTTCAAGCCCACAACTAAATCATTTTTGAAAAGCTTTTTGAGTTGGATCATCCCAACATGAGCTAGTCTTCTATGCCATAACCATCCTAGGGATGTCTTTGTAATTAAACAAGTTTGAAGACATGACTCATTTGAGGTGAAATCAACTAAATATAAGTTTCCAAATCTAAAACCTTTGAACACTAAAGAATTATCATTTTCTTTAGAAATCACTACACCATTCTTAGAAAACATGCAAGTAAGACCTAGATCACAAATTTGAGCAACCGATAACAAATTGAAATTTAAAGTTTCTACTAAGGAAACATTTGAAATAGAAAGGTCATTTGAGATAGCGATTTTACCCAAACCCAATACCTTTCCTTTACTATTGTCACCAAATGTGATCTTGTCGTTTTGCCCATTTCCTACTTCAAAGATGGTGAACATTTTCCGGTCACCGGTCATATGTTGAGTGCATCCGCTATCCAACACCCAATGCCGTCCGCCGGTCTTGTAGTTCACCTACAAAAGAGAATCAAGTCCTTTTAGGTACCCAAATTTGTTTGGGTCCTTGGAGGTTAGTAACCAAGGCTTTGGGCACCCAAATGGCATTCTTTTTACGGCCAAGTATAGGAGTGCCAATAAACTTAGCAATTATTTTGCCAAACCTATCTTTCTTAAGAACATAACTAGAGTCATAAATGTTATTTTTAGTTGTTATATCCAAAAGACAATTGTTTGCTAGATGACCTACCTCGTGGCATTTATAACAAAACTTCCTATTTGATTTAACAAAACGAGGAGCTTTGTTATTAATCTTTTTGCCCTTCTTAGGTACATATCCTAGTCCTTCTTTATTGTAGGAGCATCTTTGACCATTCAAGATTTTATTTAGAGTGTCTTTACCCTTAAAACATCTATCAAGACTTTTGCTAAGTTTGTTTACTTGTTCCTTAAGTTCATTATTTTCTACTACTAGGTTTTCATGGCATGAAGTAGAACTAGAGCATGATATTGATGGCATATCAAATAAATCATCACAAGAGGTAGATATGCTAGTTTTTGATATACAACATGAATCAATTTCTAAGCAAGATACCTCATCAATAATTTTGCAACTAATTCCTATATCATTTTGAGGCTTTGAATGGTTATTAGCAAGAAGAGTCTCATGAGCTTCCATTAGCTCCTCATAAGAGTCTTTGAGAGAAATGTATTCTTTTCTCAAAGCTTTATGTTTAGACTTTTCTTTTCCAAGATACTTATTCAAGTCCTCAAGCATATCCATTAATTCATCATAGGAGGGTTCATCATCATTTGTGTTTACCTTAAAATCTCCTTTAGCCATAAGACACAAGGGAGTGATGAAGGGAGATGAATTCTCCTCAATGGCGATGCCGGCAAGACCCTTCTTCTTTGAAGGTGTGTCATCCTCGGACGAGTCGGAGTCCGAATATTCTTCTTCGGAGTTCCACTCTCCAATGTGAGCCTCGCCTTTCCCATCCTTATTCAACTTCTTGAAGAGCTTCTTCTTCCCATGAAAGAACTTCTTCTTCGAGGGGGACTGGTTTTTGTTGTCCCTTTTCTTTGGACATTTTGATGCAATATGTCCCTTCTCATCACACTCATAGCACCAGATATTTGCATATCGGTTGGTGCTAGAGTATTGTTCTTTCTTGAATTTTTGAGGACCACTTGTGCTTGAGCGCCTCTTCATGAGTTTTCTCATTCTTCTTACAAGGAGGGCCATTTCCCCCTCGGTGTCTTCATCATCATCGGAGTCATTTAGCATTTCATCGCTTAACTCCGCCTTTGCCTTGAAGGAGATATTCTTCTTCTTCGAAGAGCTTTGCTCCAAAAGCTCTTCCTTGTCCTTCTTGTAAAGCTTATTGGTTATGAGATTTCCAAGAAGTCCCGTTGGCGTCATCCTTGGCAACTCCGGTGAGTTGAGAAACAATGTCACCAAGGTTTCATATTTTTCCGGAAGAGCCCTAAGCATCTTACGAACAATGTCAAAATCGGTTAGTGATGCTCCAAGGCCCTTGAGCTCATTTACTATGTTGTTCAACCGTGAATACATCTCATTGATGTTTTCATGAGGCAACATAATAAAACTCTCATATTTGATTCGAAGCATATGCAATTTGGCTTCCTTGACCGAGGATGTCCCCTCATGAATTTCTCGAGAGGTTGTCCAAATCTCATGGCGGTTTCAAGATTGCTCACTCGATTGAACTCATCCGCGTTCAAGGCTCCAAAAAGAGCATTCATAGCTTGAGCATTAAGATGAGTGTTTCGCTCTTCTTGATCATTTGTGAGTGTGGGATTAATCCCCGGAGTGAAACCCTCAACTACAATTCTCCATATGCTTGGACTCATGGCCTTAAGATAAACGGTCATGCGAATTTTCCAATAAGCATAATTTGTACCATCAAAAAATGGCGCCTTGCCTATTGACACCCCATCGCTAGCCATCCTTACTCTCTAGGCGGTGAAGCCCCAAAAGAGAGTCCAAGCTCTGATACCACTTGTAGGATCAAGGATAACCGACTAGAGGGGGGTGAATAGGAGGTTTCTAAATTTTTCAACACAAATTAGAAATTACAAATGACACTACGAAATTGAGATACAAATATGAGGAACACACTAATGTTTCTAGCAATTTCTTAAAGATGCTATGTCAATACAAGTGAAACTAATAGACTTGAGAGCACAAAGACTATGAAGAGTATGGTATTAATGAAATGGAATCTCAATAATCAAGAATACCAAACACAAATAAATAGGAGAAAGGAATTTAACCCGTGGTCTCGGAGACTTGCCGGTCTCCCCTACTCCACGTTGAGGTGACTTGAACCACGTCAAGCCGGCTCCACTCGCTTGAGCCTTTCTCGATCACTAAGGTAGTTCTTCCCCGCTCCGGGTAGGCAAACTCCGGCCTTCACAACTTGCCGCGGTTTCTCACAATCTTTGTTGAGAAGCTCACCGCGCACGATCGCCACCAAGCCGTCTAGGAGGCGGCAACCTCCAAGAGTAATAAACCTTGATGCTAGCTTGAGGTCGAATGTCGGTGTCTAAAGGCTCAAACACTAAATGCAACACTCAATCTTGCTTCTCACACTCACAAATGGAAATTGAATGCACACAAGAGTGGAGAACACTTGCTAGAGCTCAAATATAATCAATGAGGACCAAGAGTCACTCTAGAATGCAGGTGGGGGGGTATTTATAGCCTCCACCAAACTTTCTAGCCGTTGGAGCTCGAAATCTACAAAAATCTGTTTTTCCGGTCTTACCGCCCATGTAGGACCGGTAGCACCAGGCTCCATTTCAACGGCTAGAACAGTGCATTTAATGCACTTGCCATAAACCATTACAGGGGGTCCGGTGCTACCGCCCAACTAGGGCCGGTAGCACCGGGCTCCACTTCATTTTCTTTCTTCGAAAAGAGACCTCTCTGAAATTATAGCACCGGGCTTAGGACCGGTGCTACCGTCAAAACTACCAAATGCCCAAAAGGTGCTTCTCGGAATTTTCACACGGGTGATGTCGGTGCTACCGATAGTCCGGTAGCACCGGCCCACCATGGGCGGTAGCACCGGGCTACCAAAAACACCCAAAACACACTCCTCTGTGATTTTTACACCGGGCTGAAATCCGGTGCTACCGATAGTTCGGTAGCACCGGGCTGCCATGGGCGGTAGCACCGAGCTACCAAACGCCCAAAAAGCTCTTCTCTGGAATTTTCACACCGCCCTATTGAGCCGGTGCTACCGCGCACCCGGTAGCACCGCGCTGCCATGGGCGGTAGCACCGGGCTTCCAGAGATTTGATT
Organism: Otatea glauca; assembly: GCA_036346275.1. Lineage (NCBI taxonomy): Eukaryota > Viridiplantae > Streptophyta > Magnoliopsida > Poales > Poaceae > Otatea > Otatea glauca. Next base: position 34,118,634 of record CM070719.1, read on the forward strand.
TTTTCTAAAGGATTTTCAAGATTGGAACTTATTTATCATTTGGCAACTATTTGAATATGCATTTTGAGCCTTTAAACCCTAAACGATATCAAGATAAGCATCAAGATCCCTCTTAATACTACGACCCTAAATCTAGTAAACCGATCTTTCTTCCAAACTCCAAGATCGTCAAAAGACTAGAAAAGAGCCTTATAAATTTACCTTTTCACGATCTTGACATATTGCCGATTGGTTTGAACCTTCCTTGATATTTCCATGGTCATCAATCTTGGAATTGACCTACTTTCAATATTCTCAAGAAAAGTATTAGATCATATAACAAAGTTGTCATTAATTATCAAAACCAAAACATACTGGGTGCCTAGATGCTTTCAGTGTGTGCTGCGGCTTTTATAGCCTCGACGTGTGTGCAAACACGGCAACCCTAGCAATCCGCGACGGAGACAGCGCGCAGCGGCGATTTCGAAAACTCTGTCGGAGACGACGACGGACAACCGTCCGATCGGCGACGAGCGGCCACGATTGCATCAGACCCGATTCAATCCGATCCGCACCTTCCAAAATCAACGGATACGATCCGCACCTTCCAAACTAACGTGAAGCGATCCCGAACGCACGATCCCGATCCAACGGCTCGCAGGCGTTAGGGTGTCACGGAGATGATGACCGCACGATCTTCATCAAACGGCTCACACGTGAGGCGGCGCGAGCGGGCGAACAGCCGCGACCACTAGGCTCATCTTGCGCCTGATCTTTGGGCTTCGCCCAAGATCTTGTTCATTCGATTTTCTCATGTTTTTGATTTAAAATAATTACAAAAATTAGTTTAATTAGTTTTAAGCAATTAAACTATCAGGAAAAATCCAAGAAAATTCTCATAAATACTTTGAGAAATTTTGAACTCAAATAAAATATTTTTGGCAAAACTTTATATTAGTTTTTATCTATTTATAATTATTTTTCACAAAAGGTTCAATATACTTAATTAAAATAAATTCAAATAAATTCTAGAAAATCCAATAAATACATAAAATCACAAAAATGCACATGAATAAAATTATAGGTAATTTTTAGGGTGTTACACTGACATCCTTAGGATCATATCTACCAAGTTTAGTGAGTTTTTGTCCAGCCAATCAAAAGATTCATCAAAATTTGCTTTTGAAGGTCGTGCTGGTTCTTCAGCTGTTCTTGAGCCTGGTGTTACTACCCCTGGTGATGGGAACGGTGACCCGATCTTCCGATAGGTAGTAGCAAGTCGATTGATGGAGAGCTACTGAATATATAAGAGGATGAAGGCAAGGGAGGTGGCCAAGGGGGTAGCCGTGCAACCCTAGGTCGTACAAGGCCTTTGGGCCCAAGTGGAGATGTCGCAGCACCCGGCAGATTCTGTTCGTCATATTATTTTAATGATTCCCGTCGATCTATAAGGAGTTCAGACGTTAAACTACTTCCGTTAGAAATCTCTCATCGTGGGCTTCTCCGTAGAGTCCAAGAACGCCTCAAACGGACTTTGTATGACCCAGATATGATCATTTTTAGTTGGACTGCTCCTGAGGGCCGAACTGGACTCGTGAACGAATTGGGCTTGATCTTGGGGTGAGGTTGGAGCATCAAAAGTTGTTGGGCCCTTATCTTGCCTTGAGATAGAAGCATGGCTTGCTGGGCCAGCATGGTCTCATCATCCTCCCCTTCTTGATTTTGAGTCGTCCTCGACTCAAGCTCATTGGCCTGCAAAAGGTTAGTAACAAGAGGCGGCAAAGAAACCAATGTATTCTTTGATTGTTGATAGTGTGGCACATTAAAAGAAGATTTCAAAATGATACAAATATAAACTCGATGCAGCATGTACTTTCCTTTATCATTATGTTTGCCAATAGCATGAAAACTAACACTGGATGACTATGACAAATTAGCAGGCATAGAAAATCTCTCCTCTAAACAATTGAGATCACATATGACATCAAATTCAATGTAACCCAAAGTATTCAAAGAAGACAACAGTTTAATCTCATCCTTTTCATTAGCAAGGTGAATAACATGTTTATTTTCAGCACACATGTTTAGATTAGAAATAAAACTGACATGTTCATTCACTAGTTGAGGCATGGATATAAATGAGACATTATCACACAACTCTTTTTTATCACCAGAGGTAGAATACAATCATATTGTGACAAAGGTGGTTCAGTTTGAGTGTCCACTAACTGCTGTTCTAGCATAGCACTAGTAGTGGCCAAATTTAGCACTTCAACAGAATTCTCCCCTCGTATGAAAATAGCACATATGTCGTTACCTTTGTTTTCTATCTTAGCAGATTTAGACATATCATGATCTGTATATTCTTGAGGCATGCATGGGATAGCAAGTATCTCCTGATCCTCCTTCTCTTGCGTGTTTTCCTTCTCGTTCTTGTTCTCAATGTCCTGTGAAAAGTTAGTAGCAAGTGGAAACTCGATAAGATGTCGTTCTTCCAAAGAAAATTCTTCACTTTGGCAATTATAGACATTAATTTCAGCAAGATGTCTTTCATGTTCAATTTGATTTTCAATCTCACAAGCAAGATTAAATAAACTAGAGAGAGAACTATATTCCTTATCAACAAGAATACCCTGAATTTTCATATCAAGTCCATTTAAGAATTTTATTTCCTTAGCTTCTTCAGATTCATCTAAACCACAACGCAACAACAAAGTTTCTAATCCCTCATAATATGCCTTGATAGTTTTATCACATTGTTGTAAACGTTGCAATTCATAAAATAACTTTTTAGAATGAATCGCATGAACAAATTTATCTCTCAATAGTCGTTTCATATCTTTCCATGTTTTTAGTACTTTCTTATAAGCACAAAAATCATTCCACCAAATTGATGCACAGAGAGTTAAAGCACTAGCGGTAACTTTAATTTTTCGTTAATTACAGAGGTTACATTGCGAAAGAATTTTATCTACCTCTATTTCCCAATCAATATAAGCATCAACACCAAATCCGTTATAAGAAGGAAGAACTGGAAAATTCTTACCTTTACCAGCAGAAGGAGATGAATTAAAGTTGGGTTGGTGCTTATGCTCTTTTCTATCAAGTGCATTCTCCATGTTTTGAATTTGCTTGTTCATAGTCTCATTCATCTCTCAAAGCATCTCTCGGAGCTCGTTATGAAGAACACACTGGTTACCGTCCTGGTCCTCCGGTACCCCTGCCTTTGCTAGTAGAAAACAGAAGATAGCACAAAGTATTATCCCTATTAACTACTAGGTACTGGACAGTGGGATTACAAACTCTCACGCGTCTTACCACACCCTTACAAATGTTCTTACCAAAGCAGCAGGTGGTACAACTGGTGGCTGGTTCGTGATACTGTGACTGGAACGTGAGTGATGCGATTGCAAGGGAGAACTTGAACTGATAAGAAGTATGTGGAGATCAGAAGGCAATATTTAGTAGCAAGGAATAAGCAATATCGAAGTCAGATTAGCAAGCTGAATAAATGTCCAACGTACTTGTCACAGCTGCTAGCCTAAATGTATTCCTAGAAATAGTTCAACCTAGTAAGGGATATAACAAAGCATATAGGACTCAAAGGATGCAAGCAATTCTGATTATCTACTTCTCTTTCCCTCTTTTTGCTTCTTTTCTTCTCTAATTTTTTTCAGTGCGGCTTTTCTTTTCTTTTTTTGCACTTGCCTTTTGTTTTCCTTTCTTTTAACTCAAAGGAAAAAACAAAAATCTCATGTTTTGGAACGAGAGAAAACGTTAAACAGATGACCAAAAAATGGGCAAAAACAGCACAGGAAACTTCCAAGGCTCGGAACTCGGTCTTAGAAGCTGATTTTGAGGGTCAAAAATTGCATAGGTCCTCTTCGGAAAAAAATACGCCCCAATCGGAGTTCGTATGCAAAAGTTATGGCTGTTTTACTGAACACTATGCAATTTAGAATTGCCTGTGACTTCACTTCTTCCTTCCGGTTTGGTCTAAAATAGCAATAGGATCGTAGGTGAAAAAGGGTGGCCAGCGGTGTAGGCAATTGACACAAGGCGGCTCGCAAACTAGCTAGGGCATGCAAAGCGGGATATATAATGCAGAGTGGCAGCAGGGACAAACTGAGTAGGACTCAGTTTGGTTCTAGGGTTGGCGATGGTCGGATGACTAACGGTGCAAAACAAGAACTAGGGCAATGGAAAGGGACAACTAGAAACTAGAATCACGACCTTGAACCAGCAACAAGACGATGACAATGGACGCAAATTCAACAAAGTGAAACTGAAACAAAAATTGCTAAGGCACAAGGGGTTGTAGGACAGTGGAATCGATGATGAACTTTTTGTAGGGCAATTTTTCTGGACTCTAGGACAATGGCAAAACAAATGTGGGGATACAAGAATTACCTATCGGGCAACCGAGGCTCTGATACCACTTGATGGGAACGGTGGTCCGATCTTTCGACAGGTAGTAGCTAGTCGATTGATGGGGAACTCGATGTTGATGATCCGGTTTTCAACCAGAACTGATCCGACCCTTGCAATCACTACACTATGGCTCCGTAGGTTAACCACGCACAAACACGGTTGACCTCGCCAAGAAGGCTAATCCCTGCATGCGAATCAAGAACACAAGCAAGAACGTAGAAGATGCAATCTGAAATTGCGAATAATATTAAGCACACGAATTGGGGTTCCACAAACCGATGTACGGTGAAAAACTGACAAAGTGTCTAGTTGTAATCTAAGCAAAACACATCTATTCTAGCGATGGCTACTGAATATATAAGAGGATGAAGTCAAGGGAGGCGGCCAAGGGGGTGGCCGTGCAACCCTAGGTCGTACAAGGCCATTGGGCCCAAGTGGAGATGTCACAGCACCCGACAGATTTTGTTCGTCATATTGTTTTGATGATTCCTGTCGATCTAGAAGGAGTTTGGACGTGAAACTACTTCCATTGGAAATCTCTCATCGTGGGCTTCTCCGTAGAGTCCAAGAACGCCTCAAACGGACTTCGTATAACCCAGATATGGTCATTTTTAGTTGGACTACTCCTGGGGGCCAACTGGACTCGTGAACGAATTGGGCTTGATCATGGGGTGGGCTTGGAGCATCAGAAGTTGTTGGGCCCTTATCTTGCCTTGAGATAGAAGCATGGCTTGCTGGGCCAGAATGGTCTCATCACCTGGTGTGGTGCTACCGTCCTCCGGTGCTACCGGCCTCCCAGCGGTAGCACCGCCCATACAGAACAGTTAGCTCATTTCACTTGCTTCCTTTGAGTGTTTCTCTTTGAGGGCTTGTTTGGAATATTTAGAATGAGGAAAAATTTTATTTGGGATCATTCACCCCCCCCACCTTTGATCGCCATCTCGGTCCTTCAGCAGCACTCCAGGACCAAACACATTGATATTAGATATCACTTCCTTAGAGACCATGTGGAGAAGGGGGGATATCGCGCTTCTGTTTTTACAGAGTGACCACCAGATAGCCGATATCTTTACCAAGCCTTTGGATAGCTCCCGGTTTGTTGTCCTTAGGAGTGAACTTGGAGTCGTATGCCCTTACGGCTTATTGTGAGGGGGAGCTGGTCTGTATATTTTGTATTGTATATATCTTTCTATCAGCATTTCCTTTCTTTTGCGTTTTCTAGGTGTTATTGGGCTTATTTTATAGAGTTGTGAGTTCACTTCACTTAGACTTCTGGCATGCTTTGCATAGACCTTTTATCTTATGCTTTAGGTTGCTATCATGCGCAATTAGCTGTTCTCTCTTCTCTCTAGGTTGAGTTCCCTCGCAGTCTTATAAGTCTAGCAGGTGTTGGGTCCCCTGGGTAGACAAGGTCTGTGTGCACTCCTTAGCTTGAGATCTAGAGTCAGCTTCCCTATATCAGTCATTGGGGAATATGAAAGCGAGTCTAAGCCATATTATTCTTACTATCTTTTCTATGCTCTATAGCCACCCAGTTTGTAGTTTTCTCGACTTCTTCTCCTCATTCTGTCTTTCTAGTTTTTATTGAGTTCATTTGGGTTTTCCTTGCGCCTAATTCTGCTAATAACTCATTTTAACCAGATTTGTGCTTAAAATTGATTCACTTGTTGAGGGGGAGTTTGGGAATCTGTTCATGCATTGCATATAGACTTCATTTTCAATTTAATGAGCGTTGTCCACTATGCAAATGAGTTATTATTCATGCTATGCACCATGATCTTTTATGAAAAATGCTAGCTTAGATATGTCCAAGTTCATTTATCTTACTAAGCTTGTTAAAATTTAAAAATTAAAGCTTTAAATGAAAACTTGATGAAACATGTTGCTCTTACTTTCTAAGTTTCTTCTCTAGGAGTATTTGCTATGATTTGTGAAAGTTTGGAATTCTTTAGAGTCCCTATAGCAGCTTGAGTGAAACTTGTTTGATCAATACTTGAGTCCTTCATTTGCTCATGAATCAATGTGCTAAAATGAAAATTAAGCAAAAATAACTTTCTTTATGTGCATTAGACTTAACACCTTACATTCACAAGATAGCTTCCCATTGCACTTGAGATGAACTTGGAATGCATCGTGTATGACCAAGACCATCCTCTTAAGAGTTCTTCTTGAGATGGTCGAATATGGCTTTAAGTCAATTACTTTAAAATCAATGCAAATAAAAAAACATAAGTGGGTAAAGAATGCAAATAATGTCAAACATTTGCATCCTGCTATGTCTTTCAAAGTCTTAAAGACAAATTTGCATTAATTGGAAAATGAGCTCGAAGGACCTTGTATGCACTTCAAGATTCTCCAAAGTGTTGAGTAGGTTGAACTCTAGGTTTTTGATTTGATCCTTTGAATGGCTTTGCTTTTAGCTTTAAAACTATTGCTAAGTTTTGCACTTGTCAAATTTTGCTAAAAATGATATTTTCAAAAACTAAGCTTATGAGCAAAATTTCTTATTTGCACTTGGACATGTCTTAGTTTAGTCTATCTTGCCATTGACAAGCTTGGTGTCATATCGTGTCATTGTGATCACTTGGATAATCTTCAAAGCTCTTTAGATGCATTTCATGCATACATGTGAAAAGAGTGAGAAAATGTCTTCTTGATGCCTATATTGCCAAAAGAGGAAGAAAATGTAGAAAAGGCATCAATGGGTTTATGATTTTGGTAAAAACTTGTTAATCTTAAAAAATCATAAGCATTTGTAAACTTTTCTTGGATTTTAGAGCTTTTGTGGAAAACTTGCTCTTTCTTAGGAATTGCTCTAAAATATATTTCACCAACTTGGTCATGATCTCAATTTCCTCTTCTTGGATCAAGTTTGGCTTTGTGTCCAAATTGCTTTCTTCCTTTCTCTTCAAACTCAAATTTATGCCTTTTTATGCTATTTGTCAATATACTCATTAAGGGAGAGATTGAAAGACCATGTGAAGGTCTACCCATGTTTGTGACGAGTATTTGATCAAATTTGAGCTTGGTATGCTCTGGTTTGAGTTTGATTTGAATTGGATTTTCAATTTGAAGCAATTTGAGCTCTGTCTGTTTTTCCTGGTGCTACCGGCCGAGCGGTAGAACTGGACCCCAGAGCGGTGTTGAAAAACCCGAGAGGGTGTTTTTAGGGGATCAGGCAAGCCGGTGCTACCGGTAGAGTGGTAGCACTAGACCAAATGGCCGATGTGAAAATTCCAAAGAGCATCTCTTCTGGTTTGGGTGTAGGGCGGTGCTACCAGCCATGGCAACCCAGTGCTACCGGTCGAGCGGTAGCACCGAACCTTATGAGTGGAAATGTTCCAAAAATTGTGATTTTGAGAGTTTAATTGCAAATCTTTTTGGACATTGCTATGTGATGTGTTTCCTTGTTTTTGTTGGTTGCAGGACGTTGGGTTTTGATAATGGTGAGGCGGAGGATGATCGGAACTAAGCAAGGAGTGTAGAGGTCCAAACGATCGAGGATCACCGGAAAATGATCGGAGACGGAGTTGGTGCAAGCCAATAAGATAAGGAACGGATGAGATGCTAGCTAGAAGCTGCTTGGATCAATGAGGGCTGTCGGATCGCGGTCTAGTTGATAGGATAACGGGTCTAGTTGTGTGCTTTGAAAATCATGCAAGAAAACCCAGTTTGGGTGGATGGTTTTGGTTTAGCCCTTGCATGGTTGTGTGAGTGGGTCAATCCTTGCCCTTGATGGAGTGCCCTAGGGTTGAGGGACTCATCCAAGGGTGAAGTGGCCCAAGAGTAGTATAAATAGAGGGGGAGGGTGGCCTTCCTCCTCTTGAAGGTTTTAGAGGTTTTGTGCTCCTTTGAGCTTTGCCCACTTTGTTTGTGAGGCTTTGTAAATCTCCCTTCCAGAAATGCAAATCATTTTCTCTTATGCTTGAACTTACTTTACGCATTTAAATTCAGTATTTAAATTTCACACTTAAATTCAGGCAATTTACATTCATGTAATTTGGATTTGCCTCCCCTCCTTCTACATGCTTTTGGATTTGCCTCCTCTCCTTCTAAATACTTTTGCTTCTTATGCCGAGGATGTTGATTGATGGATGAATCTTCTTTAGATCATATCCCAATCATCTAGGCAATCCATGCATCTTTCTTGCAAGAAACCGATCTTGTGTTCTTGAGTGGATCATTCTTCAAGATCGTGTTTGCGAAGTTTTTGGACTTGTGTTCTTACTTGCTGTGATATGTGGGAGGTCCCCCAAGGTCATCTTGATCATCAAAACCCCACGAGCAAATCTTAGATCGAGATCTTGAGTTTTTGCTCAAACTTGGTGTGTTCTTCCTTGACGGGTACAAAGGTTAGAACTTTGACGTCTAGCCATTCAAAAGGCTCATCAAGATTTGCTTTTGAAGGTCGTGTTGGTTCTTCAGCTGTTCTTGAGTCCAGTGCTACTGCCTGTGGTGCGCTACTACCGACTTCCAACGCTACCGGTCTCCCAGCGGTAGCATCGCCCATACAGAACAGCTAGCTCATTTCACTTGCTTCCTTTGAGTGTTTCTCTTTGAGGGCTTGTTTGGATTATTTTGTACGGGGGAAAATTTTATTTGGGATCATTCACCCCCCTCTGATCGCCATCTTGGTCCTTTATTTAGACTTTTTTTTGCACACATATCTTATTAGCATGACAAAACCCTAAGTCTAGTTTAGATGCTGACCAGCGAAGTGGCATTGAAATCAGCAACAATATTATCACTAGCGTGCTCCGTTGGGTCATGGATTTATCTTCAACACTAATGATGGTATGGAACGTATTCTCGTGTATGCGTGTGTGCTAGTGCATGTATTGGATATGTAAAGCACCTGAGGTCCAGACAAAAAATGAACATTGGCGTCGCTGCTCAGAGACCAACCAATAAACCTTCATACTTTGCCACATTGTTAGTATTATAGAAGTTTAATTGGGTGGCATATTTTAAGGTTTCGCCGATTGGAGAAACCAAAGCCACCCTATCTCATACACCATTTAATGCTAAGGATCCATCAAAATACATAGTCCATTGTTCATGGGCATTGTGGATCTGAACAGGTTCAAGTTTAGTCCATTCAGCGACAAAATCTGCTAGGACTTGCGATTCTATGGCCATTCGAGACATGAAATGGAGATAAAACCCCCAAATTCAACCACTACTTAGCAATGTGTCCAGCTGATTTCCTATTTAGGAGGACTCTCCTAAGGGAAATCCATATGGCACAGTAATATTGTGTGCCTGGAAATAATGCCTTGCTTTTCTTGAAGACATGAGAAGGGCATAAAGAAGTTTTTGGACATCAGGGTAGCATTCATTTGGTCTAAGCTAAACTTTAGTAGCATAATAAACTTGTCGCTCACGCTCAGCAACTGGGTACAAAAGTAAAGGTTCTTCTGGTTGTGGTTCTTACCATCTTCAAAGGCCTTATTGGCCTCTTCTGTCTATTCAAACCCTTTGTATTTTGAAGTAGTTTAAAGAATGGAAGAAAATTTTCTCCTAACCAGGCTATGACGCACCTAAGCTCTGCCGGTTAATTTTTGAACTTCTTTTGTTGTGGTCAAAGTATGCACCTAGTCGATGGCCACAATGTTCTCAGAATTAACTTCTAAGCCTGAACTAGAGACAAGGAAACCAAGTAATTTTTTGGATGAAACTCCATACACACTTTTTTTATCTTTAAGCTATGCTTTCCCAGATTGTTGAAGGTTTCTCATAAATCATAAATATGATCTTTTTGCTTAATGCTTTTTACAACCAAATCATCCACATAGGCTTCTAAATTCTAACCTAGTTTGAGATTTTTAGGCCGAATGACACTTTTATGTAGCAAAACATACCAAACAGTGTGATGAAGACAATTTTCTCCTCATCATCTTTAGTCATACTAATTTGGTGATATCCCAAGTATGCATCTAAGAAACTCAGTAATTCCTAACCAGGAGTAGAATCAACAAGCTAATCCAGTAAGGGGGAAGTCATCCTCCGAACAAGCTTTTCTTAAATTAGTAAAGGCTACACACATTCGCCATATTCCATTGGCTTTTCTAACCATTACAGGATTTACAAGCCAATCTAGGTGATCTATTTCATGAATAAACCCGGTCTTGAGTAACTTGTCAAGATCCAACCAGATTGCTTCTTGCTCATCAGGTTGTAGCTTTTGTTTGATTGGCTTCTTATCAGGCCAAAGAGCTAGCCTATGCTCAATCACCTTCCTAGTAACACTGGGCATGTCAAATACTTGCTCGGTGCTAGTGTCCCTATTCAACATGCTCGGTGTCCCTAGGGAGTTGATTGAGCACAAGCTAGCTCTATGACGTAACAAGAAGCCAATCAAACAAAAGCTACGGCTCGCCCCACACGTCGGCACCTGGAGCAAAGTCTTGTTCCTCAGTCGGCTTGGTGAAGTCGTCAAAGGCAAGGGTGACAGTTGGGTGGGAGCAGGGTGGGTGAGGTGAGGGGTGAGGGCTTGGGGTTGGATTGGGTGGTGTGCCACAGACCGAGATGTGGCGGTGATAGGGAAGTCATTAGGGTTAGCAGCGGTGCCCTAGGTGGAGGTGTTGATGACGAAGCATTAGCGGCACGAGAAGAAGCCATTCTCAACATCGTCGGGGTCATAGTCAGCAGCAGTGCCACATTACTCACAGACCAAGTGGATGCTACCACCGCTGCATAATCGTCCATAAGAGGGTTTTGTTGATTTTGTCAGCCAGATAGGCTATTCAGCCTTTTCTTGGCACGCTTCTTAGGTTTTGACTTTTAGGTTTTTTCCGTCTAGTTTGATTTAGTTTAAGGAAGAATTAGTATCTATCTTTACTACTTAAAAAGAATGTAATGGTGAAGCGTTCTTTTTTCCTCTCTTCTGCCCTCCTGTCACTCGTCGATCCACGGCGTCAGGTGGGCCTTGCTCGCTCCATACCTGGCTTTCTCAGTCGATTCACCCTTTTTACTACGGTGAATTACTTTCGATTTTTATTGAACATCCAATTGAATTATCAACTCAAATCCCCATCTAACCATTGCATCCCAATTTTCCAAATCATTAGGTTGTTTGCCTATTCCTCTAGGCAAGCTGCTAATCCTCCCAAATCTCATTCCCCGGTTTACCAACCAGACAAGATGAGAGGATGTTGGAGCTCGGTCTTCGTTATAGGAAAACGATGAGTAGCTCCATTGTTACCTGTTTGGTTTGGTGTGGCGTCAAGGTGACTATGGGCTGCGGTCTAGCGGAGGAAACGCACATCGGCCCAGTGGTGGAGTGGTCCAATCCACCAAGCCACCAAAGTAGAGGACACACTGGAAACTGCCAAACCCACACAGCGGTACGGTGAGGGGGCGAGTGGTACTTGGGTGTAGGCACATGGGCACAGGCAAGCACGGTTTGCGGAGCAGCACGCGCGGTGTGTGGTGAGGGGCGACAGCCGAGGATAGCTTCATGTGCGTGCGCTGGATGCAGCCTGGTTAGCCAGGTTTGCTCCTCATTCCGTAATCCCTGATCTCTCAATTTCTATAGTCCCCCTAATGTTTACTATGCCATTTTAGTTACTACTCCCTCTGGTCACAAATAGTTGTCATTTTGGACATCAACAAGGTCTCCAAAACTCAACTTTGACCACGAATTTCTATTGTAATATTGAAGGACCGAAATGGCGAATAGAGGGGGGGTGAATGGTCGCAAATAAAAATTCCCCCAAAATACTCCAACAAAAACCTCGACAAGATCGCTCAAAAGGAATTGTGAAAAACCCGAAAAACTAGACAACTATGTGTACCCCAAACTTGCATGGATAAGTACCATAAAATATGTGGGGATTTTTGAGTCACAATCCTGGTTGTCTAGTGTCCAAGATAAAGAGGAATCAATTCAAACTCTTGCTTTTAGAAAGGACATCAATTCAAATCACAAAAGTCACTTTCAGAAAAGCAAAACAGAATTCCCAGAACTTGTCCTCAATTTGCACAGGAGGTTGGTGGGTTTATGTAGCTCACAAAATTTTGAGACTTTTTCTCCTGTGAGCATCAGAGTCTTGAAGAACTCCACCAAATTTCTCCTCAAAAGCCTTACAGAAAAAACACGAAAAATCGAAGAACACAGTCTGGTCAAGAACTTCGAGCAGAACGTTTGGGGCTCAGTTTTCACCTCATGGCGCCCAAACGGTACAACAAGTGAACTCCAAAATGTTTCTGCAAGCGGATATCAGAGTCCCGCACCTCCTCCAACAAGAATCACTCAAAAGGATTTTTCTATATTTTTACAAAATCAAACACTGACTGCTGCACGAAGAACAAGTTCAGAACAAAGTTGGGACTTGAAAGAAAAGATGTTCTCTACTCAATCCAAGAGTGCAAAGAGATGTAAAACCATATGAACACACTCAAAACATCCAAGAACAGCAGCATTTAGAAGGAGGGAGGCAAATCCAAATTACTTGAAAGTAAATTGCGGGAATGTAATTGCGGAAAGTAAATGCTGAATTTTAATTGCGTAAAGTAAAGACATAATGTAAATGCATAAAATAAATTCAGAGGTGGATGAATAAAACTTTCATTTCTGGAAGGGAGGTTACAAAGCCTCACATTCATGTGGGCAAAGCTCAAATGAGCATCAAAACCTCAACACCTTCAAGGGAAGGAGGCTACCCTCCACCCCTATTTATACTACTCTTGGGCCACCTACCACCCTTGGATGAGTCCCTCAACCCTAGAGCACTCATCTAAGGGCTAGGATTAACCACACACACAGCCATGCAAGGCTAACCCAAAACCCACACACATACCGGGTTTTCTTGCAGTTTTCAAAGCATACTACCTAGACCCGCTAACCTATCAACTAGACCTCAATCCGACGGTCCTCATTGATCCACGCGGCATCTAGCTAGCATCATCTCCTTTCCTTGTCTTCTTGACTTGCCCGGACTCCGTCTCCGATCATCTTCCGCGATCTCCCAACCGTCTGGACCTCCGCGCTCCTCGCCTAGTCCGGTCATCCTTCGCCTCACCATGACCTAGCACCGTCGCCTGCAACCATCAAAGACAAGGAAACTCCTCACATAGCAATGCCCACAAAGATGTGCAATAAACCATGCAACTCACCACTACCGTGTCCATACGGCGGTACAACTCAAATTGCTTCATTTTGAAAATCAATCCAAATCAAACTCAAACTTGAGCACACCTTGCTCAAATAAAGTCAAATACTCATCACAAACATGGATGGACCTCCACATGGTCCTTCAATCTCCCCCTTGATGAGTATATTGACAAACCACATAAAAGGCATAAATTTGAGTTTGAAGAAAATGAAGAAGAAAGCAATTTTAGTTGCAAAGTCAAACTTGGTCCAAAGATAGAAATTAAATTAAACCATGACCAAGTTGACGAAGAGGAATTTAGATTTTAGAGTTAAATTTAACAAAGAGCAAGTTTTCAACAAAAACTCTAAAATCCAACTAAACATGTCAAATGTGATTATGAGATTATGATCCAACAGAAGTAGTAGCATAGTTTTACAAAGATCATAATAACCAAATAAGCATTCACATTTTATCATTTTAGTGATGCCTTTTCTACGTTTTCTCCCCTTTTGGCAATATAGGCATCAATTTTTTTATGTATGCATGAAATGCAATCGAAAGAGCTTTGAAGATTATCCAATTGATCAAAATGGAAGGATATTACACCAAGCTTGTCAATTTGAGAAGATGACTAAACTAAGACATGTCCAAGTGCAAATCTGAGCTTAGTTTTGAATATTTCATTTTAGCAAGATTTGACAAGTGCAACACTTAGCTTTAGTTTCAAAAATAGAAGAATAGCCACTCTAAGGATCAAAGGAAAACCTAGAGTTCAACCTACTCAACACGTTGGGGAATCTAGAAGAGCATACAAGGTCCTTGGGCTCATTTATCACTTAATGCAAATTTTGATTTATCATCATACAAGACATAGCGGGGTGCAAATGTTTGACATTATTTGCATTCTTTACCCACATATGTCTTTGTTTTTAATTTATTTGCATTTTCTTTTGACAACCAATTGACTCAAGCCGTGTCGACCATCTCAAGATGAGCTCTTAAGAGGATGGTCTAGGTCAAACACGATGTATTCCAAGTTCATCCCAAGTGCAATGGGAAGCGGTCTTGTGAATACAAGGTGTTGAGTCGTATGTGCACAAGAAGAGTCAATTTTGTTTAATTTTCATTTTTAGCACAACGATTCATGAGCAATTGAAGGACTCTGCATGGATCAAACTAGTTTCACCCAAGTTGCTATAGGGACTCTAGAGAACTCCTAAATTTCTCAAATTATGGCACAAACCTCTAGAGAAGAAACCTAGCAAGTAAAAGCAACAAGTTTCATCAAGTTTTTCATTTAAGGCTTATTTCATTTTTAAGCTTAGCAAGTTAAATGAACTTGGACATACCTAAGCTAGTGATTTTCTTCAAATGATGTAGCATGGTGTATAGCATGAAGAAGAAATCAATTGCATAATAGACAAAGCTCATAAAGCAGAAAATGCAGTCTAAATGCAATGCATGAGCAGATTCCCAAACTCTCCTCAACAAATGAATCAATTTTAAGCTCAAATCTGGTTAAAGTTGAGTTATTATCAAGATTAGGCATAAAGAAAACCGAATGAACTCAATAATAACGAGAAAAAGCAGAATGAGGAGAAGAAGTCGAAACGCAAAACTGGATGGCTATAGAGCATAGAAAAGATAGAAGAGACTCACTACGGCTCGGACTCGCTCTTATCTTCCCAGTGGTGACATAGGAAGCGACTCTAGATCCCAACTAAGGAGTGCACAGACCACTGTCTACCAGGAGGCCCAATACCGCTAGACTTATAAGGCGTGAGGAACTCAACCTAGAGAGAAGAGAGAATACTAATCACGCATGATAGCAACCTAAAGCACAAGATAAGAGGTCAATGCAAGGCATGCGAGAAGTCTAAGTGAGTGAACTCAACTCAAGAAAACAAGCCCAAAGTCACCCGGAAGAAACACAAAGAAAAGAAAAGTGGAAGAAAACATATAATACATAATATACAAACCGGCTCCCCCTCACGAAAGGCCGTAAGGGCTCACGACTCAAGCTCACTCCTCAAGGCAACAAATCTGAGCTATCCAAAGGCTTGGTGAAAATATCGGCTAGCAAGGTCACTCTCTCTGAATGAGCGCGATATCTCCCTTCTCCACATGGTCTCTAAGGAAGTGATATCTAATATCAATGTGCTTGGTCAGGAATGTTGCACTTTGGGTTTTTAGCAATGCAAATAGCTGAAGTGTTGTCAAAGAAAAGTGGCACACTCTCTATCTCTAACCCATAGTCCCGTAAGGTCGATCTCATCGAGCACACAGCTCTGACAACTAGGCTGCAACAACATACTCGGCCTCGGTGGATGGGTGTGCTACTCGGATGCTTCCTAGATGACCAAGAAACAAGAGAAGTGCCAATGAATTGGCAAGTGCGAGAAGTGCTCTTCCTATCTATCCTCTGACCCGACAAAGTCGGCATCGAAAAGGCTCTAAGAGATAGACAAGAAGGCGAAGAGTACCAAATACCATAATCGGTGGTAGCACGAAGGTACTGAAGATGCGCTTGACCGCTTTGGCGGTGAGAGCGCGAGAGAAGCTTGAAATCGGCGCCGCAGACACACACAAAATGTATGTCCGGCCTCGAAGCGGTGAGGTACAAGAGGGAGCCGATCATGCTCAAAACTCCTTTTGATCGTGAGGCTCACCATCCTCATCGGGCTCGAGGACAGCGGTGGTGGCCATAGGAGTCATCACCGGCTTCCCATCGGACATGTCGAAAGCGCCTCGGGAGGTCACGGGTATATTTGCCTTGATGCAAGAAAGTACCCTCCAGTGCGCTTGATTTGGAAGCCAAGAAAGTAGCTCAACTCGCCCATCATACTCATCTCAAACTCTGTGCTCATCACCTCGTAAAACCGAGACACAAGCGAATGAGATGAGCCACCAAAATTATATCGTCCACATAAATCTGGACAAGAAGAAAATGAGACTCATGGTGTCGATGAGCGAGTTTTGTCTACTATGCCCATTTTGAAGTCATGGTGAGAAGATAAGACTTGAGCCTCTCATACCATGCTCTGGGGCTGCTTGAGTCCATACAAAACTTTGGAGAGCTTGTATACATGACTCGAAACTTGGGGTTCTCGAATCACGGAGGTTGTTTGACATAAACCTCTTCCTCAATATAGCCATTGAGGAATGCACTCTTGACATCCATTTGATAGAGCTTGAAGCCACGGGATGCAGAGAATGCAAGCAGGATCCTAATAGCCTCTAGTCTAGCTACGGGGGCAAAGGTCTCCTCAAAGTCAAGACCCTCAACCTGAGAAAAACCCTGTGCAACTAGACTAGCCTTGTTGCGAATGATAACCCCATCCTCACTCTGCTTGTTTTTGAACACCCACTTGGTCCCAATGACATTATGACCAGATGGGGGCTCGACAAGCTGCCATACCTTGTTCCTCTCAAAGTTCTCAAGTTCCTCATGCATAGCATTAATCCACGATACATCGGATAATGCATAAGAAACATCTTTCGGCTCAAAGGAGGCAACGAAGGCGAGTGGAGGCGGCTGGACAAACTGATTTTGAGCGAGTGACACGCTCAAGCAGATCACCAAAGATCGATCGGTGGATGAGCTTCTGGATATGACGGGAGGACGAAGCGAGTGGCCTCTACCTCATGCATGAAGAGGTAGGAGCGAGCCACTCGTTGAAGGAGAGTCGGAAGGCAGAGGTGGTCTCCACGAGGTGCGAAATGGAAGCAGGAGGCACCTCGGTATAGAGGGAACTGGATCGGTGGAACACCATCATCTCCATCATCCTCATCTTCTACAAAGATGGTCTCGGAGGGATAAGAAGAGCACAAACATCGTGTCTAGCTCCTGGGCTAGCCTCATCGAAGGTCACATCACAGGTCTCTATGATCCTATGCGCATCAACACTCCAGACCCTATAGCTACGAGAAGAAGTCGAGTAACCTAGAAAGATACCATCAGAAGAGCGAGACTCAAACTTATCTAGGTTACCAGACTTCAAGATAAAACACTTGCAACAAAAACGCGAAAATGAGACACACTTGGGCTTTCGCCATACCTCAACTCATAAGAAGTGCGATGCAAATGTGCTCTCAAAAACACGCGATTAGAAACATGGCAAGCGGTAGCTATAGCCTCACCCAAAACTTCCTAGAGTCTTGTGCTCGTCTAGCATCGTCACAGCCATCTCAACGAGGTCTGTTCTTCCTTTCCACTCGCCATTCTGTGAGGAGCGTAGGAGAAGAGAAGCGATGCTCTAAACCGGACTCCACACAAAAACTCTCAAAGTAGGAATTCTTGAACTCCGTGCCATTATCACTGCGTATAGCTCGTAATGCACCGAGAGCTCAATAGACAACCTCTTGATCAAACCCACGAAGTGAGAAAAGTCTCATCCTTGAGGCCATGAAGAATACCCAAGAGAATCTAGAAAAATCATCAACGATGACAAGAACATACCACTTCCCTCCTGTGATTGCACTCTAGCCGGACCAACGGTGTCCATATGTAAAAGCTGTCTGGTGCATCAGTCATCACTACGGTGGTCGGAGGATGAGAAGCGATAACCATCTTGCCATGTCGGCAAGGAGAGCAAACTAAGTCTTTGACCATCTTGAGTTTGGGCAAACCCGAATGAGATCGTGGTCGCTAACTCGGGTCAAATGATCAAAACCAATGTGACCAAGTCTCCTATGCGAGAAGGAGAGATCACGGGACTCGAAGCAATCAAACATCGAAGAGAGTCTCGGAAGAAGCGAGAAAAATCAGCACGAAAGACTCTCCCAAATCTAGAAATCCATAAACTAACCCTCTGATGAATCAAGGATTCTACAGGCATTACTCTTGAAGCTTACCTCGAAAGAGTCATCGATAAGTGAGAAGCAGAGAGCGGATTGTATTGCGACTTACTTACTAAGGCAACATCTTTAAGAATGAAAGTTTGGTTAATGCGGATGGTACCTTTAGCAATGACTCTACTCAAGATGCATCCCCAAAAGTGATTAACTCATCACCGGGGCTCGGACTAGGAAGAGAACCAACGAGAATCTCCGATCATATGGCGAGAACAACCGAGTCAACAATCCAAACATCGCCCTTCCCATCCGATTTAACCCGATCAAGACACAAGAGAAAAGATGACTCGATCTTGGGATAGAGTGAAGACTTAGGAACCCAATCTTGAACCATCGACACCTCAGTACCGACCACGAAGAAGGCGGACTCGAGTGTCTCTCTGACGCTCAACTCTCACACGATCGGAGCAACTCGGTAGATAATCTAGGAGTCAAAGCTGGGTTGTACGCCGTGGTGCAAAAGCGGACCATCCCGATAAGGCTGCCTAGATCTCCTACCGAAAACACCTCACGCCACCGATATCTACCTCGATGGGAAAAGCGAGGAATATCAAGAGGGCGGCGGAAAAGATCGACTACTGAACAGCTCGGGACTAAAACTCGAAGAACTAGCATGAAAACCAAGTCACGGCGCTGCCCAAAACAGCGCGACTCTCTAACTGTCTAGAAGCGGTGTGTGTCTTAGGAGCACTCAAAATGCTGGGATGACCACGAATACCCTAAGAGCAACAACACGCTCACACCGAGTGATCTTGGCGCGCTGAGCGTAAATCTACTAGGTGACCATCCTTCTTCTGAAGGTGCATGTGTACTTCGCCTTGCTAGAGGCAGAAGCAATAGGAGTAACACCCTTCTGGTCAGAAGTCCTATGGACAACCCCAGCAGACCTAAACACGGTGGTACTCACTCTGGGAGCTACCACAATCTCACCACTCTTGGAGCCGCGCACTATGGTGGGAGGATGCGCCGGCGTGCTCAAGGGATCAAATCCTAGACCTTGATTGAATCTACTAATCTTGGATTGGTCTAGAATAAGATTGAGCTTCTTCTTGCCTCCAACAAACTTCTCGAGAGTGCTCATAAGATCTGGCAATCTCGGAAGAAAGAAGCACAAGAAGAACAGGGGAAGGAGAGGAAGAAGAACCGGAAAGATGAGCTCTCTCAAGCACATGCATTTTCTCCTCAAAGACGGCTGCCTCAATCTTGAGGGCCTTACAAGAAACGCAAGGAGCATCTCTAATTCTATGGGCTTGGTCTTCTAATTTCTTCCTAAGCTCGACATGGATTTTATCCAAGTCCCCACAATCTCGATTACATCATAAGCAATATTTTTGTGACTTATCTAGTAAGTCCTTAGCAAGTTTAGCACACTTGACATTCGGGGTTTCATTGTCAAGTTTTAATTGCTTCTGACCCTCACATGGTATTGGGTCCTTAGAAGCATGTGATTCAAGTTCATTGTTTCTAGCGAAAGCTTCCTAAGGTGTTCGCTCATGGCATCAATTTCGGCAAGCAATTTAGGGCAATTAGAGCATGATGGAGTGGAGTGAGCATGAAGAAAACTAGCCTCAACAGGAATAGCATCAACAGAACTAGTGCTAGCATTCTTCAACCTAAGACCATCAAGTTCAACAAGCACACTATCATGTATGGTCCTTAGGTTCTCCAACTCCACAAGAATAGCATCACACAAGAGCAATCATCGGTGACTCGGAGGGAGAAGATCTAAGTGAAGCTAACTCCGAGTCAAGGTACCTACTTCCTTCTCAAGCTCCGTACACCTAGCTCTAGCATGAAATTTTCCTAATTTGCAGAAAGCTTCGTTGAGCTGGTCATAGGAGGGTACCTCGTCCGAGTCTCTTTAGAGCTCAGAGTCGCTGATGTCGTTGGTGTCGGCCATGAAGCACATCTTGAGAGAAGTCGTCGCCGCCTTTCTTCTCTTGCGGATCATCCTCGCCTCGTCGCTCCATGTCTCCGTGTCGGAGAGGTTGATGTCGTCAAGCGCGGCAAGGACGCGGTGGAAGAGCTTCTTGTTCTTGGAGAAGTTGCGGTACTTCTTCTCGTGCGCCGGTTCACGAACTGGAGGCTTCTTGTTGCGGTTCTTGTCGGTGTAGTCGTTCTTGCCCGAACCGCCAACGTCATTCTTGCCCTTCTCCAGCTTGGGACAGTTCGCCGAATGTGGTTGGGGCCACCACACTCGAAGCAGGTGATCATGCCACCTCTCTTCCTCTCTCTCACCCTCTTGTATGCATGAGAAAACTTGCGAGCGAGAAGAGCAAGCTCATTTTCTGAAAATTTTTCCAGTTGGTCATCGCTTAGCTCGCAAAGGGCGGAAGAGAGAAACCAATAGAAGGATCGGAAGAAGAAGATCCAATGGGATCGGTGACCAAAGCCATCGATGAGATTTCGTCTTAGAGAGACGACATCGATCTCATGAGTCTTGAGGCGGGAATAAAGCCCGTCAAGAGTCGAGTCGATAAGTCGGTGGTGTCCTTGATGGTGGTCACCTTCATCTCCCAAACCCGAAGGTCGAGTGCGGTCAAGAAATGCGAGCATTGTCCGAGTCGGGGTATATACAACCAAGCGCTCGGAGGTCGCTCAAAATCTTTGTAAACCGACCAAAACACTCGTCGAGACTCTCACCAAAGCGTTGATCAAACTTGTTGTACTCGCGCTTGAATCTGTCTGCCTCACGGTCTTGATTTGAGTAGAGCCCTCATGGTAAGCATCGAGGTTACCCAAATCTCGTGGCGGAGCGAAGGTGAAAATCCTATCATACTCACATGCGCTAAGACCACGTATGAGAATGTTCCTTGCCTTAGCATTCGCCTCAACGTCAATCATATTGATGGCGTGACATTTTCATCGTGAGGAACCTCATACGGAGTTTCACCTTACGCCATATCGGTAGCCACAGGCGATGATGTATGACTCCATCCGGGACTTCCAAAAAGGAAAATCAACTCCATTAAAGATTGGAGGCTTGGTGGAATATTTGTCCGTCGCCATGGCTATTGAGACCGATCAAGATCTATAGAAGAGCAAAACCTGCTCTGATACCAATTGAAGGACCGAAATGGCGAACAGAGGGGGGGTGAATGGTCGCAAATAAAAATTCCCCCAAAATACTCCAACAAAAACCTCGACAAGATCGCTCAAAAGGAATTGTGAAAAACCCGAAAAACTAGACAACTATGTGTACCCCAAACTTGCATGGATAAGTACCATAAAATATGTGGGGATTTTGAGTCACAATCCTGGTTGTCTAGTGTCCAAGATAAAGAGGAATCAATTCAAACTCTTGCTTTTAGAAAGGACATCAATTCAAATCACAAAAGTCACTTTCAGAAAAGCAAAACAGAATTCCCAGAACTTGTCCTCAATTTGCACAGGAGGTTGGTGGGTTTCTGTAGCTCACAAAATTTTGAGATTTTTCTCCTGTGAGCATCAGAGTCTTGAAGAACTCCACCAAATTTCTCCTCAAAAAGCCTTACAGAAAAACACAAAAATCGAAGAACACAGTCTGGTCAAGAACTTCGAGCAGAACGTTTGGGGCTCAGTTTTCACCTCATGACGCCCAAACGGTACAACAAGTGAACTCCAAAATTTTTCTGCAAGCGGATATCAGAGTCCCGCACCTCCTCCAACAAGAATCACTCAAAAGGATTTTCTATATTTTACAAAAATCAAACACTGACTGCTGCGCGAAGAACAAGTTCAGAACAAAGTTGGGACTTGAAAGAAAAGATGTTCTCTACTCAATCCAAGAGTGCAAAAGAGATGTAAAACCATATGAACACACTCAAAACATCCAAGAACAGCAGCATTTAGAAGGAGGAGGCAAATCCAAATTACTTGAAAGTAAATTGCGGGAATGTAATTGCGGAAAGTAAATGCTGAATTTTAATTGCGTAAAGTAAAGACATAATGTAAATCATAAAATAAATTCAGAGGTGGATGAATAAAACTTTCATTTCTGGAAGGAGGTTACAAAGCCTCACATTCATGTGGGCAAAGCTCAAATGAGCATCAAAACCTCAACACCTTCAAGGGAAGGAGGCTACCCTCCACCCCTATTTATACTACTCTTGGGCCACCTACCACCCTTGGATGAGTCCCTCAACCTAGAGCACTCATCTAAGGGCTAGGATTAACCCACACACACAGCCATGCAAGGCTAACCCAAAACCCACACACATACCGGGTTTTCTTGCAGTTTTCAAAGCATACTACCTAGACCCGCTAACCTATCAACTAGACCTCAATCCGACGGTCCTCATTGATCCACGCGCATCTAGCTAGCATCATCTCCTTTCCTTGTCTTCTTGACTTGCCCGGACTCCGTCTCCGATCATCTTCCGGCGATCTCCCAACCGTCTGGACCTCCGACGCTCCTCGCCTAGTCCCGGTCATCCTTCGCCTCACCATGACCTAGCACCGTCGCCCTGCAACCATCAAAGACAAGGAAACTCCTCACATAGCAATGCCCACAAAGATGTGCAATAAACCATGCAACTCACCACTACCGTGTCCATACGGCCGGTACAACTCAAATTGCTTCATTTTGAAAATCAATCCAAATCAAACTCAAACTTGAGCACACCTTGCTCAAATAAAGTCAAATACTCATCACAAACATGGATGGACCTCCACATGGTCCTTCAAATATAGTTTAAAAAATCTAATAAAATTATAATATTATGAAAGTACGTTTTGAGATGAATCTGCACATATGATTTTCATGCATACAAATCTAAATATTTAAAAAGTATCGATAGCTAAAATTTCAAAAGTTTGACTACATGTATCCCAAACCAACAAGTTTTTGTGAACCAGAGGGAGTATTTTAGATTGGCTGTGTGATTGCTCAGTGATTCCCTGCTAGGAGATTAGGGCCTTGTCATGTCTTTATACTCCAATAAAGATCCATCTGGTGTGTAACACTATCTACTCCTTAAAGATCTTATATGGATAGATCTACATGTACATGTACATGTATATATATATGAACGATGATATCATCTATGCATATGTGTATGGATCTCCATGTGACTCATGGCATGCTTTAGCTTGTTTATTAGATGGGTTTATGCAATTTCCAAATTTGAGGTTAATTATTTGTGTACAATGGATTTCATATGGTTGCTTTAGTACGTTGAATTAGAGAAAAATTTGAGTCTCACAAGCAACCATGATACGAATCAATTAGCAAAAAACACTAATTGATGCGTGAGATGCCCGATCTTTTATGGTATCATACACACGAATCTTGCAAACCGATCTGATTTGATCGAATTACATGTGTAGCAACCACGACACAATATGAAAACAACGTGTCTTCAACTTTCGCAATTACTCTCTATATCTTGCTGATTTCCCTCTCAACCTCTCTTTCTCCCTCACATAAAAACAACTCTCATCAACTCGCACACACAATTATGCCCTAAGACTTTTCTTTTTGCTTCATATATCTAAATCATAACTTCAGTTCTACCTTTAACAAAAGTAAACACAAATATTTAGGGAACACTTAAGGGATAAACCAAAGTTGGCCGACTCCATCTTTGATTTGACTAGGGGCCGAATCCTACTCTAACTCCTACCCTCTATATCATATTTAGAACTGGACTCTAAAGACAAAAAGGAAAGTTACAATAGTTTAACCAGTTTAGGCTAACTAGCAGGCTCAACTTTGTTGACCAATTTAGACATAAATGGAAGCAGAATCTAGACTTGTCGTAATTGAGTTAATTGTAAGTGATATTGTAAGATTTCCATGTCCTAGAATGTTGTAATCTAACTTCGAGCATGAGAGTTATGGACTTTTTAAGTTGGGCTAGTCTGGCAATTCGAGTTGATTTCTTCTCCAATTCAAGTTGCTTTCTCTCTTTGGCAATCAAACTCTCTCATTTCCTTTTCTCTCCAAACCAGATTTGGCTTCTTTTTTTCTTTCCTTTTTCCTTCCTTTCTTAACTCACACGTTGACCCTTCCCTTTTCGGCTTCGCCTTGACTTCTATTCTAATTCGCTGCCCTGGCCACACACCATACATATGTATATGCATGTGCACACAGCCCATGTAGCATCCATGCTCCTCATGCGGCACCTTGCATATGCGGCCTACGCTACTTCCAAACCGAATGCACTCTATACGATCTACACAATGTAGGCACAACAAACCTATCTTACTGCCCATATGGTTCAGGCAATAAGATTCCCACATTTACTCATTGGCTGGCCTCCCTCATCTCCCTTTCGGCCAAAACAGACACTTGATTTGTTTCTTGTTGCAAAACAGCGCCAAATTGTTTGCTAGCTTTGATTTTGTGCTTTAGGTTCATCACCCAAAGTTATTGTAGCTATTTGGCCCACATCAAACCAACTCATGGATGTAGGATAATTCATATTATTTGTTTTATAAAGCATAGGATTTACGATATCAATTATTTGAAGTCTGTTGTAATGCATGGGCAAATAGCCAGTATTTAGTAATAAGTTTCCCTTCGACAAGCCTTTTGTATTACCTTTCATCCTTACGTACATCTCAATTTGTATATCATACATATTTTCCAAACAAGTGATTAACTAAGTTCAAACTTCAAAATGCCTCTATCAACTAAAGCAACAAACACCATCCACCTCTATTTCGGACAATGCATCATCAATCTAAACCTTTGAGTTTGAATCTCAGTTTTGAACCAAAAATTAAACTTTGACCTAAAATAACTTTCAACTTCATCACAAAAAAAACTTTCAACTTCCTCACAAAAAAACTTTCAACTGAAAATGTTAACTTTCAAAACAAATTTGAAGCGTGAATACTTGTCCACAAACATGGGGTTAGGACGAGGAGCCGAAATCCTTGGTGCAAATAGCTTAGGGCGACAGTAAGTAGCAATTAGGTTCTCTTGTGTGAAATCATACCTCTATTATTTCTTGAAGGATTCCCGGTCTCCCGGCGCTTTGAGCTGGCTCCGCTCGCAGCTTGAGTCGGCTCGAGCCGAGCTAAAAAAAATACATTTATGTCCTTTTCAGAAAAAAAAAATTATTACGTTTAGGTCCTTTTATCCATTTTTTACGAAAAATAGGACCCAAAAAAATACCGAAAAAATAGTATACCTCTATTATTTCTTGAAGGATTCCTGGCCTCCCAACGCTTTGAGCCGGCTCGGCTCGCGGCTTGAGTCGGCTCGAGCTGAGCAGGAAAAAAAATACGTTTAGGTCCTTTTTCAGAAAAAAAATTATTACGTTTAGATCCTTTTGTCAATTTTTTCCGAAAAGTAGGACTCCAAATAAATACCAAAAAAATAGTTCCGTTTAGATCGTTTTGACCGTTTTCTGCGAAAAGGACCTTTCGTTTCATCGAAATCACGGATCCTTCGTGAGAGGACCCCGAATTAATGCAGAAAAAACGCAAATACGTTTATATCCTTTCAACCGTTCCGCCGAATAAATACGAAAAAAAGCAATTACGTTTATATCCTTTCAACCGTTTCACGTGTTTCCTCGATTTGCTAGCGTGGGGAGCGGCAGTCACGCTTTTCTCGATTTGCTCGCGTGGGGAGCGACGATCACAACGTGGCACGCCGCGGTGACTCATCTAGTGTATTCAAGAGAAGGCAAAAAAAGACTGCAGTGCGAGTCGGCACAAAGGCAACATGCGTGGCAGCAGCGTACAAGCAGTAGAGAGGCCGTGGAGGCAGGAAGGAAAGACTTGGCCGCAACCTTCTATCCTCTCTTCGTGCCTGGCAGGAGTACACGGTGGCCAAGCGTCAGCGAGAGAGAAATTTTACTGTGCTTTATAATAGTAATATATGGTGTGTAGTAAAAATTAGACCTATCATTTCTTTTGTTAGTGGTACTTTTACTACTTTATTACAGAAGAAAGTATAAAACTATAAATAAATACTATCTAATCTAATCATTAGATTGAAAAAGAATGAACAGTGTATATTAATTTTTGCATACCATAAAAAGCAAGTAGGGAGAAAGCCCATCATCTCAAAGGCCTCAGAGTTTACCATTTGTGTTTCTGACCAGATGTGGGCGTCGTGCTCGACCAGGCTGGCACTGCATGGGCCTATTGGGCCGTGTGTCTAAACTGTGCCGTGTTGCTATGACCTGGCCGACCCACCATACCGTGCCATACCGGCCCGGCTCACCTTCGGTGAGTCCAGGAAGGGTTCATTTGCGATTCGTGCCAGTCTAGACCCAGCCCATTTGCACAATTGTGATGAGAGGAAAGGAGTTGAAAACGCATGGAGCTGAGACAGTTGACACAAATATTGCGGAAAAAGAGCTAAATTTTATTCATTTTTGAACAAGTACAAAATTACCGCCTCCTCCCTCTTCGCCCCAGTCTCCCCTACTCTGGCCGCCTCCTCCTTCGTCTTCTCCGCCCCGGCCACCTCCCCCTTCGCCCTAACCTCCCCCACACTGGCCTCCCCCTCCGTCTCCGACCACCTCCTCAGTTGCCCCCACCTCCGCCTCGTCAGCCTCCACGGCACGATCGCCTCCCCCACCTCCTCTGCATTCCTGGCCACGGGCCAAAACAAGCCTCGCCAGCGGTGTTTCAACTCGCCGGTTTTGTCTTGTCGGTCGAGCAGGAGTTACTAGCCTCGTCGCTACCTGGGCTGGACTCAACGCTTCCAATGAGCTCCTCGTCTCTTCTATGATCTCGCAGTTTCAGATCCCCTGACCGGCATCTTGTTATAATACATTTAGATTTTTTGACTTATAGCTTAAAGCTAGTTTTTAGGTTAAACAACTTAAAAGCAATTGGCTTTTATACATTATAGAGGTGGGTAATTTTACCCTAACTTCAATACCACTAGTCTAAAACCAATCCTCAATAATCCAAAAAAGCACCTCTCTAGTGGCTTTTGACTTTTAGTTATATGGAGGCTTATAACTTTTGAAAAAACCAGCTAAAAAGACACATATTTGTTTAAGCTTAACTTTTTTGGCTTTTAAGCGGGTAAAAAAGCTTAAAAAACAAAGGCCACAAATGGCTTTTGGCATAAATTAGAAGTCACATATAGCTAGCAAAAACTAGAAGCCAAAAGTAGGGTTGGACGTGCTTTTGTAGCTTATTGCGAAAAGGAATTAGTTGTTTGCCAAACGGTCTCTCATAAAAAGTTACAACTGTATTTTAGCCCGAAAAGCCAAAAACAACTTTTCAAAAAAAGCTGCAGCCCCCCAAATCAGGCCCTAAAAGCCCCTGGCAAAGATAAGAAGCTTTAGCTATTTGGTCCCTTCACATTATTTTTTCATTTTTAGTTTCTTCTTGAACAAAATAGCAAATATAGTAGCCTTCCTGATCACAGAAACACCAGTAGGAAACATGTGTTACCTACCATGGCAGGTCGTTATTATCGCAGCATTTTCCATCAGTGTAGCATGTCCGGAGGGCCCACCGTGATACCCGAGCTCGACAGGTACCTAGCGCAGTACCCAAGTTTGGTAGGAAGGTGGAGCCTGCCACCTATCGTGCTTGTCAGGGAGCTGCCACGATGGACGGAGCTATTGCAATGTCGGCGACATGCCACACTAGGGGAGTGCGGTAGGTGACATATTTCATATGTTGGTGCATTCACATTGAAAAAGGAGATCATATTTGTAATTTCATTTAAAAGGAGACCAAAAATAAAAAATACAAAATATAGCCCCCTTTCCGATCACGAAAACACTAGTAGACGACACATGTCACTTATCGCTCTAGGTTGCTGATACCACAGCACCTCCCATTAGCGTAGCACAACCAAAGGGCCCACTACAACAAACGAGTTACCGTGGTACCCCGAGCTCGGTAGGAAGGTGGAGGCCGCCACCTGTCGTGCTTGTTAGGGAGCTGCAGCGGTGAATAGAGCCATTGTGCTATCGACAACCTGCTGCATTAGGTGATATGTGTCATCTGCTGGTGCTTCTGTGGTTGAGAAAAGAGACTAGATTTGCAATTTGGTTTGAAAATGAGACAAAGAGAATAAACAATATGAAGTGGGGCAGATGTACCGAAGCTTTCAAGAAATCATCAAATTTTTAGCCTCCTGACAAATTTCTTTTGCACATCTGGCCTCCTTCCAAACGTAATTATAAAAATAGCCCCTCTTTAACTACAGAAGGGTCGACAGAAGACACGTATCACCTGCCGCGCTCATGTACCGTGGCAAAAGTAACCACGCTACAGGAGCTCGGAAGGAGTCTTACCAAGGTGCCACTCAACAAGAAATTATCTCACTAATCATCCATTTTAAATTAATTAATAATCATTTAATTAATTCATTCATGGATTAATCCCGGAATTAAATTGGGGATCTATTCCCACCGAATTACTACTCGTCGGCAAGTCGTACCGAGGTGCAATGGCTCGGTAGGTCTCCTTTCGAACGTATCAAGCACGGCATGTGCATATGTATCACCTGTCAGCACTTTTGTGATATGAAAGAAGTTATTTTTGTAATTGTGTTTGGAAGGATGCAAATTTGTAAAAAAAATTAGCGGTGAAATCGGCTTTTAAAGACGAAGATCACAGACCAACCGGAAGCTATGTCGTCCTCCAACGACGCCCCCGTCAGCCCTCGATCCAGGTACACAAGCTTTCCTCGACTTGCAATTCCAAAGTTTTCTCCCGACTTGATCGAGAACTAACGGCAAACCAGCCATTGGTACTGCGCGAGGATCCAGGGTCCATCATCAGTCACTAACGGCAAACCAGCCATTGGTACTGCGCGAGGATCCAGGTGCTTCTTAAGTTGGCTGACGTGGAATACAGGATGTATATTAGCTCCTTCTGGTAACTGTAAACGGTAAGCCACCTTGCCAACTCTTTCTTCAACCTTCAAAGGTCCATAAAATTTAGACCGGAGTTTGAGTGCTCCCCGAAGACCAAATGCATTCAGACGATACGGTTGAAGCTTTAAATAAACCATGTCTCCCACTTCTAATACCCTCTCAGATCTGAGTTTATCAGCAAAGTGTTTAGTTCTTTTCTGAGACTGCAGTAAGTTTTGCTTGACATGCTTGATCATCTCTTCTTGCTGTCTCATAGTAATCTTTGCCTCTTCAGAAGCATTGCATGGTACAGAGAATTCACCAACCTGAGGTGGAGTGAACCCGTACAAAGCTTGAAAAGGAGAGCACTTCAGTGATGTATGGTAGGAAGTGTTATACCACCACTCGGCAAATGGTAACCATGAAAACCATCCCTTCAGTTTCTGAAAAGCCATGCATCTCAAATATGATTCAAGACACTGATTCACTCTCTCCGTTTTCCCATCACTTTGCGGGTGATACGCCGTGCTCATCTGAAGTGAAATTCTCATAGCTTTGAAGATTTCAGTAAAGAATCTACTAGTGAAGATTCGATCGTGATCTGTCACTATGGCAATTGGGATCCCATGAAGCTTCAAAATGTTATCAATGAATAACTGAACAACCTGTTCTACTGTGAATGGATGGGACATGCCAATAAAATGGGCGTATTTTGTTAAGCGATCAACCACCACCAACACCACATCTTTGCCATGAGATTTGGGCAATCCTTCTACAAAGTCCATCGAGATGTGCGTCCAAGCCATCTCAGGAATGTCCAGTGGGTTAAGCAATCCGGGAGTATGTATATGCTCTGGTTTGGCAATCTGACATACAGGACATTGAGCTATCCATTTTTCTACCTCCTTCCTCAGTCTCGGCCAATAGAATACTTTTTTGATCCTGTGATAAGTAGCCCGGACACCTGAATGACCACCAAAACTCGATGCATGAAAATCATTGATGATCTTCTGCCTCACCTCTCCTTTTTCTCCCACATATATTCTTCCTTTAAACCTCAGTACACCAGCTCTTAATGTGTACTTAGAAGATGAGTCAGTCGAGCAATGCACTTCTCTTAACAACTTCTGACTGTTCTCATCATCTATTTAGCTATTTTTGACATCCACTATCCATTCTGGAGATGCAACCGCTATGGCCTGGCAAGAATCTTCACTGACATTTTCAGCACTATCCCTCCTTGAAAGAGCATCTGCAGCCACATTTTCTTTCCCCCTTTTGTATTCGATTTGGTAATCAAATTCAAGGAGTTTTAACAACAATTTGTGCTGTATTCCTTGGATATCCATTGAGTTGCTATGTCTCGAGGCTCTTTTGATCCGCTTTGATAATCGACTTACCACCCGAAATAATGTCTCCATCTTTTGATAGCTTCCAAAACAACCAAGGCTTCTTTTTCATAGATGGATTGTGCAATGCCTTTGGCCCTAAAACCTTACTAAAATATGCAATGGGCTGCCCGACTTGCATCAAGATCCTCAATGCCACTTTGCACGCGTCGGTTTCAATAACAAATGGCTGAGAGAAATCCGACAAAGCGAGCACTGGACAGCTAGTCATTATTCTTTAAGTTCTTCGAATGCCTTTGTTTGTTCTTCACCCCAGTTCCATGAATCTTTTTTTAGCATATCAAATAGTGGTTTACAAATTTGACCATATCCTTTGACGAACCGCCTATAATATCCCGTTAAACCCAAAAATCCTCTCAACTTTGTAAGATTCCTTGGTTTTGGCCAATTGAGAATATCCTAGATATTCCACTTGTGGTGTTGCAAAGACACATTTGTTGAGCTTCACTTTAAGCTTGTTGTCTCGCAAGATTTTCAGCACCTCTCCCAAGAGCTTTTGATGTTCTGTTCTGCTCTTACTATATATTAGAATGTCATCAAAAAATACCAGTATTCCATTTCACAAGTATGGAGCAAAAATTGAGTTCATCAATGCTTGGAAAGTTGCAGGAGCATTCGATAATCCAAACGGCATCACTAGGTGTTCATAATGTCCAAA
The DNA here is from genome assembly GCA_036346275.1 of Otatea glauca. Lineage (NCBI taxonomy): Eukaryota > Viridiplantae > Streptophyta > Magnoliopsida > Poales > Poaceae > Otatea > Otatea glauca. Next base: position 34,149,832 of record CM070719.1, read on the forward strand.
ATGGGTTCTAAATGCTATTTTTGGAATGTCTTCCTCTTTCACTCTTATTTGGTGATAACCCGATCTCAAATCCAATTTAGTGAAATTTCAGCCCCGTGAAGTTCATCCAACAAGTCTTTAATAACCGGAATGGGAAACTTATTTTTCACTGTCATGGAGTTCAACTGTCTATAGTCAACGCATAATCTCCAGGATCCATCTTTTTTCCTCACCATAACAGCCGGAGCAGCATACGGGCTTACACTCTCTCTGATTTCATCATTTTCCAACGACTGCTTAATGATGTTTTCCATTTCCTCTTTTTGGTAGTGAGGAGTTCTGTAAGGTCTAAGATTGGGCGGTTCTGATCCCTTCTTCAAGTGGATGGCATGGTAACAAGCTCTGCGAGGAGTTAATCTTCTGGGTACCTCCATAACCTCCGGGAGCTGTTGCAAGATGTTTCCAATGTCAGTTGGTATAGTGCGGTCAAGGTTTGCCACGGCTTCAGCCATTAGTTGCGCCTGAATCACGCAACCTACCGGTATCATTTTTTCCAGTTTGGTGGCTTTGATGTTGCATTTCCCAGTAGGTTGCGTATGATCCATGAATCTTATGGTCTGATTCTGCTTAGCTATTGTGAGACTCCACTGCTTCAAATCCATTCCTATGGGACTATGCTCAAAGATCCAGTTGGCACCTAATACAATATCATAGTTCTTCAATGGCAACAGATTGAATGAATTACTGAAATGTACTCCCTGCATGGTATACTCCAAATCATCAACTCTGGCATCACATGGCAATTCACCACCACCAGCTACCACAACTTTTTTGGCTAAGCCATACTTGATCGGACAATTGATCTTAATGGCCAACTCATAGTCCAGGAAGGAGTCTGTACTTCCACTGTCAACTAGTGCCATGGCTTTGCTACCTCCAATATTTGCAATTAATGTGAAAGTGGCGATACCAACAATCCCCTGAGCTGCATTCAACGATATCTGCATCACTAGTTCCTGACCTGAGTGTTGTGTTTCTTCTACTGGGCTACCCGGAGCTGTTACAAATTCCCCATCAGCTGATGGTTCATGTTCTTCTGCCACCAATCTTTCTTCACATTCATCCCTCATCAGTAAGGCATGCAGTGATTTTTTAACTTCACATTTATGGGAGGGGCTCCAAGGCTCTTTACAAAACCAACAGGGGTTTTTAGCCTTTTCTTCTACTTTGACCTGATTGGAGATATCAGTATTCTTCTGGGAAGTATACTTGTTACCTGATTGACCAAACTTAGTGTTATTTCCCCCAAACCTGCTTCGGTTGAAATTGGATATTGACTAACTCCTTTTGGCAGCAGCAGACTTTTCATAAACTTTGGCATACCAGTAACCTTCCATCAAATCCTGTGGTCTCTGACCACTAACATCATGCTTGATGTCACCTCTTAAGCCTCCAATGAAACAGCTCAGCAGGAAATGTTCTTGTAAATAGGAGTGATCCCTCTTTACCAATGCAACACACTCTTCAAACCTATCAATATAATCAGTCACAGTTGTTTGTTGTTGATATTTTGCAATGCCTCAACAGCCTCATGTGCTGATAAATCTGAAAAACGGTCACTGATCATTGCACAAAATTGTGGCCAGGTTAAAAGGCTTGTGTGGATCCCTATTCCTTTTATCCAAGTTGCAGACCGACCAGTCAGATGTGCAGATGCTAAATTAACCCATTGATCTGTCGGAGTTCCAGATATTTCAAAGAACTTTTCGCATTGCTTTAACCAGTTCAGAGCTCCATCTCCATCGAACAAAGGTATTTCTAACTTAGGACCCCTGATTACTGCTTCTACATAATGATTTGTGTGGTCAACTTGACCCATAGTTTGATTGGTATGCCCATCGATCCAGTGAACACCAGGATGATGTGATCTCGACCCGTAGTTGCTCCAGATGTTTGTCATTGGCCTTTTAGATCCATGAACTTCTGGGTGGTTTGGATGCTGGGAGGTACCAGCACCCCCCCAACTCATTTGATTACCGTTTGGGTTCAAGTTTGGTCTGTTCACTTGATTAAAATCCTCCACAACTTCCATGTTTTGCCCCAACATAAACTTGTGTTCTCGAACTCCTCCTTCGACCCTCCTATCAGTCTGTGTTAATGATGGACAGAAAGTGTTCTGACTCGTTACCTGAGCCCCTGCTGTGGACAGATCCGTCGCCACAACACCAGCATCAGCATCATCTGCAACTGAAGTGCTGTTTCTGTTTTGATTCTCCTTCGCCATCAGCCGTGGACTGGACGGCCCAGTTTGACACATCCGCAACAAGATCTCCTTCATTTCCTTGAACTCAGACTTCAAAGTCTTCATCTCCGCTAGATCCTCCTTAATCACAGCAATTTCAGCTTTTACCTCCGCTACTTCTTCCTTGCTCGCCATCGCGTCTTGAGATCTGGTTGTTACCACCATAGATCACAGAGTTAGTTCACCAACACAAATCCGACCAGCCAGGGGATTTTACAGTAGCGATTGTGAGGAATCACCCAAACCCTTGCTGTTCCAGATCGCTCCGAGGACTGCAACTTTGCTCTGATACCTTTGTCAGGATCCTGGCTGTAGCGGAACACAGAGATGGACGCGAGATAGGAATTCAGAGGCTAAATGGTAGAGACGATGAGATAATTGAAGAAGAACGCTAAGAACAAGAACTACTCTAACTCTACTTTACTTGGGAAATGGGAACTAAGTTGGTGAATCACTTTCTGATTCTTTTCCTTCATAGCGTTTGGCTTAAATGCCGAGTGCTGAAATTACAGTAGTAAGTTCATTACAGTGAATAGTAAAACAACAATTGATTTTAACTCTCCTGGTAATTACTAATTCTATTTTAACTGGTTGGATTCCACTTAAGTCCTCCGATGGGAAATATCTCAGCCATAGATGTTAAGTTGAAGTCGTAGCCAGGGTTAACATTATCATCGATTATCGTGAATACCGTGCTTACCGGTCTAGTTCGCCAATGCTTACCGCTCGGTTGATTTCAAATTTGAATTCAAAAAAATCTGAAAATTTGTGGAAATTGTTCTAAAAATTCCTAAAATTAGTATTAATATATTTGTGAATTATGAGATAAAAATGAATTCGAAATGAAAATTTTTGAGCCATTTTTGAGGCAAAACCAAATTGAATAAATGAAAAAGGGTTAAAAAGCATGAACAATTCTTGACCCAAAATAGTGGCCCGGTCCGACCCATTCAATTGGAGAAGCAATAAACACTGGTAGCTAGCTCATTCCGACACAATAATTGACGTTCAGACATCCTCCACACTAGAGATCCCCCTCACCGGCGAATCCGGCCAGATCCGCCGCCGCCTTGCGTCGTATCATCGCCGGAGCACCGATTATCGCGCGGTAAGTCTCGATTATCGGTTGTTTTCTAGCGATTATCGCGACATCGATTATCGGTTGTTTTCTAGCGATAATCGACCAAACAGTAGCGATTTTCTCCCTAGCTGTAGAGATAATCATGATTGTTTTAGTTGTGCTTGTGTATGACTAAGTGTATTAGTGTAAATGTGTTAGTGTATAACATTGTGTGCAATATTACTTATAGAATCCAGAGTGTATCCATGAGTTCTCTTTTTTGACATCATTGTCCATAGAAGTACATGAGCTTATTACGGACTACAAAAGAAGAACGTTTTAGATGTATCCTTGAACGTGCACAAAAAATAATTTTCCTGTGATCTTGTGTAGTTATGTACTTGTGTAACATTGCGTAGATGTATGTATAGACTATAGATGATTGAGTAGATGCATGTATAGATGATTGAGTAGATGCCTGTGTAGATGAATGAGTAGAGGCAAGTTTGTTGTTGATCTTGCTCTGATGGCAGTAGAAGATGTGAATGAATGGTAGTAGTTAACGTTATTAGTTCTCTGCACATTGATTTTTTGTATCGAACTATCGACTGACGGATTGTTGTGTTGTATTAGCAGATGACAGATCATACCGATGTTGTGTGGGAGCACGGGGAGAAGGTGGGGACCGGATTTCGATGCAAATACTATCATCAAGAGAAGAAAGGAGGCGGTTCAACCCGCTTGAAGCACCCCTTGTCAGGGCGAGGTTCGAATGTTGTCCATTGCAGACAAGTTCCTAAGGATGTTCGCGAGTACTTTCTGCGCGACCTAGATAGGACGAAGGATAAGAGGAAGGGAATGAGAGACGAGAGGCTAAGAAAGGAAGCAGCAGTTGCAGATTCCCCACCGAGAAGAAGTTCATATGCGGAATACACAGGTGATGCTGATGAGGAGGAGCAACTTTAGCATGCCATGGATGCCTCCAGGACAGAGGCAGATTTTATCAGACAGGCAGGTGGTAGGTATGAACATGGTGGTGGTAGTGGAACCTCTAGGGGGCTAGAGGAGGGGGCAGCGGTTTATTGCCGAGGATGTTTCGGAGTTCCTCACAGCGTGAAAGACCGGCCGTAAGGAATTACAACCTTGGCACAGCCCGTGCCTCTGTGCAAACAAGGATTGATACTAGTAGCTGGACACAAAAGGGGAGGAATGCGAGGCAGGCGATTGGCTCTGCATGGGCCAAAATTTTTCACACTGCTGGTATCGCAGGGAGGAAAGCGGACAATCCGTATTTCATTAGCGCCGTTAGGGAAACTAAAAAATGGGGTAAGTGAGCTTGATCTTTCAAATTTGAGTCTAGTTTTACGTCGATTAATAACTTACATGTTTATGTTGTGCTTGTATTGCAGGCGAGGGTGTTCCGTCTCCGAGTGGGAGAGACATAGATGGAAAATATTTAGATGCTAACGAAGCGGATATACGAGAGAAGATGGTAAGGTTCAGACTTGAATGGCCTACATATGGCGTTACAATCATGTGCGATTCTTGGACTGGGCCTACACGCATGAGTGTCATCAACTTTATGATATACTGTAATGGCACCATGTTCTTTCACAAGTCCGTAGATGCGACGGGACAAACTCAGGATGCCTCATACTTCCGCAAGGTACTTGCTTTCGGTGCTACTCTTATGAATTCTATGTGACATATGCAAGGGGTAATGTGGGTTTTCACTTAGTTTGTTCACGCAGGAAATTACCTCAGTGGTCGACGAGGTAGGCCCAGGAAATGTTGTGCAGATTGTGACGGACAATAGTGCCAACTACAAGAAGGCCTGCAAGCTCATCGCATGGGAGCACCGCAATATCGTGTGGCAGCCTTGTTTGGCCCACACGATTAATTTGATGCTGAAGACGGTTGGAGAGTTCCCTGACCACGCCGGAGTCATTGACAGTGCCAGAAGAATCTCTCGATGGTTGTACAACTATTCGAAGCTCCATGCCATGATGAAGAAGCACATTGGGGGCGAGTTGGTGAAGTAGAATGCTACTCGTTTCGGGACAAACTACATGTTCTTGGATAGTTTTCTTCGTCGAAAGGAAAAGTTCTTGCAATGGATGGTCTCGGAGGAATTTCTATCATCGCGCTTTGTCAATACCGCGGAGGGGAGGTTTGTGAACTCGTGCCTCACGAGCTTAGACTGGTGGGACAACCTAGCATCGGTTGTTAAATCTGTGGAGTCGTTGTACGCCTTCTTACGTTTTGCTGATCAAGACAGAGTACCCACATTGAGCGAGGTGATTTTAAGGTACAACATTATGCGACAAGAATATGATAGCTTGTTCCATGACTCCCCAGCTACATATGACCAATACATGAACGTCGTGGACCCAAGAATGGCCGACCTAACACGAGACACTTACATGAACGCCGGTAATACATTATTCTGTTGCACATAATATCTTGTTCTTCCACATACGGCCGTACTTTTATGTTTCTTTGACTTTATGCAGCTGCCGCCTTGCACCCCCGGATGCACTACGCATACGGAACCACAAACACCTCTTTGCCAGCTCTTCGGGATGCTTTTCAGGCGCTTGCTGATGATACTCAAAGCGCCGCAAATGCTCTTCATGAGGCCAACTTATTCAAAAGAAGGGTTGGCACGTTCTCGACTACCTTAGCTGAGCGTATGGCACATGATCCGAAAACAACCCCTGGTATGTTCGTTATGCCCACATTAAATGTATTGCAACTCTGGTATTTTCACCTCGTTCTTACTCTTCTTTTGGTACCTTGTAGCACATTGGTGGGGTGTGTTCGGTTCAGACACACCCAACCTCCAGAAGCTTGCTATGCGGCTCGTTTCGCATTGCGCTTCTTCAAGCGGTTGCGAGCATAATTGGAGTACATTTGCTTTCATCTATACTAAAATTCGCAACCGCCTATCCTACGAGAAGCTCCATAAGCTGGTATACGTCAACTACAATCTTTGACTTAGAATTCAAACCGAAGAGAATCAAAGGTTTACAACAGAAGATGATCCATTCCAACGTCTTATAGAGTTGACATTGTGCGATGTTGATAATCCAATTCAACAGTGGATGGAAAAAGGGAGGTCGAATGCTGATCCCTTACTTGATGAGGAGGATATTGAGACTGAGAGTGACACCCCCTCCCATCACACCTTGTGATAGACCCGGTTGACCCTGCTACGTTGCAAAAGAATACTGGGGCTGCAAGCATCCCAGAATGGGCAGGCAAGACAGTGGGTGACAGTCACATTGGAAAGAGGAAGCATCAAACAGTGCCCACGAGGGAGCAAGTAAAAAGGAGGGCTCCCTCGAAAGGAAAGGGCAAGCTTCCCAGAGAGGAGGAACCTCATGTAGGGAGTGATGACTCCACTGATAGCACTCCCGGGGACCGTCGGAGTCTGCCGTACCAAGAATCTAATGGCAGCAGCTCCAAAACGGATACCGATGGTGGTGAGGCCGGTGACAACGCTCACATCCCTCCCACTTCCCGCTCAGAAGGACAGCGTCTCATAGTGTTTACAGGGGAGTCCCAGTACACTCATGCGATACAGGACAGAGACCATGGGGCTCCACAGTCACAGAGAACGACTACTGCAGGCAAGGGAAGGGATCATCCACGTAGGCATGATGCACCGCAGGATAGCTCCAGCTCGTTCAGCGTCCCCGAGACACAAGGGAGCTATGGTTCATATGGCCAATATGACTACTCCATCCCTGCTGCCCATGCACAACCTTCCACATAATGGGTATATGAGTGGCAAGATCCAGAATTTTATGCCATGTTATACCAACAGTGGGAAACGACTAGCCCGTGGACTGGGCAAAGTTGGCATGAATATAAGGCGGAGTTGCTAGCTAAACGAGGTTTGCTGATGATGTCCACAGAAGAGTACAATATAGCCAACCAAGTGTACACCCAACAATACTTCCCGTAGTCCCAAAGGTAATGTTTCATTTGTATGTTTGGTTTTATTGCAACTCGATTTTTTTAATAACATACCGTTCATATAAGTTCAACATGGCAAATGTAACAATGGAAGGATGATGACGCGGGTATTATCGACTACAAATCTGTATTCATATGCCATGGCCATGCTATTCAAATTAATGTTATTGAAATGTGGGCTTGTCGGATTAATTTGTAAATGTTATTGACAAGAAATGGTATTTGTTCATATATTACTGTTAAATGTCTACTTCACAATGTCTAAAATATAACAACAATCATACCGAAATTTTCACATATTTTGTTTCCATATTTTTTCATATATAGTTGTCCTATTATTGCAAAATATAGCAAGTGTTATGTCGAAATTTTGTATTATTTTTTCATATTTTCATATACATATTTAACGTTTTCCCTAATTTTTTTTCGGCCTTTATCTATTTTTTACAATTTTTTTCCTATTTTTTACCCACTTTCCAATCGGCACCGATTTTCCTTTTTTACAGGTCGATTATCGGTAATTATCCGCCGATTATCGGTGCTTATCGGTTGGTAAGCTGATTTTCCTGTTTGTCTTTGACTGCCCGTTCAAATCTGTTTGAATTCGCCGACCATTCGATATTTTCCGATTATCGGTCGATAATCGTCGATTTTGGCTACCGCTTGCTGCTCGATTTTCCATTAGCAAACGATAAGGTTAACCCTGGTCGTAGCAGCCTCTATTTTGCTTGCCGACTTTTCTCCTGCGACTCATCCTGAATTCCTGATCACCCTTCTCAGAATTTCTTCACGCCATTTAGCTGCGCCTGACAGTCGACGCCGAGGAGGAGGAACTCCGCGTCTGGGCCGCGCGCGTCGCCGCTGACCACCCAGGGGGCGGCCGACGTATTCGGGCGGACGCACCCCGCCATCGCCGCCGACGTCGTCGACTGCATGAACTGCGGCCGCCCCGTCGTCGCCGGCCGCTTCGCCCCGCACCTCGAGAAGTTCATGGGCAAGGTAAACCCTCCCACCATATGTGGATAGCTGCTATGATCGTTGTTATTTCTCAAATCTCAGTGTTTGTTCCGGTTTTATGGATCTCGGTGGCTCACTTCTTTAGCATCAGAGTGGTAGTTATTGAATGGTAACGCATAGGCCGTTTAATGGTTATGGATAAGAGGCTTAGCTGCTGTGTGCTGATCTGAGTGATGTGATATGTTAGTACTTCTTTGGTTGCCTCATGAATTGGGAATAAGTAAGTAATGTTGTTTCTGTATTGAAGTGCACGGCGAACCATCACGCTTCTGCTGCATAGGATTTTGCGATTGGCAAAACGAATTCCCATAAACGCTTTGAATCATGGAGGATTGCTGTTTGTGTTGACTGGAATTGTTTTCACCAGAAGAACTAAGATATCAATGTACAGAAACCAGCCTGTTATTTTAGTTTGGGAATATTATGAAAAATGCTTGCATGCAACTAGACAAAACTGCAGATGAAGCATCTAATAAACCATCACAAAAAAGTAAGATTCTACCCCTAAAATACTGAACTATCAAATCAGGTTCTTGATTTATTAACGACAGGGTGAATCAAGCCCTGTGAACTTTGTAATTGTTCAGTTGAACCCTCAAACTCTATGCCACTATGATAAAGCTGATTCAAGCCCCCTTGTCAATTAAATCACCTATTGTCTGTTGGTACTGCGATTTGGCTAAATAATTAATTGCTTTTGTATGTATCAACTATCCTCCTTTAGTGGAAAAGGTCATGGTGTTCCAACTACCAAGTGACAAGGAAAAATGGCTTGCTTTTGCATCATTTCAGTAATTTCACAGAGGCACTTCATCAAAGGCATTCATTAAAGGAAAAAAATAGACAAATGACATTGCAAAGTTACCATATCATGGAAATGCCACAGCAAAGGAATCCTAAAAATGTCACTGCCAGCTTCAAATGTTCATAAAAATGCCACATCTTTTTCCCCCCCAAATTAGACCATATTGCCCTTGCCTCCTCTTGTTCTTGTTCAATCCTGCCATGGGCATTGGTGGTGGTGAGCCAGCGGCCAGCCGGCAATCAATAGGAAAGAACGGGAAGGCAAAAACAACCATGGCACTTGAAACTAGACACTAACAATGCTGCAGCAACACATGAGGTGGCTGACTCGACACCGAACTTGCCAACGCCATTGAAAGTGCTCGTGCTCACGCTGGCTAGGCTGCTGGAGGCTCACATGAAACCATCTTAATCCGCCGCAGACCTGCGCTATACTGCCAGAGGCCTTGCTTGCCAGATCTACACCGTCATCCCCTGCAACCCGAACCTGTACTGCCATGTGCCATTCCCTTCTCACCAGATCTGTGGCATTGTTTTCCCATGCTCACCGAATCTGACCAGGTGAGCCACAATTCCTTCCTTCTTCACAAGCAGGAGTCATCACAATCTGTTTTCTCTAGCTACTACCTCCACCTTGCCAAGCTGCCATGAACACTGGAGCTTCCTCCTTCCTCCTTTGACTTCCCAGCCATTAGAGCCACCATCGTAGGCAAAGAGAGGAAGAAGATATTAGCATTAAAGTAAATACGGAAATACACAGAGGAAATACGTAGAATAGAGGCATATCCATGGCTATTTGAACTTTACAATGGTATTTCTAGGGTTTGGCACTTTACAGTGGCATTTTTATGGTTCGGACACTTTGCAGTGGCATTTATCTAAATTTCCCTTCATTAAATGATCTCAAACCATTTAATTTAGAGCTATCTCAAATCTCTCACTTTAAGTTTCAATTCAACAAACAGATAATGTGAAGTGAAGTCTTTTATACACTTCAATGATTGGTCGCTTTGCTTACTACTCTTTAGTCTTCACCACAGCATTGTTACAAACCATGTCACGTGCCATGTAGGATAGACCATTAGTCACCATGTAAGATCCAGAATGTTCAGGCTATGGGGTCAAATGTAGAATGACATGTTAATGTGGAGTCAATTCTCTTAAATTTTATATATCTTATATACTCACATTTGTATTTCCCCAAATTTCTGTAAGTGCTGGGCTGATTTGAAAAACAAACTGTGGGCCATTTGACCCCACAGCCATTGCATAGATCCACTGCTATTTTAGGAATTTGATGTGAGTAAGAAAGCTTCTGTTCTCAATTGAACTTTTGATGATTATCCAGAGATTTGAATTCATCAATCTGAAGTTTAGGCCCCTAATTTAGGTAAAACTTTGACGATTGTCCAAAGGCTTCACTATTTATTCTGACGATAAAAAATCGAGGGCTTGTTTGATTTATGGTGCAAATTTATATCCTGCACATTATTACATTATCTAAAGCGATCCATGCATATGCTAAATTACATCGAGAGGCTAATTGAACTCATGATGTTGGAAATTTTGTGGGATGACTCAGAACCTGTGTTATTAAAACATGACCAGGCTGGTGGTTTAACCGGAACAATGTCTGGTCCGGTTTTCATTATTAGATCGTTCGTGCAATCAATCCGGTCATAACTGGATAAATGTCGGTTGAACCGGCAGGTTTTTGGCTAAACCGTTGAAAAACCGGATATGGTCTGACTGGTCCACCTAAACATGCAGAAATATTGCTAAAAAAAACTGGAGGACAGACGACTCGAACCCAGGATTTGCATGTTCAGTCCTCAAGACTAAGCCTGCTGATCACTCCGCCCATGTTCGCCATGGTGCGTACTATGAAACCAGTATTCTATTTAACAGATGTAGCCTATGTATGAACTGGCCAGCAAACCGGTTCTCAGTGGTTTGGTCTTTCATGAATACAGCGGTATGTTTTTACCATATTTTATGTTGGTATCAAATGGAAACTTAACAGATCACTTTGTCAAGCTTCATCCAAGGCGTTAGCCTTAAAGCAAATCTATGATAACACCCCTCCGGCCATACAGAAGAGGAGATCGTCAGCATCTCAAGCAAATCCTCTATGTATCTTAGACATTAATCCATCGACTTGGGGAATGGTGCTCTTGTCAAGCTTTTGAAAGGGGCACATTCATCAATGGTAACTGTAAACTGGTTCCACATTGAGGAAATTATTGATCTGTTGCTGTTCTAACTACCAACCACTCCATTGCATTTGGAAAGGTGGGTTTTTTAAGCTGTTTACCTTAATTCGATGCAAGTAACTGTGGGATCGTTTATTTTTCGTTCTCCCTTTTTGTACATGTAGGTTGACTGAATTCTGTTTTCCCCTATCAGACTCTTGGCATTTCCTAAACTTGATTTATTCGAGTTAAGTAGTTAGCTATTCATGAATATGTAGCATTACTGTCACATTTATAGTTTGTTCCTTCTTAGCATTATGTGTTTTCTCTACTTATTGTTGCATGAAGAGAGTGGATAGATTTCTGTATCTGCACTTTAGGGAATATAATTAATGTAATGCAACATAGTATTGTGTAGGATGTGATTCACCTTTAGTTTTTCTGTTCATTGCTTTTTAGCTCGCGCAAAATCGACAATAAGCGGTACAGCCGGACGAAACAGAAACAACAATGGCAGTGCAGATTCTTCGTACTCCCAATACTCCAACACGGCAAAAACCAATAGGGCGAGCGTTCCTAATGGCATAATTGATGGTGCTGGCGGTGGTGCAGGAGAGGATTAAAGCAACCATGCATTGCAGGAGTCTTGACTTACTGTGTCACTTCAGCCACCTTATAAGTATTTGAACACCATAGGAGGCATGAAACACATTGTCTTGATGAATGTTGTTTCACGGTACTTTCTATTGTGAACATGAGGAGCTATGGTAGCTTGAGTCCTCTGTAAATTAGGCTCAGAAAACCTGTCAAAATATTCTCTGCTGTCTTCTTGATCAATGGGTTTCCGCCGTCTTGTAAAGTTCATTCCTGCCTGCATGCAGTTCGTTGAACCAAAGCCTTTCCTCATCGAGGCATCAATGCTTCTTCTCTTCAGTTCAAACTTCTAAAACTTTAGTTCTAAAAGCTTTGTTCAGGTGTATAACCTTGTGCTCAGGGTTCACAAAACTGCGAAAACTACGGTTTTTGAGCGTACCGCTGCGGCTCGAGATCCAAAACTGCTCGGTAAACTGCTCTAATTAAAAAAAATTCAAAAAATTCAAAACATTCAAAAAAATTATGCGTCAAAAATCGTTGAATAACCGCTCAAAAACCGTAGCATCCTGCTACCGCTGCTTGACTGTAGCATGGTATGGGGATCCTCCTTTATGGCTTGAAGTACCAAGGAAGGTTCTATGTACATACAATACTAGCCTCATGATCAGTTAGCGCACGTACATTACAACATTGATAGCACATCCATACACATAATTATGCATATGGTAGCAGAAGGTAATTATACAATAAGGTTCTGCAAGCCAATATAAAATACAGCGGAAGATACATAAGTCCCATAGTATGACCATCACAACCTTTAGGCAACTGACAAAGATAAACCTTTAGAAGAGTGCATAATCGAAATCCCCATATCCTACGGTATAAAATGCATCATCGGGATTCTTCAGTTCTTCATCTATTGAATATCAATAAGAGCAAGGTTGAGTACATTTGTACTCAGTAAGACTTATAGTGTATTGCAAAGTATACTGAAGACAAGCTATGTCAAGTGAAAGGGTACTAAGTTTATTTTTGCATAAATTGGTATTGAACATGGATATCAAGTATTAAATTGTAAACAACATTTCAAGAGCAATTTAAGTAATGTGTAAATAACAGTTGTGAGAGTATGAACGTAAACTCACAGTCCTCCATGATTGTGAGTACCAAACCATTCTCGTGCCATTCCTGGCACAAATTCTGAAACAAAGACTCCACGACCACAAGCAATAATTCCAATTTGACTTTTTTTGAAAACATTTAAATTCTAACTAGTGTCAATTCATCAAGTCTCCCATAACCGCGGGCACAGCTTTTCAAAAAGTTTTACACTCTGTAGAGGCATACTCTTTACCCACAAGACATGACCGTTCTCTTTTGCCGCTATTTTCGCACTTCCTTTGGCGTGAGACCAAGAGGTCATGACATGAATCTTTACATTACCTAGACCTAACATTGCACTGGCCCGGTGATGACAAACCCATACTATGGCGAAAGAAGATATTTGTACAATCACTGTGCTCTCAACAGTCCATTCCTATTGAGTCCCCCACTTCTCTCCATAGCAAGGTGTATACCGTTGTATCGGCAAGCGTTATTCCCAACATTTCGGTGTGGGCACCCTTGACGAGGATTAAAAGTCTGTCACTTATTTGGGTCCTCAATTATTTGTGACTATACTCTATTAATGGGCCTACAATACATAAAGCCCATAATGTATAGAACGAAGCCTACCCTTATCCGAACGGTTAAGTCTCCGATCAGTTCAATCAAGGTGGTTAATAACTTTGCTTCACATTGGTCATTTTCGACCAGTGAAATAGTCACCCTGACTAGTGAACTGGTCGGGGACAAGCGGTTACCCCCACACATCTCTTTGCGAACAGTTATCTGACAGGTATGCATAAGTACCCGAAAGTTATCTATGAAAAAGGCACCCTTTGGGGAGAAGACACCATTTGGCGGGAAAACATCTCTCAGTTACACGACACCCCTATGTAGAACAACTGCCGCCTCTTCAACCGATATAAATAGGGGGCTGATCCATGCTGTTGAAGGCAATACACAATCATTCTGTAATTTGTATACTCTGTAGAGCTGCTTGGCTAATAAAGAAGCAATCCCTATATATTGTTTTCCCCATCTTGTTTACTAGGAGCCCACAATCATATTTTCATAAGCTCTATTAAGGGATCCTAGGTCTTAGACATCGACAACCCCTTCGAGCAAACCTACCCAGGTTACCTGTACTACTACAGTCTTCCAATGTGCAAAGCTAGACCCATGTAACTTAATCGGTCAAGGCCATCCCATACTAGCACTTGTTGTACTGATATTCTTTGATTATATATGTAACATCCCAAAAAAATGCAATAATAAAGTTTGGTTTTGAAATTTGAAATTGATTTTTATTTTGTTCTCAACCTCTGAGAATTCATTTTTTGAAGTTATTCTAGATTTTTCCAAATACAATAAATGTTTTTCCTTTAACCTAAAGGGTAAAATGGAACTCCACCATACAAGAACAGATCAATATAAAACTCTTTAAAAATTTCCATAAATCCTAAATGCCACCCAGATCAACTCCAAAAATTTTCATACAAATATAAATGCATTTGCAACCAATTCAAAATTCAAAATCATTAATCAGCCAAATGGGACAGAAACAAAGAAATAATTTATAAAAATTGTGCATGGCTGATCATCACCTCAAAATTTAACTGTAGACTTCCAAAACATCTCAAATATCCCAGGAAAATTTCAAAAGAATTCAAGCATGTTTGATGCTTGTGGAAAATCAAAAGCAGAAAAAGAGAAAACCAGACAGCAGGCTTGTCAGAATTTTAGAGATTTTTTATTTTATATTCATCTGAAAATTTTACGGTAGATCAATATCTGACTCTAGATCAATCATAAAAATTTTCAAAATTTTCTAAGTTCTTTTATGGGTCAACCAAAAATCGGAGAAGGGACCAGCCAATTAGGGTTTCTAGGTTTTTATCTTGTTTCTCTGCCGCCGTGGGCCCACTTGTCGACCTATCGCCTCCTTGGCATCCTTGGCCCGCCTGGAAGCCATCTGTATCTCCCTCGGTCGCTGCCATCCCAGTCCCGCCGGTTAGCCCCATACCTTGCCTTCTCCTCCCTGCGTGAGAGCCCGAGTACGCCTTGCCAAATCGCTGCCACCACCGCGATTCTCGCTGAGAATTGCTACCACGACAGGGCCGCGGCCAGCCAACTTTGCATCACGCCAACCACTGCCACCCACCTCTCCAATTCGTGTCGTGGTAGTGCACTTCATTACCTCGAGTCGTTGCAGCCTCCCCTGTCCCGTTGTGTGGTGCCGCCAGTTTTCTCGCCGATCGCTCAGCACTGAGTCGTCGCGTCCCCACTCTGTGCAATGCCATCATGACCAACCATGCCATGCCATCATGACCAGCCATTCCATGCCACCAATTTGTGCCACTACGCTGTCTAGTGTTTGAGTGCGAAGCCCGTTTACCTGCGCCATGCCGTTGAGCCACGGCCGAGCGTGGAGTCCGCTTCCTCGGCGCTGCTGCTTTGCTGCTGCCTTCGCCGCGCCCTCATCATCTCATTCGGCAAATGAGGATCGAGTCCCACCGAGCCCGCTGGCCACGGTGAGCCCCGAAAGGGGGAAAACGCGATTATGCCCTTCTGGCGACCTAACTCCCAATCAAAACCGCTCTAAGCTTTGTTTTGATTCCCTGAACTCATCCCCTGTCTTGTTTTCAACTGAAGCAACCTATAGCGCCGCCGCAACGGGGTCATCTTCTTCACCTCCGGCTGCACAGCGCCAAGCCACCTTAGCCAACCGCCGACGCGTTAAAGCGGTAAAATTGACTCAATGAGCATCCCTGATACTCATCCCGTGCTTGCCCGAGCTCAAGCCCGTCGACATTTCCTTTGCAACTACCTGAGCTCGCCTCCGTCGCCAGATCTCGTTCCTAGCTCTCTCTGGTCGCCCACCGTCCGTCGTCGAGACCTCTCCTGGCACCTCCTCACTCACCTGAACCCAGCCGTGCCGACCGTCGAGCCTGACCGCCCGCCGTTTGCCGCCGGTAACCTCCTCTGAACGCCCCCTGTTTTCTCTCTATGACGCGTGGGCCTGCCTAGTTAGTAGCCAGTGTTGGGAAGATGCACAGTGAATGCCAAAATCCACCTCCTCAGTGCACAAAGCGTATTTTCTAATTTAGTTAGATTTTGCAGACCCGAGCCTATTCATTTAGTTATAACTTTTGCATTCTATCTTTGAATTTAGTGAATCAAGTTTCTAAATTCATATAGATTCTAAATATGCAAAAATAATTTGAATTGCTTCTCTGTTAAGGCCTTAAATTTTAAAATACATCAAATCCTAAGATATGCCCTATTTAACATGCTTAAAAACTTACTTAAAAATTTAATGGAACTAATTTTCCTAAGTTCCTAAGGTCATGAGTGTACCGAATCTGCAAAAATATTTAAGTTTGAACCTAGTTTGAATTAGTTTGATATTTAAGTTAGTTCCAAGTACAAAAAACGATTAAATAAAGATTATAATAGCATTTGAGCCTAGAAAATTTTGAAACCAGTGCCTAAAAATTTATAAACCTCTGAACTCACTTTAGGAACAAAAATACTTAAGCTTTGCTCACTGTTTAAATTTAAAAGTTAACTCAAGATGGCAATTAGCATTTAAAGCTTGAAATAGTTGTAATTTTTCTAAATAGGCTAAATATTCAGCTCAATCAATTTAAAAATCTCCATAAAAGCATTAAATTACCTTAGTTATACAGAGAAACTCAGTTGGACTCAATTTGAATTAAAACTTCCATTTGAACCAACCAATAGCTTAAATAAATTCAAATATTAATAGGTATTTCAAATAAACTTTAAAAATGACAAAATCACTTCATAAACACTTTTAAAAATCATGTGTCCTTGCTCTGTAATAGTATGAAAAATCCAAATATTTAAAAGAATTTAACTCATATTAATAGTAACTAATAGAGCAATTTGAAACTAGAAAATCCATGACTTGTGTAAACAAAACCCAAAATTTCATAACCAACTTCCAAATTTTCTAAATTTTTTTGACTCTCTATTGTTGTGCTAATATTTGGATTTTTGACTTCTTTTTGCCTCGTGTATTGCGTTGCGATGAATGACGTGTAGAAACTGACGCACCCGACGATTACTTCGACGACCCCGACTACGCCCCGGAATTCAACGAGCAAGGCAAGCACCCCCATTGATCATGTTGATCCCAGTATTTCAATTAATTTATATTTTTTGTCAAATATATTTATGCATGTGTGTAATATCATTAAAATTGCTATATTGGGGGTACCGGTAGATGTAGGCCCTGTTTGGGGGGCTTTAAGCCAGCTTCAGCTTTTGAAAAGCCAGCAAGCCCTCCAAACAGCTCAACTTTTAAGCGGCTTTTTGCATAAGCTAGAATCCATATATAACTAGCAAAAGCCAAAAGCTGAAAGCTAGGCTAGGCATGCTTTTGCTGCTTATTGCTAAGGGAAATTAGCTATTTGTCAAACGATCTCTTATAAAAAGCTACATCCGCTTTTCAGCCCAGAAAGCCAAAAAGCAACTTTTCATAAAAGCTACAGCTCCCCCCAAACAGGCCCATAACCTAGTATTTCATGGAACTTCCTTATCAAATATTGATTCGACAATCTTTGAAACCGTAGGTTAAGGTTAGATAACACTTAATGTCGATATAGGTATATGCGATTATATATTGAATATGCTTAGCCATGCTTTAGTGATGAAAACCGAGTCAATTAGGTTATACTATTTCTTGAAAATTTAAAAAGGGTGGGTATGACTTTTAAAAAGGTTGGATATGGCAGTAAAGGATACTGATATTTTGATAAAAACAAAAATAAAACTATGATTTGACGTGAGCAATTATTGGCAATAGCTGGTTGTGCTTGAGACTTGTACGTAGATAAGGGGAGATCATTGCCCAGGTCGGATTAAGGACCGAACATAGTGTCTGCAACACCCAATATAATAAGTGCACCCACAAGTGTTGGAATTGGACAACCTTAGCCTATTAAGTTACTTAGAACTAGCTTTGCACATTGGAAGGCTGAAGTAGTACGGGCAATTCCAGGTAGGTTTGCTCGTAGGGGTGTCCACACAGAGGTGTGGGTGAAACACATACCAATACAACGGTGCACGCCTTGTTATGGGGAGAAGTAGGGACTCAACAGGCCAGGATGGTTGTTGAGAGGTATAGTGATTGTACAAATATCTTCTATCGCCATATCAGGGGTTTGTTGTCACCGGGCTGGTGCAAATTTAGGTCTAGGTAATGTAACGGTTATGTTATGATCTTTCTGTGGCACACCAAAGGAAGTGTGCTAATATCGATTGCGCAAAGAGTTGGTCATTTCTTGTGGGCAAAGCTGTACACCTCTACAGAGTAAAAAATCTTTTCGAAAAGTCGTGCCCGCGGTCATGGGAGACTTGGTGCGCCAACACTAGTTAGATGTTTTGTTACTTTCAAAAAAATGTATGGGATTGGGAATTTTTTGTTCTTATGAGAAAGAAAGTTGTTACTGAGATTGAGACATGAGTTGGTTATGGATGATTCGATTCTCACTTTCATGGAGGAATGTGGGTTTTAATACTTATGATTTTGATATTTATTAACTTTTATATAATTGTCATGACTGCTTTTACAAATTCTGTTTACTACCTATTATTCACTATTCATTATCAAATTGTCGCCTTATGCAAAATAACCTGCATAGCCTTCCATTGACATAGCCTGCATTTACTTTATGTTTGTCATACACTACAAGTCTTACTGAGTACACAAGTACTCAACCTTGCTTTAAAATTATTGAATTCAGTGGACGATGATTATGATGGGTTACTCTAGGGTTTCCTTCCTTGTCAGTTTCCTGTGGAACATTTTGGGCTATGGCACACTGTCAAGCATGTATCTTCCAGTACTATCTTTTATTTCGGCTTAAAGCCCTATTGTAAAGAGATATTTAAATTTTAAATGTATTAAGACCTTATGTACGAATGTGATTTCAATGTTGTATCTGTGCGTACTAGCCACTAATCATGGGACTAGTACAGTAGGCACATGAGACCTTCTCAGTATTTCCTGCTAGAAGGGAGGGTCTTGACATTATACAACACTATGTTCGGTCCTTAATCTAACCCAGGCGAGAACATTCCCCCTATACTACATGCAAGTCCATCCCTCGCACATTCGGCTATTGCCATAACTCGCCCACGTCAAACCATAGTTTTATTTTCATTTTTACTAAAATATCAGCAAACTTTAATTATACCCAACATTTTTATTTACAAAAAGCAACATGACCGACTTTCTGTTATCGCATTTCTAAGCATGGCTAGACATGTGCATATGTAATCGAGTATATCTAAATTGGCATTATTAATTGTCTAAACCTAACTTAGAGTTATCAAGGATGACATGACAATATTTATTAAGGTAGTTCCATAAAATGAGAGTTATATCTACCAATACCACAAGATAGCTCATTTACTTAAAAATAGTGCATGCATACATAGATTTAACAAAAACAATATAACTTAAGTAAAATGATGGGATCAACATGGTCAAAAGGGGTGCTTGCCTTGCTCAGCAAACTCTTGAGTGGAGTCGAGGTCGATGGTTGCAGTTTCAGGAACGTCATTATCTACACGTGATTTAACATAAAGCAGCAATAAGAAGCAAGTGAAATAAACAATACCAACTTAAAAACAGAAGGTTCTAGTGATAAAAAGATTTTAAATACTATTTTTCTAAATTTTTAAGTTTGTTTTC
This sequence comes from Otatea glauca, assembly GCA_036346275.1. Lineage (NCBI taxonomy): Eukaryota > Viridiplantae > Streptophyta > Magnoliopsida > Poales > Poaceae > Otatea > Otatea glauca. Next base: position 34,169,589 of record CM070719.1, read on the forward strand.
ACAAGTTTTGATTTTCTATGTTTTGAACTAAAAGGAGAATACCTCGCAGAAGGTACTAAGTGCAAAGTAAGCTCAAATGCATTTACCTTTGCAGCAATAGAGGGTCCTGATGTTTGGAGTACTGAGAAGTTGGCCTTACTGATTTTAATGTTTATTTGTAAAAGTTATTCATTTTTAAACCTTGCACGCATTGAAATTTAAACCATTTATGAATCCACTCCAAACTCAAATATTTTTATAGGTCTGGAGCAGGGTTTCAAAAACTATGGTTTTCACGTGTACCGATGCAGTTTGAGAAGAGAAACCGACTGGTTTACCTGTTTGGTTCAAATTCAAAATTTTTGAAAAATTTGGAAAAATTGATCCAAAATTCTCTAAAATTAGTATTAATTTCTTTATGACCTCTGGTGTGAATTTTTTTTGGAAAAAGCGAATGTTGGAGACATTTTTGAGTCGTTTCAAAATCTAGAAAATAGAAAAAACAAAAAAAAGAAAGGGCGGCCTGTGGGATTTTAGCCCATAGGCCGAGCCACCCGTGGGTCGGCTAGCCCACCATGGCCCTCCCTGGTCGACCGACCCATGAAGAGCCATGTCTTGCTGACCACTAGAGGCAGCTTGCACCAGAGCAATTATTGCACTCTACCTTTCCCCACTCGAAGCTCCTACCGACCATGTCGTCGTCGCCCAGATCTGGCCACGACGCGCCGTCCAACCGCTGTTCAACGTACGATTTTCGCTCAGTTTTGCGAGAAAACCATTCGGCTTCAGCGGTTTACCGAGTGTCCAGCGAAATTCATCAGTAGCAACGAAAATCGAGGTTTAGTTTCGGATTCTCTCAGTTTCATTCGATTTTCGCTCTGTTTTTTGAGTAAACCGCTCAGTAGTTTATACATGTATGTTGTTGATGGTTTGATGCATGTATGTGCAATGTGTAGTACTAAATACAAGACACACTTGTATCGAAGGTTAGAAATTGACAATAAATTTATACTTTTGGGTACCTTCGGGTTAGCAAAGTCAAGCACAAAATTGGAGGCACACGATGTAGATAGGTTCGGACCCTCGGTGGAGTAATACCCTACTTCCTATATGGATGATATGTATATGGTGGATAGAAAACAGAGCAATGTGTCTAGCCCTAATTACAAGGAAGATCGAACTCAGGCTAAGGCTAAGCTAAGGATGGAGGTTGACGAAGCGTCGGGTCGTCGACTCTCGGTTACTCTGCGCAAAAGCTCTAAAAGTCTTCTCCTTGTCTGGTCTCTCCGATCCTCCTCCTGAGGACCCCTACCCTTGGCCTTATATAGTCGGGGTAGCCTGGCCTCAAGTTGAGTTGTAGTCGGTTTGGAGTACCAGATCGTAGCCGATGCGGAGTCCATCATCGCATGATCTTCGCAACATATCCAAACTTTTTTGAATATCAGGAGTACTTGAGTTGGTTTCCTCGTAACGGGAACATGATCGAGTCCTTCCTAATATGGAATTATCCTTTCCGCATATATCTTATCCCTTAGAATAAGGCCCGAGATATCCTTCATGTATCCCGTAGTTGCTTATACCCCATATTTAGATATTCGACAGTAGCCCCGAACTCTGTTCATCAGAGGTTCCGCTTAAGCGCTTGGTCGATTACCGCCAAGGCCTTGCTTGGTCGAGTAACGCCTCGCTGGCTCGTGGTCGAACGATTCGAGTAGATTGGGAATCACTGAGTATCGAGTAGGGATGTGCTGGGTCAAGCGCCCTACCATCATCCCGTATCGAGTCCTCAGGGTAACCGCAAGTTACTCGATGTTGACTCATCGACTCGATTCTGAGCAGAGTTTGAAAAGATTCAAAAAATTTAAACGTTGGGCAGTTGAACATTTATTGCTCTCGTTTGCAGCACCAAGATGGGTGCAGTGTCATCATTCCACCTTTCTCACCGATCAAGATGTCGTGCCGTGGGGAATGAATCGTTCACCTGGAGAGAGAATTTTGGCCTATAAATTCCTAGACCCAGAACTGTATCCATTCTCCTCCCTTTTTGCCTTCAGCCTTACACTCGAAACCTCCGTCGCGCTCCTGAAACCCTAGCGCCGCCACCTTCAAAGAATTTGTCCCACATTCTCTTCAATGGCATCCAACCCTTCAACCAGCGCCGGGGTTGCTCCACCGCTGGAGAAGAAACCTGAGAAAACCGAGGTGGCCTTCGAGGATTTTGCCCTCAAAAAGGTGTGGCAGAAGTCGATCATGACGGAGAAGCGTCTCACCGACTTGGAGAAGGATGGCTTCGTTCCTCCACAGGAGTTCTTCCATTGGAGGCCGTCACAAGGTGAATTATACCCCACCCTCGAGAATGAGGATGAGATCATTGTTTTCGAGGCCTTTTTTCGTTGTGGGCTCAGCTTTCCCCCATTTCTGTTTTTGCTCTCGGTTCTTGAGCTTTACCAGATCCAACTTTTCCACTTGAGCCCCAATTCTATCATGATGCTCAGTGTGTTCATTCACCTTTGTGAGGCTTTCCTGGGTATTAGTCCAAGTCTCAACCTGTTCCGCCACTTCTACAATCTAAAGAGGGCGACGAAGAACGCAGCTGTTGGGGGTGTCGGTTTTCACCTCCACAGCGGCGTGTCAAATTCTTATATTTCTGTCCCTGTTACCTCCTCATGGTAGTCGGATTGGAAGAAACGATGGTTTTACATCACCTCTCCAGACACAGTGAACTTCCCCATATCTTATCGACCACTCTTCATTCATCCGATTAACCTCTAGACGAAAGTCCCTCCTTCGACCGCCCGTAGTGCTTACTATGTCCGGAAGATCGAGGAACTAAGGAAAACCGGGCTGACTGGGTGGCACATCGCCAGGAACTTCCTCACGTGCCGGTTGAGTCCGCTGAAGTGCCGGGATCACTTGGTCTGGGACTACTCCGGAGTCGATGATGCCACCAGGGACAATCCTGGAAGTAAGTACTTATAATATCCTGATTTCTTTGCTTTAGTCGACGAATAGTGAGTTGACTTGCTTTTGCCAGATCTTTCGAACTCGGACATCTCCTTTAGGCTGAGCAAAATGTTCCAGGGCTCGAGACCTGGCGCTTGTGGCATCGAGGCGTATTCGCTTGCCAACCCCCGGCCAGAGGTGAGTACATTGTCACGACTCTCAATGCATCGTTCGTGTATCTGTTACTTGATTTGACCCAGCATCTCTTTAGGAGGTCAAGTTCGACGATGACAGTGGGCCAATAGAGGGAGTCATCGGCCTGGTTGACGACAAGCCGATTCGAGATGATGATCAAGCATCGGGCTCTCTTTTTGCCAATGCTGGCTCTCCTCTGAATGATCCGACACCCACTACCATTCTAAATGAGGGTGAAGCAGCCTTAGAACAAGCAGCGGTCGAGTCCCCCTAAGTGAGGAGGTCGGTGTCTCCAGTGCACCATCGACCAGCCAAACGGCCTCGAACCTCATCGCCAAGGCCATCTGACCAGGTGATCTTCAATCACTCCCTTGCATGTTATGAAATTTCTTTTGACGTAATCCAACAAATATTGGATAATCAGCGGGTCACCTTGGGGATTGATACGCAAAAGCTGGCAGCCCCTGCACAAATGTCTCCTCGAACGGGATCTCCATCGATCCAAGTGGTCGAGCAGGTAATACCTACATCGAGCAGCACTTATTGTAATTACTCTTTGACAAACTTCAACTCGTAGTAACTTCTTATTCACCGGTGCCATCTCCTCCACCGGCTGTGCCAGTCGAGAAGCCAGCTGTCAGGACCAGACCAACCCTAGCGAGAACCACTACGCAGAAGAAGAACGTGAATGCGAAGCTTCGGCTGGCGAAGTAAGTCACCTTTCCTTCTTCACGAGTCTTTCTCCTTTTTTGTTGTTGTCCGGAGATGTCAAGTAAAGAATCTCCTTCAGGAAAATTGCACCTAGCGACAGTGTTGATGACGTCGCCGTCGTGGCCTTATTGACCCTTAGGACGGTTGCCGTTATTGAAGTTCCTTCACCGGCGGCTCATGCTAAAGCGACAGCTCCGCCTCCTTCTGCTTCTCAAGTGCCTTCGATGTATTTGGTCTATCCAGAAGACCCAATTTTAGGTACATGTCTCCGAATAACTCTGCCCTATGCATCGCTTCATTCCTTGCTTTGCCCTTTTTGACACCATTCTGTTTCTTTTTATAGCACGCAACAGAGACCTTGCGCGAAGCTGAAGCTTTTGGTGAGCAAGCTCATCATCAAAAAGAGTGGCTCATTGCTTCCAATCAGCAAGTGATCAAGATGAAGAACGCTGAGTTGAACGCACTCAGGGCCGAGTTGAAAGATGCACAAACGAAGGCAGAGAAACTGAAGAAAGAGAAAGTTGCTACCGATGCTGCGTTGCTCAAGGCCAAGGTCAGCCAAGACAAGGCCGAGGCGAGCAAGAAAGCAGTTGAGGTTGAAAAGGCTGCAGCGGATGCGGCACTTGCCACTCTACAGTCGGAGACACTCGAGCACATGACTTCATCGGCTCGTCTTGCTACTTCCTACATGCTCGACATGATGAAGAGCCAACACCTGGGCCTCGACCTCTCGATATTGGACAAAGGGTTTACGTGTGAGGTGAGCGAAGCTGCCGATCACATCGAGTCCTTCAGAGACCTTGTAGAGAGGTTCGTGGCCCAGCTAGAACTATCTCTTGATGGTGATGATAATGATGTCCACCAAGATCCTTAGGCCAAGTCATGTAACAACTGAATTTTTGCTGTTACTGTAGCCTTACGTAATAATACCAATCAATTTGCTTGTCCATTGTGCTTTGCCTACTATTTCCTTGTTGATGAAATAGGGTAGCACGAGTAGATGTAAATCTGACTTGGTATTTATAGACACTTAGTAAAGCGCATAACTTATTGTACCTGCACATAGGGCTAGAAAAACATTCATCATGCCTTAGCCCCCGAGCGAGTAGTCGGAGAGGCCTAATATAACATAAACGCTATATTAGTTAAAATAAAAACTACATGGTTTTTACAAGTCTTCATCGACCATATAACTTAGACTTTGTAGCGAACATGAACTTGCTGAGCAGCACATGTAGAATCGACTAGAGGTCTCATCTCCCGCCATCCGCTGAGCGTTAGATGTCTGAAAATCTAGTGCTCCTATGCGCGCAGGGTAGAATTGCTCATTGTTGGGTTCAGGCATGGCCATCCTTTGGTTTTGTTCGCTAACATGCTAAGTACACGATCGAATAAATGCGTGCAAAACATTGCATGTAAAAGAAAGTAAAGAAATTTGTGCCTACAACGCTCCGCTCAATAACAATATTGACCAGGAAATAAAACAAAGGTACATAGTTACCTGTAGCCCCCAATTCCTTACTTGATGATATGTCATCGGGTAGGGAGTAGAGTTACGTAAGAACAACGCCTAGAGGTAGCCCCCGACTCTTTACCCGATAGCCGGATTGAGCAAAAAGAGTGAAGCGTTAGCATCACGAATACCTATTGTGATTCTGAACTCCTTATTCGATAGATGTATCGACCCGAGAGTGGAACCAGGTAGAGAAAAGATCGAGTGATGTAGCCCCTAACCCTCTACTCGATGGGTGCATCGATTAGATGGTAGAGCATATGCGTCGAAAAATTCATAATGTAGCCCCCAACTTTCCACTCGATTGCTGCATCGAGAAGAGAGCAGAGTGTAAGCATCAGTAATAATAGCCCTCGACCACACACTCGGGCGTATGAGCCCCTGAGCATTTTTGTGAGGCCTAAAAAAAATCCAAACGGTCGGAGTAGATGAATAGTATAACTCCATCGTAGTGATTGAATTTTGTTACAGTTTTTGCGTCCCTTCAGCTTCCACGCGGCATGTCATAAAGTAGCGTCTCTTTGGTTTCCGCACTCATGTGGAAGTGCAAAAGGCGCCTCGTGGATTGGGTCCGACACAAATCTAAATGGATTCATTGCTGCAATATGACATGTTCCCAGAGCTATAAATAGACGGGACTCGTAGTCGTATGCCACAACCCATCTTCTTTCTTGCCCCCCTACCCGCAACACTTTAGCTCTTCCTTCAACCGCTCCCATGGCCTCAACTCCACCATTGTCCCCATCCGGGATCATCCTCGGAGAATCTCCTCCCCCTACGCCACTAGCCGTAGTTTCTCCGGGGAGAATCATCATCTCCTCCGATGAGGAGGAGATCGACTGGGAGGGCATCGAGAGAGAAGTTTGGCTGGAGGAGGAAGAAGAGGTGACCAGCAAGCTGAAGGTCATCGTCGTAGAAAATGACACCGCCCCTGCTTCTTTCGTGAGAGCAGATGCAACCGTCGGCACACGAGGAGAAGAAAGTGAAGCCGCCAATGTCGGAGAAGGTGGTGAAGCTCAAAACAGCTTCATTAGACCGACATTTGCTCACCCTCCAAGCCATCGCGGTGCTTGGAGGCTAGAGAGGTCTCCTTTCCCATCAACTGGTGGCTGGGTCTTCGCATCCTCCTCTGGTCTGTACAGAGGGCGCAAGCCCATCTTGGGGACCATCCTTTTCCAGTCCCCGTGGATGGAGGGGAGGCGAAGCGATGCCTCCGAGGACAAGTAGTAGTAGAGTACATACTTTAAGATGTAATAGGATAAAATTTTATTAGTAAAATTTTAATGAAATCGTACTTACCTAAATTTTGGCTGTAATGCACTTTCTGTCTCTTTTTTTTATGTATGAAATCTCCTCAATTGATCGATGTTACATGAGTTGTCAAGTATCGCTCCTTCCGATGTCGATAGCCGTACCGATCCGGGTCGAGTCACTTCGACCACCATGTAGGGACCTTCCCACTTAGATGATAGCTTATTACGGTTATCGTGCTTCTGCACCTTTCGTAGTACTAAGTCCCCTGCGGCGAGTGCTCTTTCTTTGATTGTCTAGCCATGATATCTGTGTAAGGCCTATTGATACTTGGCCGCTCGAATGGATGCCCGATCCCTGAATTCTTCGAGTAGATTTACATCGTCAATTCGCACCTGCTTCTGTTCCTCTTCTGAGTAGTTGTCTACATGAGGTGAGTTGATTGTTAACTCAGTCGGAAGCACTGCTTCTGCTCCGTAGACCAAGAAAAAATGCGTTTCACCAGTGGCTCGACTAGTTGATGTACGAGAAGCCCATAGCACCGAGGGGAGTTCTTTCGTCCATCGGGTCAAATAAACCTTGAGCCTATCAAACACACGGGTCTTGATCCCCTGCAAGATTATGCCATTGGCTCGTTCGACCTGACCGTTGCTCTGAGGATGAGCTACGAAAGCGAAGCAAAGTTTGATACCCAATTCTTCACAAAAAGCTACGAAAGCGCTGCTTTTGAACTGGCTACCATTGTTTGTGATTACTCGATTAGGGATGCCAAATCGAGTAACGATGCTCCTCGCGAGCTTCTTAGCTGCTTCTGAGGTGATGCTCCTGACGAGTTCGGCTTCGATCCACTTAGTGAATGTGTCGATGGCCACGAACAAGAACTTGTAACCTCCTTGGGCTCTTGGGAACAGTCCCAAGATATCCAAGCCCCAGATAGAGAAAGGCCAAGATAGAGGAATAGTTTACAGGGCCTGGACTGGTCGAGTGGTTTGCTTTCCATAAAATTGGTAGCTCTCACACTTTTTCACCAGCTCGCAAGCATCCTGGAGGGTAGTTGGCCAATAGAACCCTTGCCGGAAAACTTTTTTGACTAAGGTGCGATTGGACGCATGGTTACCGCAGATGCTTCCATGGACATCGAGCAATATCTTAGTGCCCTCTTCCTGAGTGATGCACTTCATCAAGATTCCGTAACTCCCTTTTCGGTATAGCTAGCCGTCTACCAATGTGTATAGCTTTGAATTACGTGCAATTTTCTCAGCTATTGCATCATCGTCAGGGATCTCTTGACCTTCAAGGTAGGCTTGGAATGGAGTCATCCAAGTCAGTTCGCATTCGAGTAGTGTAGCTTCTGTGTCTGCAGGTTCTGCCTTGCTAACTCGACCAGACTACTGGTCGAGTTGGGCAGCATCTGCCTCCCGTACGGGGCAGATGGATGGTTTGAGGAGTTTCTCGATGAAGACTCCTGCGGGCGTAGGCGAACGGGACGAAGCGAGCCTGGCAAGTTCGTCGGCGGTGGAATTGTCACATCGCCTGATATGCCTTACCTCGAGCCCTTCGAACTTGTGCTATAGCTTGCGAGCTTCACTCAGATATGCCGCCATGTTGTCGTCCGAGCACTGGTACTCCTTTTTCACTTGGTTCACGATTAGCTGTGAGTCCCCTTTCACGAGTAATCGTCTGATGCCAAGTGACGCAGCCATGCGGAGACCGTTAACCAATCCCTCATATTTTGCAGCATTATTCGAATCTTGAAAATCGAGTTGGATGACATATTTAAGCTCATCACCTGTCGGGGATTTGAGCACGATGCCGGCCCCCGAGCCCTGAAGCGTGAGCGACCCATCAAAGAACATTGTCCAGTGGTCATAGACCGCCTTGTGCTCCATTTCCTCGACATGCGTCCATTCTACGATGAAGTCCGCCAAGACTCCTGACTTGATACTGGTTCATGGCGCGAAATCAATCTTGAACTCGTTGAGTTCAACCACCCACTGCGCGATTCGCCCAGTCGCCTCTCAGTTGCGTATTATCTCCTTGAGCGGATATGTCGTCATAACCGTAATCTTGTGCGCTTGGATGTAGTGTCGCAGCTTTCGAGAAGTCATTAGGACAGCGTACAACATCTTCTGTACTTGAGGGTATTGCAACTTGGCGTCATGCAAGACCTCGCTCACGTAGTACACCGGCTTTTGGACCTTGGCCTTTTTCTTGGGGCAATCTCGCTCAACCGCTAGGATTGTGCTTACTACTTGAGGGGTAGCTGCAATGTACAAAAAGAGCTCCTCTTTGTTAGGCGAAGTTAAAACTGATGGAGACAATAAGTACCTTTTCAGATCTCGAAAAGCTTCTTTTGCCTCCTCGGTCCACTCGAAAGTGTCCTGCTTCTTGAGAAACTTGAAGAAGGGCAATCCTCATTCACTCATACGAGAAATGAATCGGCTGAGGGTAGTGATGCAGCTCGTGAGCTTTTGCACTTCCCTTAGTGTCCGCAGAGAACACAGCTACTCGATGGCCTCAATTTTGCATGGGTTGGCCTCAATGCCTCGACTGAACACCAGGAAATCGAGAAGCTTGCCGGATGGAACACCGAACGTGCACTTCTCGGGGTTAAGCATCATCCGATACTTCCTGAGGTTGTCGAATGTCTCCTTAAGGTCACTGATTAGGGTGCTCTCGGTTTTCAATTTGACTACGATATCATCGCCGTACGCTTCCACATTGCGCCCGATTTGGGACTTCAAGCAGTTTTTAATACAGTGTTGATATGTAGCACCAGCACACATTAAACCGAAAGGCATCTTAACATAATAGAATACACCAAAGGGGGTAGTGAAAGCGGTTTTTCCCATCCTCTGCAGACATGCTAATTTGGTGATACCCCGAGTGGGTATCTAGAAAACTTAGTAGCTGACAGCCTGCAGTAGAATCCACTATCTAGTTGATACGGGGGAGAGGGAAAGGATCTTTGTGAAAGACCGAGATGGCGATCAAAGGGGGGTGAGTGATCACAAATAAAATTTTCCCCCATTCTAAATATTCCAAACAAACCCTCAAAGAGACACACTCAAAGGAAGCAAGCGAAATGAGCTAGCTGTTCTGTATGGGCGGTGCTACCACTTGGGGACCGGTAGCACTGGTGGTCGGTAGCACCGCACCAGGGCGGGTAACACTGGGCTCAAGAATAGCTGAAGAACCAGCATGACCTTCAAAAGCAAATCTTGATGAATCTTTTGATCAGCTGGACAAAAACTCACGAAACTTGGTAGATGTGATCCTAAGGATGCCAGGAACTCATTCCAACCTTCAATCATAAGGATTGACGTCAAAGTTATGACTTTTTACCCCGTGAAGGAAGAACACACCAAGTTTGAGAAAAAACTCAAGAACTCGATCTAAGACTTGCTCGTGGGGTTTTGATGATCAAGATGACCTAGGAGGACCTCCCACATGTCATAGAAAGTAAGAGCACAAGTCAAAAAACCCCTCAAACACGATCTAAAAGAATGATTCACTAAAGAACACAAGATCGGTTTCTTGTAAGAAAAGATGCAAGGATTACCTAGATGATTGGGATATGAATTGAAGAAGATTCATCCATCAATCAACATCCTTGGCACAAGAAGCAAAAGCATTTTGGAAGGAGAGGAGGCAAATCCAAAAGCTTGTAGAAGGAGGGGAGGCAAATCCAAATTGCATAAATGTAAATTGCAAGAATGTAAGTGCCGAATTTAAATGCTGAATTTAAATTCGTAAAGTAATTCAAGTATGAGAGAAAAAGATTTGTATTTCTGGAAGGGAGGTTTACAAAGCCTCAAAACAAAGTGGGCAAAGCTCAAAGGAGCACAAAATCTCTAAAACCTTCAAAAGGAGAAAGACCACCCCTCCCCCTCTATTTATACTACTCTTGGGCCACCTACCACCCTTGGATGAGTCCCTTAACACTAGGGCACTCTATCAAGGGCTAGGATTGAACAACTTAAACAGCCATGCAATGGCTAACCCAAAACCCACCAACCAAACCGGGTTTTCTTGCACGGTTTTCAAAGCACAATAACTAGACCCGCTATCCTATACACTAGACCGTGATTCGACAGCCCTCCTTGATCCATGCAGTGTCCGGCTAGCATCTCATCCGTTCCTTGTCTTCTCGGCTTGCACCGACTCCATCTTCGATTATCTTCCAGCGATCCTGGACCGTTTGGACCTCTGACGCTCCTCGCCTAGTCCTGGTCATCCTCTGCCTCACCAGGATCAAAACCCGACGTCCTGCAACCATCGAAGACAAGGAAACACATTACATAGCAATGTCCAAAAAGATATGCAACGGAATCCATCAAATTCACATGTTTTAATGCATTCTTGCTCATAAGGGCTGGTGCTACCACCCCCTGGCCGGTAGCACCGCCCTTCATCCCAAAACCAGAACACCCTCTTTGGAAATTTCTCACTGGGCATTTAGGCCGGTGTTACCGCTACCCCGGTAGCACCGGACTACCACGGGCGGTAGCACTGGACCGCCACAAAGCCCAAAAATGCACCCTTTTGGAATTTTCACACCGCTCTTTGAGGCCAGTGCTACCGCTCGGTCGGTAGCACCGGGCTGGCATGACCGGTAGCACCGGACTGTCAAAACCCCCAAAAACACCCTCTCGTGTTTTTACACACCGCTCAGGGGGTCAATGCTACCGCTCGCCCGGTAGCACTGGGCTACCATGGCTTGTAGCACCGCAAGTTCCAAACAGAGCTCAAATTGCTTCAAATTGAAAATACAATTGAAATCAAACTCAAACCAGAGCATACCAAACTCAAATTTAGTCAAATACTCATCACAAACATGGGTAGACCTCCACATGATCTTTGAATCTCCCCCTTGATGAGTATATTGACAAACAACCCAAAAGGCATAAATTTGAGTTTGAAGAAGGAAGAATGCAATTTGGATGCAAAGCCAAACTTAGTACAAGAAGAGAGGAAATGAAATCATGATCAAGGTTGCAAGAAGGATTTTAGACTAGACCAAGGAAAGAGCAAGTTTTCCACAAAAACTCTAAAATCCAATAAAAACTCAAGATGCTTATGATTCTTAAAGATTAGCAAGACTTCACAAAGATCATAAGAATCAGAATGCAATCACATTTTTATCTTTTTATCTTTTTAATGATGCCTTTTCTACAATTTCTCCCCCTTTTGGCAATATAGGCATCAAGAAAACATCTTCTTCCCCTTTAACACATGTATGCAAGAAATGCATCTAAAGAGCTTTGAAGATTATCGAAGTGACCACATATACAAAGTATGACACCAAGCTACACAAGTTTAGATTATGCTAAACTAAGACATGTCCAAGTGCAAATGACAAGTTTGCTAGCAAGTACAAGAAAGACAATGTTATTTTTGCATGATTTAACAATTGCAACACTTAGCATAGTTTCTAAACTAGAAGCAAAGACACTCATAGGATCAAATGGAAAACCTAGAGTTCATCCTACTCAACACTTTGGGGAATCTAGAAGAACATATAAGGTCCTTCGAGCTCATTTTCAATTAATGCATATTTTAAGACTTTGAAAGACATAGCGGGGCACAAATGTTTGACATTGTATGCATTCTTTACCCACTTATGTTTTTTTATTTGCATTGTTTTTAAAGCAATTGACTCAAGCCATATTCGACTATCTCAAGATGAACTCTTAAGAGAATAGTCTTGGTCATACACGATACATTCCAAGTTCATCCCAAGTGCAATGGGAGGCTATCTTATGAATGTAAGGTGTTAAGTCTAATGTGCACAAATAGAGTCATTTTTGGTTAATTTTTATTTTAGCACATTGATTTATGAGCAAAAGAAGGACTCAAGTATGGATCATACAAATTTCACCCAAGTTACTATAGGGACTCTAGAAAAATCCAAAATTTCACAAATCATGGCAAATACACCTAGTCAATGGTAGCTTGAAGGTACCTGAAGATGCGCTTCACTGCTTGGCGGTGAGAGGCGTGAGGAGAAGCCTGAAATCAAGCGCACAGACACATAACAAAATGTATGTCCAGCCTCGAAGTAGTGAGATACAAGAGGGAGCCGATCATGCTCCGAAACTCCTTCTGATCAGCAGGCTCACCATCCTCATCAGGCTCGAAGACAGCAGTGGTGGCTATAGGAGTCATCACCGCTTCCCGTTAGACATGTTGAAGCGCCTCAGGTGATCCCGGGTGTACTTGCCTTGATACAAGAAGGTGCCCTCCCGAGTCTGCTTGATCTGGAAGCCAAGGAAGTAGCTCAACTCGCCCATCATGCTCATCTCAAACTCTGTTCTTACCACACCTGAAAACTGAGACACAAGAGAGTGCGAAGCCACCAAAGATAATATTGTCCACATAAATCTGGACGAGGAGGGAATGAGTATCCTAGTGTCTGATGAATAGAGTCTTGTCTACTATACCCATTTTAAAACCATTACTGAGAAAGTAGGACTTAAGCCTCTCATACCAAGCTCTAGGGGCCTGCTTAAGTCCATACAAAGCTTTAGAAAGCTTGAAGACATGATTTGGGTATTTGGGGTTCTCGAATCCTAGAGGTTGCCTGATAGATACCTCTTTCTCAGTATAACCATTGAGGAATGCACTCTTCACATCCATTTGATAAAGTTTGAAGCCCTTGGATGCAGAGAATGCAAGCATGATCCTAATAGCCTCTAGTCTAGCTAAAGGGGCAAAAGCCTCCTCAAAGTCAAGACCCTCAACCTGAGAAAAGCCATGTGCAACTAGCCTAGCCTTGTTTCTAATGACAACCCCATCCACACTCTGCTTGTTCTTGAACACCCACTTGGTCCCAATAACATATGACCAGATGGGGGCTCGACAAGCTACCAAACCTTGTTCGTCTCGAAGTTTTCAAGTTCCTCATGCATAGGATTAATCCATGACTCATCAGATAATGCATGAGAAACATCATTCGGCTCAAAGGAGGCAACAAAGGCTGAGTGGAGGCAGAAACTGGACAAACCCGACTTTGAGCAAGTGACCCGCTCAAACAGATCACCAATGATCTGATCAGGTGGATGATGTCTCTAAATATGGTGGGGAGGTCCAGAAGTAGAAGTGGCCTCTACCTCATGAACAAAAGAGGTAGGATTAGAGCCACTAGCTGCATAAGAGTTAGAAGGCAAGGACTGGTCTCCCTGAGATGCAGAAATGGATAAGGAGGCACCTCAGGTGTAGAGGGGACTGGATCAGGTGGAACACCATCATCTCCATCATCCTCATCCGCTACAAAGATGGTCTCGAAGAAGGAAGAAGAGCTTGAAATGTCAGGTCTTGCCCTTAGGCGAGCCTCATCGAAGGTCACTTCGCAGGCCCCTATGATCCTATGCGCATCGCAACTCCAGACCCTATAGCTACGAGAAGGAAGTCGAGTAACCCAGAAAAATATGATCAGAAGAATGAGACTCAAATTTATTTAGGTTACCAAACTTCAAGATGAAACACTTGCAAGCAAACACACGAAAATGAGAAACACTAGGCTTTCGTCCATACCTCAACTCGTAAGAAGTGAGGTGCAAATGTGCTCTCAAGAATACGTGATTAGAAATATGGCAAGCAGTAGCTATAGCCTCTGCTCAAAACTTCCTAAGAGTATTGTACTCGTCTAGCATCGTCTTGGCCATCTCAACCAGGGTCCTGTTGTTCCTTTCCACTACGCCATTCTGCTGAGGGACGTAGGGAGAGGAGAACTGATGCTCTAAACTAGACTCCACAGAGAAACTCTCAAAGTAGGAGTTCTTGAACTCTGTGCCATTGTCACTGCGTATAGCTCGTATGGCACCAGGGAGCTCAAGAGAAAACCTTTGAATGAGACCCCTGAAATGGCTAAAGACTCATCCTTCGAGGCCATGAAAAATACCCAAGAATACCTCAAAAAATCATCAACAATGATAAGAACATACCACTTTCCACCCGCTGACTGCACTCTAGCTGACCAACAGTGTTCGTATATAAAAGCTGTCCTGGTGCATCAGTCATCACAGCAGTGATTGGGGGATGAGAAGGAGTAACCATCTTGCCATGTTGGCAAGGAAAGCAAACTAAGTCTTTGACCATCTTGAGTTTAGGTAATCCACGAATGAGATCGTGGTTGCTAACTCTGGTCAAGTGATTAAAGCCGATGTGACCCAATCTCCTATGCCAGAAGGAGAGGTCACGAGACTTTGAAGCAATCAAACACTGAAGAAAGTCTCCAGAAGAAGCAGAAAAATTAGCACGAAAGACTCTCCTGAATTTAGAAATCCCGCAAACTAACTTCACAGATGAATCGAGGATTCTACAGGCACTACTCTTGAAGCTTACCTCGAAAGAGTCATCGATAAGCTGAGAGACAGAAAGCAAATTATATTGCAGCTTACTCACTAAGGCAACATCTTTAAGAAGGAAATTATCATTAATACAAACGGTACCTTTTTCAATGACTCTACCTGAAAAAGCATCCCCAAAAGTGATCAACTCATCACCGGGAGCTCAGACTAGGGAAGAGAACCAACGAGAGTCTCTGGTCATATGGCGAGAACAACTGGAGTCAATAATCCAAACCTCTCCCTTCCCCATCCTACGGACCTGTGTCAACGAAAGAGAGAGACGACTTAGTACTAGGACAAACAAGAGCAGATCTGGGCACCCAATACTAAATCACACAGCGTCTCGAAGTACCAGCCACAGGAGCAAAAGACTGGACTCTAGTGTTTCTCTGATGCTCTACTCTCATAAGATCCGAAGCAGCTCTAGCAGAAAATCTAGGAGCTAAAACTGGGTTGCCCTGCCGTGGTGCAAAGGCCGGACCATCCCAATGAGGCTGCCCAAATCTCCTACCAGAAAACACCTCACGCCGCTGATATATACCTCGATGAGAACCACGAGGAATATCAAAAGGACGGCGGAAAGACTGACCACGAGCAGCTCCAAGACGAAAACTCGACTGAACAACATGAAAACCGAGTCCTGAACGCTGCCCAAAAACAGGCGACTTTCTAACATGTCTAGTAGCAGTGTGTGCCTTAGTAGCACTCAGAGTCTGGGGATGACCCTGAATACCTCTAAGAGTAGCAACACGCTCACGCCTTGTGATTTTGGCGCGCCTGAAGTAGAAATCTACAAAATTTCCATCCTTTTGACAAAAGGTGCACATATACTTCGCCTTACCAGAGGCAAAAGTAGTAGGAGAAGCAACCTTCTTATCAGAAATCCCATGGACAACCCCGACAGATCTAAACACAGTGGTACTTTCCCTGGGAGCTACCACAATTTCACCACTCTTGGAGCCACGCACAATGGTGGGAGGATGCGTCTGAGTGTGATCCAAGTAGTAAAATCCTAGACCCTGATTAAATCGACTAATCTTGGATTGGTCTAGAATGAGATTGAGCTTCTTCTTGCCTCCTACAAACTTCTCAAGAGTGCTCATGATATACTCACACTCCTAGAAGAGAGAGGCACAGGAAGAACATGGGGGAATAGGAAGAAGAAAAGCCAGATAAGGAAGAACTACCAGCACGTGCATTTTTCTCCCTCAGCACGGGTACCTCAACTTTGAGGGCCTCACAAGAAACGCAAGGGGAATTCATAATCCTAAGGGTCTGGGCTTCAAGTTTCTACTTAAATTCGACTTGGATTTCATCCAAGTCCTCCTCAATAACAGCACATCACAAGCAACTTTCTTGTGACTTAGCTAGTAAGTCCTTAGCAAGTTTAGCACACTTGACTTTTAGAGATTCATTGTCAAATTTTAGTTGCCTATAGCCCTCACATAATCTGACTGAGTCCTTAGAAGCATGCAATTCAAGTTCATTATTTCTAGAAGATAGCTTCATAAGGTGAGTGCTCATGGCATCAATTTTAGCAAGCAATTTAGGGCAATTAGCACAAGATGCACTAGTGTGAGCATGAAGAAAACTAGCATCTATAGGAATGGAATCAACAGAATCATTGCTAGCATTCTTCAACCTAAGACTATCTAGTTCAGTCAACACACTATCATTCATAGTCTTTAGGTTCTCTAGCTCCACAAGTAGGGCATCACATAAAGAACAGTTATCAGTGACTCAGGAGGAAGAAGATCTAAGAGAAGCTAACTCTCGAGTCAAGGTACCTCCTTCATGCTATAGCTCTATCTATAGCATGAAATTTCTCTAGTTTGCAGAAAGCTTCATTGAGCTGGGCATAGGAGGGTACCTCATCTGTGTCGTTGTAGGGCTCAGAGTCGCTGATGCCGTTGGCGTCTGCCATGAAGCACATGCTGGTGAAGTCATCGCTGCCTTTCTTCTCTTGTGGATCATCCTTGCCTTCATCGCTCTAGGTCTCCGTGTCGGAGAGGTGGATGTCATCGAGTAAGGTGAGGACACGGTGGAAAAGCTTCTTGTTCTTTGAGAAGTTGCGGTACTTCTTCTCATGCACCGGGTCACGAACAGGAGGCTTCTTGTTGCGGTTCTTGTCGGTGTAGTCATTCTTTCTCGAACCGCTAGCGTCGTTCTTGCCCTTCTCCAAATTAGTAGGTTCGCCGAATGTGGTTGGGGCCACCACACTGGCAGTGATCATGCCACTCTGCTTTCTCTCACCCTCTTGTATGCATGAGAGAATTTGCGAGCCAAAAGAGCAAGCTCAATTTCTGGAAATTTTTCCAAATGGTCATCGCTTAGCTCGCAAAGGGCGGAGAGGGAAAAGCTAGCAGAAGAATCAGAAGTGGATCCAGTGGGATCGGTGACCAAGACCATCGACTGAGATTTCGTCTTGTGGGAGATGACGTTAATCTCATGAGTCTTGAGTCGGGAGTAAAGCCCGTCAAGAGTTAAGAGTCAACAAGTCGGTAGTGTCCTTGGTGGTCACCTTCATCTCCCAAACTCGAAGATTGAGTGCAATCAAGAAATGTCGAGCATTATCCGAGTCAGGGTATATGCAACCGACTGCTCGGAGGTCACTCAAAATATTCGTAAAACGACCAAAGCACTCGTCAAGACTCTCACAAGCGTGTTATTCAAACTTGTTGTACTCACGCTTGAATTGGTCCTGTCTCACCGTTTTGATTTGAGTGGTGCCCTCATGGTAGCATCGAGGATCACCCAAATCTGATGAGCAGAATGGAGGTGAGAAATCCTATCATACTCACTACGTCTAAGACCCTGTATGAGGATGTTCCTTGCCTTAGCGTTCGCCTCAATGTTAGCCATATTGCCGGCCGTGACGTTTTCATCAGTAGGAACCTCATACGGGAGTTTCACCTTCTGCCATATCAGGAAGCCCTGGGTAGTGATGTACGACTCCAGTCGAGACTTCCAAAATGGAAAATCAACTCCAGAAAAAATAGGAGGCTTGGTGGAATAATTGTACATCGCCATGGCTCTAGAGACCGGTCAAGATCTACGAAAGAGCAAAATCGGCTCTGATACCAATTGAAGGACCGAGATAGTGATAAGAGGGGGGGTGAATGATCCCAAATAAAATTTTCCCCCATTCTAAATATTCCAAACAAGCCCTCCAAGAGAAACATTCAAAGGAAGCAAGTGAAATAAGCTACCTGTTCTGTATGGGTGGTGCTACCGCTGGGAGACCGGTAGCACTGGAGGTCAGTAGCACCGCACTAGGGGCGGTAGCACCGGGCTCAAGAACAGCTGAAGAACCAGCACAACGTTCAAACGTAAATCTTGATGAATCTTTTGATCGGCTGGACAAAAACTTACGAAACTTGGTAGATGTGATCTTAAGGATGTCAGGAACTCATTCCAACCTTCATTCACAAGGATTGACATCAAAGTTCTGACCTTTTTACCTGTGAAGGAAGAACACACCAAGTTTGAGAAAAAACTCAAGAACTCGATCTAAAACTTGCTCGTGGGGTTTTGATGATCAAGATGACCTTGGAGGACCTCCCACATGTCACAACAAGTAAGAGCACAAGTCAAAAAACCCCTCAAACACGATCTAGAAGAATGATTCACTCAAGAACAAAAGATCAGTTTCTTGCAAGAAAAGATGCAAGGATTGCCTAGATGATTGTGATATGATCTGAAAAAGATTCATCCATCAATCAACATCCTCGGTACAAGAAGCAAAAGCAGTTTGGAAGGAGAGGAGGCAAATCCAAAAGCATGTAGAAGGAGGGGAGGCAAATCCAAATTGCATAAATGTAAATTGCAAGAATGTAAGTGCGGAATTTAAATGCTGAATTTAAATGCGTAAACTAAATCCAAGCATAAGAGAAAAAGATTTGCATTTCTAGAAGGGAGGTTTACAAATCCTCACAACAAAGTTGGCAAAGCTCAAAGGAGCACAAAACCTCTAAAACCTTCAAGAGGAGGAAGGCCACCCCTCCCCTCTATTTATACTACTCTTGGGCCACCTACACCCTAGGATGAGTCCCTCAACCCTAGGGCACTCCATCAAGGGCTAGAATTGACCCACTTAGACAGCCATGCAAGGGCTAACCCAAAACTCACCAACCAAACCGGGTTTTCTTGCACGGTTTTTCAAAGCAAACTAACTAGACCCGCTATCCTATCAACTAGACCATGATCCGACGGCCCTCCTTGATCCATGTAGCATCTGGCTAGCATCTCATCCGTTCCTTATCTTCTCGGCTTGCACCGACTCCGTCTTCGATCATCTTCTAGCGACCCTCGACCGTCTGGACCTCCGACGCTCCTCGCCTAGCCCCGGTCATCCTCCGCCTCACCATGATCAAAACCCAACGTCCTGCAACCATCGAAGACAAGGAAACACATCACATAGCAATGTCCAAAAAGATATGCAACGAAATCCATCAAATTCACAAGTTTTAATGCATTCTTGCTCATAAGGGCCTGTGCTACGGCCCCTTGGCCGGTAGCACTGCCCTTCATCCCAAAACCGGAACACCCTCTGGAAATTTCACACCGGGCATTTAGGCCGGTGCTACCGATACCCCGGTAGCACCGGATTACCATGGGCGGTAGCACTGGACCGCCACAAAGCCCAAAAATGCACCCTTCTGGAATTTTCACACCGCTCTTCGAGGCCAGTGCTACCGCTCATTTGGTAGCACCGGGCTGCCGTGGTCGGTAGCACCAGACTGTCAAAACCACCAAAAGCACCCTCTCGGGTTTTTACACACCGCTCAGGGGGTCGGTGCTACCATGGCCGGTACCACCACAAATTCCAAACAGAGCTCAAATTGCTTCAAATTGAAAATCCAATTCAAATCAAATTCAAACCAGAGCATACCAAGCTCAAATTTAGTGAAATACTCATCACAAACATAGGTAGACCTCCACATGGTCTTTCACTTTAGGACAAGCCTTGTTGAGGTCAGTGTAGTCGACGCACATCCTCCACTTGCCGTTGGGTTTCTTTTACGAGGATGTGGTTCCACCACATCGGTGATGACTTCCTGATGAAGCCAACCTTTAGGAGTTTGCCGACCTCCTCTTGTATGGCTTGCTTCCTGTCTTTCGCAAATCTACGCTGCTTCTGCACCATAGGCCTAGTGCTAGGTTCTATAGCTACTCAATGCTCGATCACCTCCTTGGGGACCCTGGGCATGTTGGACGGTTGCCATGCAAACACGTCGCGGTCTGCCCGAAGAAAGGCGACGAGCTCGAGTTCTATTTGGGATCAAGGTTAGTGCCTACCTTGATCATCTTGGAAGGCTCTGATGGGTCCAAGGGCACTGTCTTGACGTCTCCGTCGATCCTCTTATCCATCTTGTCGTCGTCGGCTGAGTCTTTTGCGGCACTATTTGACGTAGAGGCCTTGTCGGTGCCCTTGGACCTTTGGCGCTTAGCTCCCTCGTCGTCGGCACTAGTTGTTGATCCGCATCGATGCTCGTCCATCTCTAGGCTCTTCCTATCACACCGGACCACAGTGCGCTAGTCTCCCTTGATTGCGAGGACTCCCTTTGGCCCCAGAATCTTGATAGTCTAATATGTGTAGTGCATCACGGCCATGAACTTGGCCAGCATTGGGCGACCTAGGATCACATTATAGGTGGTCTCAAAATCCGCCCCGTCGAAGAGGATCTTCTCAGTGCGGAAATTGTCTGGCGTGCTGAATGTGAATGGCAGCTGATCCGGCCAAGTGGCATCGAAGATGATCGCGGAGTTATGCTATGGAATGGCTCTGCCCCGACCCTGATCTCTGTCCGAGGGACCCACATGTTCTCCAGCGTTTTTGCTAAGATGAGGTTTAACGAACTCCCTCTATC
Source organism: Otatea glauca (assembly GCA_036346275.1). Taxonomy (NCBI): domain Eukaryota; kingdom Viridiplantae; phylum Streptophyta; class Magnoliopsida; order Poales; family Poaceae; genus Otatea; species Otatea glauca. Next base: position 34,190,402 of record CM070719.1, read on the forward strand.
GATCAAGGTCCAGGTGACCTTAACATTGACGATGGTGGGTTCGACCACCACGGGATATCGACCTGGATGTGGGACCATGGCTAGGTGATCCAACTAGTCAAAGGTGACCGGTACTTTCGACCACATGAGAAATCTGGGGAGAGCTAGTGTGGCTAGGTTGACTTCCCGCTCGAATACCTTATACTGTCTTTTGGACTCATACGTGGTAGATCCCCCGAAGATGTGTGCTGCCCAGATCAGCCCCACCAGACTGCTCATCGCCTTGGGGCTTCTTTGGTTCGCCGACCGCGGCTATAGGGTGGCCTTGAGTTTCTCCTAGACCTTCTGTCGATCACCGTACTGCCGGTCGTGTTTGCCCGTGTGATGGATGGGGCAGTATTTGCCTCCCCAACGGCTTTGACCCTTGTTGTCACCAGTGTTACGCGCCTTGCCTCTTTCAACCGCGGCTACGGTGGAATCACCCTTGCGCTTCTCCCCGCGGTTCTTACTCCTCTTCGCCCCCTGCTTGGATGACTCAGGTTTGTCATCGCCAGACTTGGGGTCATCGAGATGGTCTCGAGCCTAGGCACGTATGGCGTATTTATCCGCCAACTCGAAGAGCTCCTTAGTTATTCGGATCTTTCGAGTGGCCAACTTTCCTTTCAACTCTCTATCCTTGACACCGTTCTCGAAGGCGACTATGACAACCTCGTCCGAGATGTCAGGGATCGAGTTACGCCTATCGCTGAAGCGTCAGATGAAGCCACACAATGACTCACCTTGCTTTTGGATCGCCCGATGCAAGTCGCTGCGTGTTCCGGGGCGTTCATATGTACCTTGGAAGTTGGCGATGAACTGGACCCGCAACTCCGCCCATGAGGATATTGACTGAGGAAGGAGGTTGAGCAACTAGGACCTTACCACACCATCTAGGGTGGTGAGTAGGTAACTGGCCATCACCTTCTCGTTCCCCCAACAGCCCTCATTATTGTAGTGTAAATCTGCAGTCACTCGACGGGGTTGATTTTTCTTGAGTACTTCTCGATGCGGCCTGGCTTGAATTTATCCAGCCACCTTACTACGCGTAGCTCGGGGGTGAAGTCCTTGCATCCTTCATCGACGTCCTCAGGGGTCACCTGCCACAGACCTTGTCGAGGAGGGAGCTTGCGCCGTGTAGGCGAGCGGCCCCTCGAGGGCAGAGATTCGCCCATCGTGCCCGCAGGCAGAGATTGGCCCTCGAAGTGGGGGACTCATTTTCCCGCTGTTTCGGTCTTCCGACATGCTCCTCCCTTCAATTACGGGGGACGTCCCGCAAATCACGCCGGTCGTGAGGAATATGATCTCGAAGATCCTTAGCACGTCCCTAATGGGGGTTGGTGCGAACCAACCTGGAAGCGCGTTGGTTGAAACTAGCCACCTTGATCCTCATCGCCTATGGCGGGATGGTCCTCGATCACGACCACGGCGCTTTGTTGGTCAGCATCCAAGCTCTCGAGTTGGTCGCCGAGCGATCCGGCTTGCGTTGTATCGAGCAGCGTCTTTATCTGGTCAAACACTAAAGTCATCGATGCTGAAGATGTCGTTGTTGTGGCTCTAGTGGGATGATGCTCCCGGAGTGCGACCGATCTTGCCATTGTAGTCGAGCTGTCGAAGAATTTGTTATCCCTGAAGATCCCGTGCCAGCGGGTGCGGCATCGTCGGATCATCAAGATCAAGTTGCCTTGATAGATTGGCCACGATTCCGGCTGTGGCTGCAGCTGCTAGAGCACACCGATGATCTATGGTGTTGGGAGCAACAACGTTTCTAGGATCTTGAAGCGGATGCAGGGGGATTTGTTGTCCCTGACCCTCTGCGGCGTTTGCCCTTGGGTTCCTTTCCTGGGAACTACTGGCAGTAGCACCGTTGTTGGTTCCGATCATGAATACGCATCGATTTGTCGTGCTGCTGCCCTGGCTGCTGTGGCCGTCACTTTCGCCTTCACTCTCTATGTCGACGCACATTGGGACGTTGGGCTCCATCAGGTCAAAGTCGATGAAACCTACCTCTCGACATGGATCCCAAGAGCGGGACTCGGTGAAGCTGATGTTCACTAGATCTTCGCTCGGTCCCCATCGGTAGAGCATGGTTCTGAAGGCAACCTCAGATCCGATCACAGGTGCTTGGTTGATGCCGGTGAACGAGCGAAAATTATCGCGACGGGCAACATTAAAAATCCAATGTGAGAGCAAGATCAAGACATGCTTGATCCGCAAAAATAGATGAAGGCTCACCGGCGCGCTAACTGTCGAAGGTTAGAAATCGACAATAAACTTATACTTTCGGGTACCTTCGGGTTAGCAAAGTCAAGCACAAAATTGGATGCACACGACATAGACAGGTTCGGGCCCCCAGCGGAGTAACATCCTACTTCCTGTATGGATGATATGTATATGGTGGCTGGAAATCAGAGTAATGTGTCTAGCCCTAATTACAAGGAAGATCGAACTCAGGCTAAGGCTAAGCTAAGGATGGAGGTTGACGAAACGTCGAGTTGTTGACTCCCAGTTGCTCTACGCAAAAGCTCTAAAAGTTTTCTCCTTGTTTGGTCTCTTCGATCCTCTTCCTGAGCACCCCTACCCCTGGCCTTATATAGTCGGGGTAGCCCGGCCTCAAGTCGAGTTGTAGTCGGTTTGGGCTACCAGATCGTAGCCGATGCGGAGTCCATCGTCGCATGATCTTCGCAACTGACGAATACTTATAACAGGCCGTACCCCAACGGCCCAAAGCGACGAGCCGGCGGCCTCAAGCACAGCTCAAGCCCAACAGGCCGCTCCTAGCCCATTACCGAATCAAGCACCGGACAGCCACACGAGACATCCTTCCGACCGACGAGGGAAGCGCCTCCGACTGCTGGGCCTCGACCGCGCGACGATTAGAGACCCATCGGCCCTAACACAAGCAGCTCCCACTTCGCAGCAGGTCGATCCCGACCGATCGCGCTAAGACAACCGCCAAGGGCCGGTCAAAACTTCTACCACCAACAGCCACGCACTTACTTAACGGGTCAATCGGCGACTATACAAGGGCGGTGGCTCCTTCCCAAGAAGGTTTAATGATCGACCAAGTCATGCTCCCAATCCCATCACCGGCCACGTATAAAGACGAAGACGCACCTCTCCCGAGGCAACACCGCCAAAGGCCAGCAAAGAACGCCAACACTCGAAGGTTCGCAGAGGGCGTACGCCATTTCCTGAAAATACCTAACCGCTCCGACTACTTAAACCACCGACCAAAGACGGGCAGATTTTGCATGATCACCACAGACGGACTAAGACCGGCTCTAGTATAGGTCATCTCGCCCTCCCCACTTCGATGTAACCTCGCCTTCCTTTCGTATATAAGGAGGCGTGAACCCCGTGAGGCAAAGGGGGCGAAGAGAGAGAGAGCGCTATCAAACCCATCTCGCTAAGCCATTGGCATTCTCGCTTGTAAAACTTTTTGTGCAATCATCTGTACTCAAGAGTAATACAACACCACCACACGAACCGAGTAGGACCTTCGCCAACCAAGATACATCTTGACTTCCGAGTCTAACCATTCAGTGAGTGGAACGCATGACTTTTAGACTTACAAATTTACTTTGCGTGCTCGAACGCTATCAGCTGCGCGCTGTAGGGTCTTCATGCTGCCTTCATCACCATCTCCCGATTTCGCCGCCCCCGATGGCATCTTTCATCCGCGACGCAGCATGACTCAAGGCGGAGAGCGATCCGCTTCGCCCTCAACTTTGCTGTCATCAAGGCGGGAGGGCGACGCCATCCTCTCGCGCCATCGTGAGGCCCGGCGCTCACTGAAGCCCGGCGCCATCTCTCCGCGATTCGCTAAGCTCCGGCTTGAGCACTGCGAGTCCCAAAGCCGAGTTCGAGAGCGCCTCCGCCGCCTTCGCGAAGCTCCTGTGGGCCCGGCAGTGACCGTGTCACCCCGCAGATCACAACTTGTGGCGATGGTCGCTACATGCCGCCTCTATCCACGAGCCGTTGGAAGACTCTTCCACCACGACCTAACTCCGACACGGAGTACCTCGCTCGCGGGCAGACTTCGCGAAAGTGCAACATGGCGTATGGCCGATTTAATCATAACCCCACTGTTACGGGGCTTCATCCGCGCGACCGAGGCGCAGGAGGAGGAACACCGCGAAGCGAAGTTCGAACGCCAAGCTCGCCGAACTCCGGGGACAATACAAGAAAGAGTCGATAAGCGCAGGTCGAAGCTCGACCACCCAGCTAACTCGGGGCAGATGAGCCCGAGAACCGGCAGGTGCTCGCGACGCAGCGGGCGCTGGCGCATGTGTATAATTCACAAGCGGGCGAAGAACTGACGGCCTCTGCTTCTTCCCCATGCAAGCTGTGAACGTACATACCGCGGCGATGCCGCTCGAGGCCTCCCGAGCCGGGCCGACCCGAGGCCAAAGCCACGTACCACAACCTCCTCGGCTGGTGGAGCGGCGTCGCAACACATGCAGCTCCCGCCTTACCGCCCCGGCCACACCTTCCGTCACCGCAGACTGCACACTGGCCGGCCTGGTCCAATGCAAGACGGGCGCGCTGACACCACGAACCGCCCTGTGCCTCACGCGCTCGCAGACGCCGCTGGTGCCTCGGCGACGCCATTTACGTTCGCGCCACCCTTGAGGCGCGGAGAAAGGCGGCGAGGAGGCCGCCCACCACGCAGCCAGGGACTGGCGGGCGCCACCGCCGCACTTAAGCCCCGATGGTCCCGGACCACGGCCGCCAGGGATCCGCCAGCGGATTTCTCGCCAGTTCCGGTGCCACCAACATCGCTAAGTACACCGGCCACGAACCTGTGGGTTTGGCTCAAGACTACCGGCTCGCATGCCGGGCGGGGAGCAACAGATGACCTCTTCATCATCCAATACCTCCCATCTACTCGCAGACTTACCCGAGCTTGGCTCGAGTACCGCCCGCCGTAACCATCGTGAACCAACCGACCAAGAATCTCTTCGCTTAAGCAACTTCCGTGGCACCTACAAGCGCAATGGAAACTCCTCGACTAAGCACTGCAGCGCAGCCTGTGGAAACTCTCCGACTACATCCGGCGTTTTTCCGCCAATGCAACGAAGCTCACCGACATCTCCGACGCCACGCCGCGGAGCATTCATCACGGCACTCTCCCGCAAGGCCCTCGTGCACAAGCCGGGCCGCCTCAAGCCCAGACCACTAAGGAGCTCTCGACATCGCCACTCAAACTACGCCCGGGCGAGGAGGTGGGGGGCTATCTTCGGGGAGGGAAGGCTCAAGAAGAGCCCGACGTCCGAAGTCTGATCTCTCTCCCACCGCCTCCGGCAAGCGGAAGCGCATGGGAAACAGATCTGGCATCCTCAAGTGGTCGCCATAACCACCACCGCCAAGCAAGAGGTGCGACCGACCGTCGCACCGACCACTTTGAAAATTGATGGGCAGCCCGCGTCAACCACGGTTCCCGTCAACACAAATATCGGATCATGTGGTCTCGAGACGCCTTCAAATCACCAGCCGCTGGGCAAAGGAAAGAAGTCGACCACGCCCCACCGGGCAGTGGAGAAAGGCGACGACGAAGTTCTCTAACTCGACGGCCGCCTCATGATCTTTTGGCGGGTCGGCGGTTACGCCGAAGCCGCCGGGCTTAAACTCGCCACCGCGAGGTCCACACCGCCGCGCCATGTGTCCCCAATATCTCCGTGGTCGGAGTTTTCGATCACTTTTGATCGGACCGATCACCCCGATCACATCCCCACCGAAGGTACCCGATCGTAGTCGAATCCCATCGTAAGAAGCGCCTCACCAAGGTGCTTGCGGATGGTGGCAACGGTCTCAACATCCTCTACGGAGACGCCGACGCCATGGGGATTCTCGCCGAGTCTCCGATCGAGCAAGGCTCCTTTCCACGGTGTCATCCCCGCCAAGCAGCCCATCCGCCGTGCAGTCGACCGCCTGGCCACCTTTGGGGAACCAGAAATTTTCGCGACCAAACCCTCACTTTCGAGGTTGTGGATTTCCCGCCTCCTATCACGCTTATCCCGGGAGACCATGCTACGCCAAGTTCATGGCGGTCCCCAGCCTATACTTACTCAAGTCAAGATGCCCGACTGGGAGCCATAACTGCAGATCGTTTTTCACCGCATAATCATGAGCGAAGTAGCTTATAGCTTGCTCTTTAGCCATCGATCCGCCGAGCTTGTCAATCTCGTGGAGGAAGCCTCCGAGTCCGCCTCAATCCAGCAAGTCGCGTGGATCCTTCAAGTCCGCCGAGGACACAAGAAGGTCGCGTCGATCCTCGCGATCCGACCAAGACCGCGGCGGGTTTCGAGCCACGCCCCGCCAAATAGGAAAGCTGCCGACTTTCTCCGCGCTAACAAAGACGCTTTCGCATGGAGGTCCGCCGACTGCCAGAATCTCAAGGGAAGTCGCCGAGCACTCTTGAGCATCCGACTGTGCTCAAAGCCGGCCGCCTAACGCCGCGCCCGCTCGGACGAGGAGAGGCGCAAGATCATAGGGGAGGAGATCGCCAAGCTCGCCACGGGTTTGTAAAGAGGTGCGCCACCCCGAGTGGCTAGCCAACCCCGTGACTTGTAAAAAGAAAATGGGCAATGGAGAATGTGTGCTGACTATACGGTTCAAAAAGCGTGTCCCAAAGACCTGCTCCTTGCCCCGTGATCGACTCAAGTCATTGACTCCACCGCTGTGTGAGTCTCTTCCTCTCGATGCCTACCAAAGTTACCACCGTGATAGCACTCAAGGAGTCCGACCAGCTCGCGATTTCTTCATCACGCCATTCGCTGCTCGCATGCTACAATGCCGCTCGCCTAAAGAACGCGGGCGCTACATACCAGCCGATGTATGAAAACGCGCTTCAACGCATCAGATCGGCCGCAACGCTGAGGCGCACGCCGACGACATAGTCGAAGAGCACGAACGCGCCCGACCTTATTGCGATCCGAAGAGACTTTCGCGACCTTCGATGATTCCGTATAAAGCTCAACCCCGAAATGCTGCCTTTGGGGTTCCTTAGGGAAGCCGCCTGGCCATCATCTCCGAGCGAGGTATCGAGGCCAATCGAGAAAATCTCAAGAATCGCAAGGATGGGCCCGCTCCTAACCTTAGAGGAGTCCAGAGGCTAAACGGGTGCCTAGCAGCCTTAAGCCGCTTCGTGTTCGCCTTGGCGAGCGTGGAATGCCGCTCTACAGTTGCTCAAGAAATCCGACCGCTTTAGCCTGACTCAGGAGGCTCAGAGGCCCTCACCGCCTAAAGGCCTTCCTATCTCACTCTGGGCCCCGTCGCCCAAGACAGGAAGCACCACTACCATCGCATCGCCACCGCCCAAGTCGCGCGGCCCTTGTGGTGGAACGAAGGGAGGAAGGCCGTGAACTCAAGGTGCAACGGCCACCTACTTCATCAACGAGGTGCTGAGTCCAAAACTCAGATCCGCAGTGCAGTAAGCCGCCACGCAGACTCATCGCCAAGAGAAAGCTCGCCCATTATTCGACCAAGACGCCATCACCGTGGTGACCGCCTCACCGGGCGCAGATCGCCCACAACCGCGACGCTCGAAGGATAGCCAAGTGGGCGCCGAGCTCGCCGCCACGGGATAACATACGCCCCTGACGGTGATCAAGTCCTGTGCCCGCCGACTTCGCCGCCGAGTGACTGAAGCTCCAGCGCCACCGCAATAGAAGATCCCGAGCATCGATAATGTACTTTGATGGGTCCACCAAGAACGCGCGCGGACGCGTGAGTCGCCCTTATTTCCCCACGGGAACAAAGCCAATACGCCATCGTTGTTTCTTCGACGCGACCAACAACATCGCCAATACGGCGCTCGTCAATGGTCTCCTGATCGCCGCCGCACCGGTGCTCACCGACTTACGCCCACGGGACTCCAAGCTTGTTGTCGACTGTGTCATGAAGGCCAGAGCCCGGGACGCCCGCATGGCCGCATCGCAAGAAGCGCGCAGCTCAAGAACGGCTAGGGTTTCGAGCCCACCATAGCTACAGACGCTACAATGGTGAAGCCGATCACCTAGCCAATCTTGCTTCCAAAGCAGGGCCGGCCTACCGGGATCTACGTCGCGACTTCGCGCTTCCGTCCAATCGCTCAGTGGGTTCGAGCAGCCGACTCGCCAAAGACGGTCACTCCGATCGCTCACACGACGGGCGACTCGACTGGTCAAACCACAACGTGTTAGTAATCGGATCCGATCGAGAAGCCTTCACCACCGCTTGATTTAACGGGTCGCCCTTCGACCCGACCGAGGCCTCGCGCCGCTTCGTGGGCAAAACCTTCGGCCTTGGTCGCCTGCACCTTACAAGAGGAGTTCCTCCGGTCCCGCAGAATGCGCTCCGCCGACTCAAGGGAAGCACCATCGCCGATATCCATGGCGGGTCTCGCGGTCACCATGTCGCGCCCGATCCTCAGGGGAAAGGCCTTTCTGCAGTTGTTTTTATTGGCCGACCACGTGTCCGACGCCGAGCGATCGGCGCACCGCGGGTGCTGGCTTTCGTCTCGGCAGACACATCCGCCAAACAAGCCCATGCACGATCCCCACACCCGCCATTTGCGCTTGGGGATCTAACTGCCGGGCTTCTTCAAGAAAGCGCCCGGGCTTTACCATCTTCTAGTCGCGTGGATAAATTCACCAAGTGGATAGAGGCTGCCGGTCGTGAGCGCCACGCCGCACATGCCGCCATCTTCTTCGCGACATCGCTTTTCGGCTCGAGTTCCAAACTCCATCATCACCGGCAACGGAACGCAGCTCACGGGAAGGAGTTCTCAAGTTCCGCGGACGACTTCAACATCCGCGGTCGACGGGCACTCGTGGCCCATCCACGCAACCAACGCCGTGTCGAACGCGCAACGCATGATCCTTCAAGGACTCGCCACGAATCTTCACCGGCTCAAGCACTTCGGCCGGCGGGTGGCCGAGCTACCTCCGCCCTCCGAGTCTCGCGACCACGCCACCCGAGCGACCGAGTTTACACCGCTTCTCATGGTGTTCGGCTACAAGTCGCCTTGCCAATGCACTCTAGAATATGGCGCCTA